>JAREIK010011935.1:0-26731 GCA_029783825.1 Sapria himalayana | reverse complement strand
TAGATGATAGGCAGGTAGACTGATATTTTGATTGATAGATAGATAAATAAATAGATAGATAAACAAAAAGATAGAATGATAGAGAGATTGATAGATATACAAATAGATAGATAGAAAAATAGACATGTAGACAAATATACAGATAGATAAATAGTTAGACAAATTGATAGATAAACAAAAAGATAGATAGAAAATAGGTAGATAGATAGATAGACATATAGCTAGATTGGCAAATAGTCTAAAAGAGAAATATATAGATAGATAGATATACAGATAGATAGATAGATAGAAATACAAATAGATAGATAGATAGACAGATAGATACATAGATAGACAAATAGATATAGATAGATAGATTGATACATATAGAGATGGACAGTTAGATAGATAGAGATATAGAAAGATAGACTAAAAGAAAAATACTTAGATAGATAGATAGATAAAAAGAAAGATATGCGTATAGATAGATAATTAGATATCAATATTTATAGATAAATATATCTATAAATATAATGATAAATAGAGATTTGCATAGATAGATATACAAAAGATATAGATAGCCAAATACATAAATAGATTGATAGATACTTAGATAGATAGATAAATAGATACATCGATAGATAGATAAATAGATAGATATGCAAATAGACAAATAGATAGATAGTCAGATATATAGATATATAGATTGATAGGTAGATAGATATATAGAAAGATATATAGAAAGATAGATATATAGATAGATAGACAGATAGATAGATAGATAAATAGATAGATAGCTAGATAGATAGATAGACAAATAGATAGACAAGCAAATAGAAAGAAAGATAGATAGATAGATAGATATATAACTAGAAAAATAAATAGATTGATTATTAGATAGATAGAAAGAAAGATAGTTAGATAGTTTAATAGATAAATAATTTGACAAATAGATAGTTTGATAGGTAGATTGATAGAAAGATAGAAAATTGAATTGTTACATAAATAGATAGATATACATATAGATATTTGGATAAATAAATAAATAAAAAGATAATTATATATATAAAGAAAGACAAATAGATTGTTAGATAGATAGATGTATATATAGATAGATAAATAGACAGATAGATAACTAGATTGAAAGATAGATAGATAGCTAGACAAATAGATAGGCAGATAAATAGAAATAAAGATAGACAGATAGAATGATAAACAAATAGACTGATAGACTAATAGAATGATAGACATCTAGAGAGATAGATAGATAGATAGTTAGTTAGTTAGATAGATAGCTAGATAGAAAAATAGATAGATAAGTAGTTAGATATATAGATAGATAGATAGACATGTAGACACATAGACAAATAGATAGATAGATATATAGATATACAGATAGACACATAGACACAAATATACATAGACTGATAGATAGATTCATAGATAGACAAATGCACTTCTACACTATAACATGAATATACAAATAGATAATAAACTAATTAGACAAATATATTCATAGACGCTTAGTCAGATAGAAAATTAGATAGATAGATAGATAGAAAAATAGACACATAGACAAATAGATAAATAGACGAATAGACAGATTGACAGCTAGATATATAGATATATATATATATATATATATATATATATATAGATAGATAGATAGACAAATACATAGATAGATAGATGGATAGATAGACAAATAGATAGAAAGATAAAAAGATAGATAGATATAAAAATAGTTAGATAAATGGATTGACAAATATACAAATATTTAGATAGAAAGATTGGAAGATAGACATATATAGAGAAATACATTTAGATAATTAGATAGATAGATAGATATAAACATAGACTTATTCACTGAAAAACTAAAAGGCTTATAGAGAGTTAGATTGATAGACATAGAGACATATAGACATATTGATAGATAGATAGTTATCTAGATAGATAGATAATAATATATATATATATATATATATATTGATTAAAAGAGAGATGTATAGACATATATAATAATAGATAGATATATAGACAAATTGATAGATTGACAAAGATAAATAGACATATAAACACAAATATAGATAATCAGATAGATAGATAAACTAATAGACTGATAAAAAAATACATAGTTAGATAGTTATATAGATAGATAGATAGACATACAGATTGATAGATAAATAGATAGTTAGACAAGTAGATAAATAGATAGATAAATAGATATAATAGATAGATAGACAAATAGAAATATAAAACATAGATAGATAGAAATATAGAAAGATAGACAATAGTCAGATAGAATGATGAACAAATAGTAAGATAGACTGATAAACATAAAGATAGATAGGTAGATAGATAGATCGACAGATAGACAGACAAACAGCTAGATATAAAGATATGTAGATAGACATATATTTAGATATATAGATAGGCAGATAAATAGATAGTCAAATATATAGATAGATAGATAAAAAAATAAATAGATACAAAGATTGACAAAATGATAGATAGATAGACAAATAGACAGATAAATAGTAAGGCAGATAGATAGTTTTATTAATAGATAGACAGAAAGATAAATAGGCACATTGACTAATAGACGTATATACGAAAATATAGAAAGAGTGATAGATCAAAAAATAAAAAGATAGACATACACATAGATAGATACATAGTTAGATAGATATATAGATAGATAGATAATAGATAGAGATGTATACAAATTGATAGATAGCCATAATAACAAAAAGATAGATAGACTACTATTATAATAGATGATTAGAGAGAGAGATAGAGAGATAGATAGATAAATAGATAGGTAGATAAACAAAAAGATAAATAGGTAAATTAAAAAATAGACAGATAAAAGATAGACAAATAAACAAATAAATAGATAGACATATAAAAAAGTAAATAGAAAGATAAATAGAAACATATATAGATAGACAAATATACAAATACACAGATAGGTAGATAGATACATTGATAGTGAGATAGATATATTAATAGAATGGTAGATATATAGATAAACACATAGAGACACATAGACACATATATACATAGACACATAGACACATAGAGACATTGACACGTAGACACTGACACATAGAGACATAGACATAGTTAGTTAGATAGATACAAAGAGAGATAGATATATAGATATACAAATCGACATTTAGGTAGATAAACAATAGGCATATAGCAAGATAGACATATATATAGATAAAAAAATAGATAGATAGTGTGATAGAAAGAAAGATAATTAGATAGATTGATAGATGGTAGATAAGATTGATAAATAGACAAAGAAACCCAAATATCAATAGATAGATAGTTAGATGTGTGTGTGTGTGTGTGTGTGTGTAAAGATATACATAAAGACAATTAGACAGATAAATAAATAGACCGATATAAAAATAGTTTTATAGACAAATAGACAAATAGTCAGATAGATAGATAAATAGATAGATAGACAAATATTTAGATAGATATATAGACAAATATATAGATAAGCAGATAGAGAGATAGGTAGAGAGATAGTTACATAGATACACACATATATAGATAAAGATAAGATAGATAGATAGATAGATAGATAGATATAAAATAGATAGATAGATAGATAGATAGAAAGATAGATATACATTTATATTGTTAGAAAGATTTATAGATAGACAAATAGACATATAAATATATAGATAGTTAGACATATAGCTAGATAAAGAGATAAATAGGTAGATATATAGATAGATAAGCAAATAGGAAAATAGATAGATAGACATATAGAAAAATAGATAAATATTTAGATATATAGATAGACAAATTGCAATATATACAACTAAATAGATATATAGATAGTTATATAGATAGACAGATAGATAGATATACAAATAGAAAGATAGATAGATAAATAGATACATATCCAGGTAGATTGATAGATAGATCAATAGATTGAAAATAGATAGATAGACATTTAATAAGATAGCTAGATAGATAAACAAATAGGTAAATCTATATATAGACAAATAGATAGATAGATAAATATACAGATTGGCAGATTTGCTGATAGATAGATAAACAGATAAATAGATATATAGATAGAAAGAGAGATAGACAAATAAATAGGTAGATAGATAGATAGATACATAGAGAGGTAAATAGATAGCTAGCTAGAAAGATAAAGTGATATACAGATAGATTGAAAAAATGATAGAAATAGATAGAATGATTGATATATAGATAAATAGATAGACAGATAGATAGAGAGATATATATAGATAAATAGGTAGATTGATTGATTGACAAAAAAGGAAAATATATAGATATGCAGATAGATATATTGAAGATTAGATAGAAAGATAGATAGATAGATAGATTCACTGATAGTCTAATAGACAAAAAGGTATTTAGATAGTTAGAAAAATAGATAAATAGAAAGACAGATAGATCGACAGATAGATAGATAAACAAAAAGATAGATAGATAGATAGATAGATATATATATATATATATATATATATATATAGACAAAAAGACAAATAGACAGATAGAAAGATTAATATATAGATTCAAAGATAGATAGATAGACTAATAGACTAATAGATAGATAGATAGTAAGATGGATAGATATATAGATATTTAGATACATAGAAAAACATATAAATAGATATACAAATAGATAATAGATAGATAGACAAATATAGAAATAGATAGATAGCCAAATAGACAAATAGATAGATATATAGATAGACAATAGATAGATAGATAATAGACAAATAGAGATATAGACATATAGATAGATAGACAAATAGATAGATAAATATATTGACAAACATATAGATAGATAGATAAATAGAAAGACATAGATAGATAGACTATTAGACAAATAGATAGATATATAGATTGAATAATAAATAGATAGATATACAGATAGATTGATAAAAAAAGACAAATAGAAAAATAAGAGGAAATATAATAGATAAATAGAGAGTTAGAAACATAAATAGATATATTAGATTGATAGATACATATATAAATATATAAGCAAAAGATAGATAAATAGATAGAGGTATACAAAGATAGATAGATAGATAGACAGACAGACAGATTGATAGATAGACAGACAGATAAACAGATAGATAGATAGATATCTAGATATATATATAGACAAATAGATTGACAAACACATAGATAGATAGATAGATAGATAGGCCAGTAGACAAATAGAAAGATAGATAAATAAATAGATAGATTGACAAATAAAAAGTTAGATAAATAAATAGACAAATAGAAACATAGATATATATAAAAATAGACAAATAGATAGATACACAGATAGACACACAGATAGATAGATAGATTGATAGATACAAAGAAAGATAGATTGAAAGATAGATAGATAAAAAATTAGATAGAAAATAAATAGTAGAGAAGCTGCTGAATTTATAGATAGTTAAAAAAATAGTTAGGTAGATTGATAGATTAATAGATAAATAAATATATAGATAGATAGATACACAAATATATAAAAAGATAGACATATAGATAGTTACATTGAAATGCAGATATATAGATACATAGTTAGATAGATAGATATACAAATAAACATATAGATAGTTACACAGATTGATAGATTCACAGATAGATAGATAGATAGAAAAGTAGACATATAGGATAGATAGTTAGTTAGACAGATAGATTAATAGATAGTGAGATAAATAGATAGATAGACACATAGTCTAATAGAATTATATATTAAAAGATACATAGAGAGAGATAGATAGAGATAGAAATAGACAAATAGAAAGATAAACAAATAGATAGATAGATAGATGAAGATATATTGATAGACATATAGAAAGATAGAAAAATAGATAGATAGACTAATAGTCTAATAGATGAATAGAGTGATTGAAAGATACAAATTTATAGATAGACAGACAGAAAGATAGATAGATACAAAGATAGATACATATATAGACAAAACAAAAAATAGATAGATATACATATAGATAGATATACAAATAAATAGATATACACATAGTCAAGTAGATAGAAATATAAATATAAACATACAAATATACATATAGACAAATATACAGATAGGCAGATATATGATATATAGGTAGATAGAAGATAGATAGATAGATAGATAAATAATTATATAGATAGCAGATAGATATATAGTAACATAGACACATAGACACATAAACATATAAACTAATTGACACATAGAACCATAGACACATAGATAGATTGATAGATAAAAAGATAGACTAATAGATAGATAGATAAACTAATAGATAGATAAATATATAGATTGACAACTATAAATACTAATAGATAGACAGGTAGACTGATAGATAGAAAGAAAGATAGATAGATAAATAGATAGATATCTAGATATATAGATAAACAAATATACAAATAGACATATAGATAGATAGATAAATAGACAAATATATAGATTGATAGATATATAGATATACAAATAGATAGATAGATAAATAGATAGAAAAATATATAGATAGACAAATAGATAGATAAATAAATATATAGTAAGATAGCTAGATAGACAGATAGACAAATAGTCAGTTATATAGATAGACAAATAGACAAATATTTTGATAGAAAGATATGTAAATAAATATATAGAAAGATACATACAAACATATATAGATAGATAGATAGAGATATAAAAATATAAATAGATAGATAGATAGATATATAGATAGATAGATAAACAATTTGATAGATAAATAGATAGATGGACTAATAAACTGATAGAATGTTAGATAGATCCATGGATTTAAAGATAGGCAGATAGATAGATAGATAGACATATTGGCATATTGACATATAGATAGATTGATAGATAGTTAGATAGAGAATAAATAAAAAGATAAATAAGCAGATATGTAGATAATTACATAGACATATAGACAGATAAATAGATAGATAAAAATATAGATAGATAAATAAATATCTTGATAGTCAAATAGATAGATAGATAGGTATATAAATAGATAGTTTGTTAGTTAGTTAGATGGATAGATAAATAGATAGATAGATAAACTTATAGATAGAAAGACAATTAGATAGTTAGAAAGATAGATAGATAGACAGATCGATAGATATGCATATAAATTGCTAGATAGTTGACAATTAGACAAATAGATAGATATATAGATAGATAGATAAATAGAATGAAATATAGATTCATAGATAAATAGATATGCAAATATAAAGATAGATAAACTGATATAAGTAGATAGATAGATAGTTTTATAGAAAGTTAGACAGATAGATAGTTAGATAAATAGATTGATTGATTGATAAATAGAAAAAAATAAAAATATATAGATAAGCAAATAGTTAGATAGTTAGATAGATAGATAGATATATACATACATAGATATATAGATTAACTTATAGATAGAGAGACAAAAACACAATTAGATAGTTAAGAGGAAGATAGCCTGAAAGATAAATAGATCGAATAGATAGATAGATAGATATGAGCAAAGATAGATAGAGAGATAAATAGATAGATAGACAGATAGATAGATTAATAGATAGATAGATAGAATTACAAAAAGCATATAGACAAATATACAAATAGTAAAATAGACAGATAAATATATAGACAATAGATAAATAAATAGATAGATAAAATGATACATACAAATATATATAAATAGATAGTTAGATAAATATTAATATAAATAGACAGATAAATAGTTGATAGATAGATAGACAGATATATAGATAGATAGAAATTTTAATAGATAAAGAGATAGATAGATTGATAGATAGATATAATGATAGATACATCCATAGATATGAAGATAAAAAGATAGATAGATAGACAGATAGACATATTGGCATCTTGACATATAGATAGATAGACAGATAGACAGATAGATAACCAGAACATATATAGCATATATATAGATAATTACATAGACATATAGATAGAAAATTAGATTTTTAGATAGATCATTAGATAGATAGATAGATATTTAGATAGACAAATAGATAGATAGATAATTAGGTATATATATAGATAGTTAGTTAATTAGATAGACAGATAAATAGATAAATAAATTCATAGATAGAAAGGAAATTAGATAGTTAGAGAGATAGATAAATTAACAGATCAATAGAGAGACAAATTGATAGATAGATTGATAGATAAATAGATATACAGATTGATATATAGATGGATAGACTGATATATATACTTATAGATATATAGAAATATAAATATGTAGAAATACAAATATATAGACAGATAGATAAGATAGATAGATAGATAGATAGATATATAGTTAGATAGATAGATTAATTGAAAGATTAATAGATTTATTTATAAACAAATTGATTGATAGATTGATAAACAAATAGATTGATAGATAAATAATTAGATAAACAAATAGATAGATAGATATACTAATAGATATATTCATAAATAGATAGATAGATAGATAGATTGATTGATTGATTGATATATAGACAAATAGATTAACAGATAAATAGACAAATAAATAGATAGATAGATTGATTGATAGATTGATTGATAGCTAGATAGATAAATAGAAATATAGATAGATACATAGATAGACAAATAGATAGACAGATAGATAGACAGATATATAGACAGATGATAGATAGATAAATAGATGCATAGTTATACAAATAGATAGAAAAATAGATAAACAAAGAGATAGACAAAATTTATTAACAGATAGATAGATAGTCAAATTGATATATAGACGGATTGACATATAGATATATAGATAGGTAGACATGTGGATATATATATTGATAGATATATAGATAGACAGATAGATTGGCACATAGATAGACATATAGATAGGCAAATAAATAGATATATAAATAAACATAAGATAGACAGATAGATAAAGAGATATATAGACACATAGATACATGGATTAATAGAAAAAAGATAGACAGATAGATAGATCGATCGATAGATAGATAGATTGATTGATAGGTTGATAGATTGGTAGACAAATAAATAGTCAAATATATTGAGAGTTAGATATATTGATTGATAGATAGATAGATAGAGAGATAGATAGATATACAAAAAGTGATATAGATAGATATACACATATATAAATAGATAGATAAATAGATAGATAGTCACCTATATAGATAGACTAATAATATATACATAGATAGATAGATAGATCAATAAATTGATAGATAGACTGATACATAGACAAACATATAGGTAAATAGATAGATAGATAGATAGAAAATTAGATAATTAGATAAATAGACATATATAATGATTGATATACTGAATAATAGATAGCCAGATAGACCTATAGATATACAGATAGACAAACATATAGATATACAGACAGACAGACAGATAGATATATACATAAATAGATAGAAACACACACACACACACACACACACACAGATGGATAAATAGATAGATAGATAAATAGATAGACAATCAGATAGATAAATAGATAGAAAGGCAAATAGAAAAAATAGATAGATAGACTAATAGATTGATAGATAAAAAGGCAGATAGACATGCAAATAGAAAGTCAAATAAAAAGTTTGATAGACATGTAGATAGACAAATATAATGATAGATATAAAGTATATAGATTGACACATTAATTGTTGGATTGATAGATAAAAAGATAGTTGGATATATAGACGGATATATAGACAGATAGATAGAAAGGCAGATAGATAGATGGATGGATGGATGAATTGATAGATGGATAAATAGTCAATCAGATAGATATATACACAAATTATTAGATAAATAGTTACATAGATAGTTAGTTAGATAGATATATATATTCATAATTAGATCAAAAGATAGATTAAAGGTAGATTTAGAGACAATTTCATAGATAAATTGATAGATTAATAGATTTATAGATCGATATACAGATACATATACTGATATATATATTTATAGACAAATAGATAGATAGATAGTCAGATAGATATATAGAAATATAAATATTTAGAAAGACAAATTGATATACAGAGATAGATAGATAGATATACAAAAAATAGATAGATAAATAGACAGATAAAAAGATAAATAGATTTATATATAGATAGATATACAAATAGATAAATTGATATATAGAGTATTGGAGTGATAGTTAGATAGACAAATAAATAGATAGATAAATAGATAGGCAGATAGATAGATAAATAGACAAATAGATAGACAGATAGATAGATATATAATTAGATATATAGATAGTTATATAGATAGACAAATATTTAGATAGTTAGACGAAAAGATGGAAAGATAGATAGATAGAAAAATTGATAGATAGAAAGGGAGATAGATAGAAAGATAGATAAAAAGATATATAGATTGAAATGTAGATAGACATATAGTTAAGTTAGATAGATAGATAGTTAGTTAGATATATACATAGATAGACAGATAGATAGACAAATAGACTGATAGATAAATAGGCATATATATAGATAGATAGATACACAAATAGATAGACAGATAGAAAAATAGACAGATAGAAATATAGATAGATTTATAGATGGAAAAATAGACATATTTAGATAGATAGTTAGTTAGATATATAGATAAAAAATAGATAGACAGATCGATAGACAGATAGTTAAATATCTAGATATACAAATAGATAGTTAAATACACAATTAGATAGATAGATAGATATACATATAGATAGATAGATAGGTATAAAGATAGATACACAGATAGATAGATATTTATATATAAAAAATATAGAAATAATTAGGTAGAAAGATAGATAGATAGACAGATGCTGCCTACTGCTGGTGCTGTCACTGCTGCCGCCACTACCGCCACTGCCACCGCTGCCACTGCTGCCACTACTACCGATGCTGCCGCTTCTGTCACTGCTATTACTTCTGTCACTTCTTCCACTTCTACCGCTGATGCCACCTCTGACTCCACCACGGCTTCTGCCGCCACTGCCACTGCCACCATTGCTACCGCTACTAATAATAAAAGTAAGGTGGGCGATGATGCTCGACTAATGAACTTGAGATTGAGTAAGTTATTGATGAGGCGGCGAGCTGCTTCTCCTAATATAGGACCCTATATTCCTCCTAGACCAGAATTACATGACACTACATGAGCATCATCATCAACATCATTCTAATACCTAGTACAATTAGAACCAATCATTCCAGAATCTAGAGCAACAAAACTTATTTAAGCATATGTTTGCTTTGTACAATGTGATAATTGCATATCAATATAATTACTAAGATTTTTATGACAAACTTCTATCTGCATGGCTGGCCTGGACTGGAAATATCATTTCACAGATTTAAGAAAAGTCTAATATCCAATACTTTTATTACCTACATCAGTGAGCAATGCATAATGATGACTAAACCAGCCCGAGCAAATATATATTCAAAAGTGGGTCCGTGGGTAAATAGGTGTGTACGTATGATAATATATACATGACTACAAATAAATATATGCACCCACTTATGTATATACCCGGTATATACATATGTATATACTACAGTATAAAAGTACATATATACCGAGTATATACGTATATATATACTACAATATAAAAGTACGTATATACCGAGTATATACGTACATATATACTATAATATATAAGTCTGTATATACTGAGTATATATGAACAAATATACTCAGTATATACGAACATATATACTTGGTATATACGTACTTATATACTCAGTATATACATACATTTATACCAAGTATATATGTACATATATACTACACTATTATATGTACGTATATATAATCACATAGCCTTAGATGACACACACACATGTACTTTAATGCAAATACACATACCATCAAAGACAAAAGAATAAAATAATATAGGACTTAAAAAACATGCATATGCGTTTCTCAGGCTTGGTCAACATTTCTCATTCTTTTTTTTCTAGTACACCACGCAAATAGAAAATATTGTTACACCTACACATGGAGCATAACATACTACATTTACCAACCAATAACCGATAACATGGAGTCACAGATCTGAACTCAGATAATGCTTATCAGCACAAAATAAGAGTGTCAAGAACAAACTGCATTTGCATGGAATTAATTTTTTTGGTGCATCTCACTGCTTCATATAATAAGGTGTTGTTCCCAGCACCATGGAGGCCCCGCCAATAATTTTATATACCTATAATAAACTAAAACTCTACCCTAAAATTTTGGGGACACACAGACATATTTACAAATATATAAAAATAGTATTATAGACATGAAAATAATAACTTATTCTAATACATTATTTTATAAAACTAAAACAAAAAAAATAACAAAATTATATTAGATCTTATTAATCAATGTATCTATATACAGTGCATAAAGTTTAATCTATCCATGCATTGATGTTGCTTTCACTCCCTCAGCTCCTCCGATCACCAACTTTATGTTGCAAAAAGTTGTCCGAGTCATGGTGAATCATGTATATTGAAAAATCCTTTGCTTGTACAAGCTTCGTATGGGAAACAATGCGATATTATGCATACATATATACTGAGTACATATATACTTAGTATATATATACATAAAATACTGTAGTATTATATGTACGTATATACTAACTATATATGTATGTATATACCGCATATGTTGCTGTTGCTGCTGCTCCCATTGCCACGACCACTCCTGACACTGCCACTCCTACCACTACTACCACTGTCGATGCCGGTGATGTTACCGGTGCTGTCTATGTTGCGGCTAGTGATGCCGGTGCTACCACTACTACCATTGCCACCGGTGCTACCGCTACTGCTGCCACTGCTACCGTCACTGCCACTGCTACCATCGTTGCTGCCGCCGCTACCGCCGCCGCCGCTGCCGCCGTCACTGCTGCTACTTTATATAAATGCATACAAAGTTATAAACAATTATATAGAATTACATATTTATACATATATGTATACATCATAAAAAATAAAGTTATATTTATTTATATAGAGTTTTTTATAGTTATACAAATATTTATATATAGTTATACACATATATTTAAAAATTATGTTGTATATTTTTATACATATCATTATAAATATAGTTACATGTGGTTATACATATGGTTACATGTATAGTTTAACTTATATTTATACATGTATGTATATATATTTTGTCATATTATTTCATATATTTATACATATAATTTGGTATAGGTATAGGTATAGATATAGATATACAAAAATACATTTTTTATACTAATATATAAAAATATATATTAAATATATGTTGTTAATTATATATTTAAATGTAGTTATGTATAAAGTTTTTATAGGTATACATATAGTAAGATTGAATTATTTATAGTTATATGTTATTATACACATAATATATATAGTTATATGAAGGGAAAATTACAGTGAGTATCTCATATTTCGACTGCTCATCCATAATAAAATTAATAAAAAATAAAAACAAGGTGTGAACTATAAACAAGCTAAAATTATAATATTTTCTTTCATGCTGATGCATAAAGTTCCATGACATGTAGCTTAGATGAAACAAGGTGTAAACAAGGAATATTGATGTGTCAAGTGGGTTGGGCGACATAAGAACGACATGATTCATCCATGTCTGGCATAGTATTTTTCATCCATGTCTGGCATAGTATTATTCATCCATGTCTGGCATAGTATTATTCATCCATGTCTGGCATAGTATTATTCATCCATGTTTGACCTTGTTCATAGTCATGTCGAGCTAGGCAGATCTGACCATGCCTTGTGTTAGGCCTGGCATGGCTCATGTGCCTTACATTGTAGCATGACCCATTAGCACGGGGTTTTTAGAAAAAGTAGTTATTTTTTTAATGGTTGTTGTTGCCTTGGTAGCTAAAATATTTATACCCATTATAGGTGAAAATATTTTTTTAGCCTTTGGATTGCATTTGTCCGCTTATTTGTAAAAATTTGATAGCTTTTGGTTTTCTGCCTTAAAATATGTGAAAAAAAAAAATTTTAATTAAAAAATTTTTTTATAAATATTTAATTGATATATTTTTATTTTTATATTTATATTATACTTTTTTTTTCTTTTTGTTATTCTTAAATTCAAATTGTAACCTATTTGTGCTATTTTGTTAAATAATTTATAATTTTAACATGTCTTGTATGCCATGTATGTGTTAGTTTCGTGAGCAGTTGACTTTCAGGCACAAAAATATGAGGTACATATCTAAAGTATTTAATACACACAAAAACATAAGGTATACATTGTGATTATGTTTAAAGAATTTATTTTATTTAGTATATTTTAGAGTAATAATTATATTTAAAAAATGTAAATAATTTAAATTTATTATTATTTTTCTTCTAATTTCAATTCAATCTCATACATAAAAAAATGATAAATGTTGAATAATAACAATAACTTGACTGAACAGTTCATATATGAAACTAGGTTTTCTCTTATAATTTTCACTCATTTACCTAAGAAACATAAAAATAAACAAAATTTAGTAATATGTATGTACTTAACAAAATCAAAAAAAAAATAGTTGGAGTGTCGAAGAAGATTTTGTATAGTATATATCACAAAAAAATATATACATGTAGGAGTACTTGTGATATCGCTCACCTTAATGGTTATATTGATCAATATGCCAAAAGACATGATGCATTAGATTTTAGGTAAACATAAATGAGCTATAGGATCTTTGAAGTTATGAGCTATAGGATCTTTGAAGTTATGAGCTATAGGATCTTTGAAGTTGGATCAACATCAGGTTAATTGACCATCTTCATTTATCGCAATGAATTTGTGAGAGAAGATGTGACGAAATTGATTATTAACTCGAGTATTCTGGTTAGATTTTTGGAAGATTCTAAAATAATTTCTATTATGCAAATTTACTTTCGATCTACTTATCATAGATTTCTTAGTCTTATGTCAACTAATAAAAATAACATTATAAAATATTTTAAATTAAAAAAATAATTAGAAATTAAGAACTTAGCAAATAGAATGGAGGGTTGTCCTTGAAGTTTAACTTATGGACTAGGCATGAATCATGATGATATTTTATTTGCATGTCTCACCATTATGTCAATTTTTATGTATAAAATTAATAATTTTTTTCTATCCAGTCAGTAGATCAGAAAATTAAGATTAGAGTCGTTAGCCATAAGATTATCTAGCGCTTTGGGAGATATTATTTGCTCTAAATAGGCTGCAACTGAATTTGTCATTTTTTCCTAGTATAAACTCTAATTCTTAGGTAGTCAAATATCCTAATTTTTGGATCATCATGATCAGGAAATAGAATATATCTGTGTGGTCTATTGAATCATCTAAACTCAAAGTAAATTTTCTCTCATTGGAAGTTAAGACTCTCTTTAGAGTCAATTTGATTTATACTTTTTGATACATATAATGACTCAATCTGAATATTATCATAATTTAAACCAATAAGTTCAGTTGTAGCTAATACATGTCCATGTCACTTAACTACAGGTCCAATCCAAGTGGGATAACAGAAGAGTAAGTGAAAGAAATGGATCCAAATATGTTTTATGGATTCTCATTCTTCAGACTCGCTAAAAAATAAATATGCTCAAAAAAATAATGTTAGTACTCACTAATATTATATCAAACTCTAATTAAATAACGTGGATCCTTTTTATATACTAAAGTAACTAAGAAAGATTAAACTCAAGTTTTTGGTTTCATTTTATGTTTTATAGAGATATTATGAAAAAGTAAATGTTTTTAACGATATAAAAATATATATATAGTTAATTAAAACTAAATAAAACTATCTATCTTATGTATAACTTGAATTTACACAGAATCATTTTGTTTATATATCTTATTACAGTATAACCGAACATATAAAAATGTTTAACATCATCATTTAAATATTCGTATAAAGAACATAAGATGATTTAGTTTTACAAATAATCGCTTGGTGCATTTAGTTTTACATAATCTTTTTGTTCTTATTATTTTGAGGATCATATCAATACAAAGAATACAAATGTACCTCGGAATGATGAAGGTCATGTGATGGTAAAAGATGATTCTGTGGACAAACTATTTATCTTCAAGCAACCTGGAAGAGCATTTGAAAGAGTAATGAAAAGATGTATGACAGATGAAAAGTACAAAGCAATCTGGAGTTACGTTTTACTATATTGTGAAGAGATTGCACCATATATTGAGTATGTATACCCATAATGTTTGTAGGTTTAATCATATTTAAATTTTATCTTTTAAAGGAATTATTAAAATTTAATTTACTTTTTTCTTTCTATTTTTATATTTGTGTAGTATTTATGTTGAGTAGTTAAAATATAGATAACCAGCAATTTTCAGCAATGATGTCGATTATATGCTAGAAATTGAATTTGCGAATTGGTTCAAAAATTATGTGAGAATTATTAAGTTTTAAATTTTTAAATTATTTAATTTATTAATATCTTTTATTTGTTAATATCTTTTTTTTTAATTTATGTCACAGAAAATTGATCCTTCAAATTGAGATTCAAATATTTTCATTCGGAATCTATGTAATGGCCCGTTTAGATATGTGACAACCTATCCTGGGTATTTTGTCAATGGATATGAATTTCACACAATTGGGCATGGTTCTTCTAAAATAACAATGAATAGGGGTGTATGCATTAAAGGCTCAGGTTATAGTGTAGATGAGATTGATTATTATGATCAACTCAAAGAAGTTATTGAGTTGGAGTATCCTTGACTTGAAAAAAATACGATATTATTATTTAAGTGTGAGTCGTTTGATCCTACACGAAATGTGGGCACTAAGATTCATTCGGATTATAAGCTAGTTGATGTTAATCATAAACGTATATATAATTGATATGAGCCATTTATTATGGCAGTTCAAGATGCTCAAGTATATTATTGTACATGTCCGAGTTTATCTCGTGATAAGAGTAATTTGTGGGTAATTTGTAAAATCAAAGCTCGATAAAATTTTGAAGTACCAACATCTCAACAAAGAAGTACAGACTTACATATTGCACCGACATTCAAGAAAGATGACATAAATAATATTGAGCATGTGCATGTAGATGAAGAATCAGAAAATATATGTGACTCAAATGATGGCCTAATAAAAATTGAAGATGATCAATTTCTATCTGAAGATGAGTTCGAACTTCTATCGGAATCAGATGAAATATCAGAAGATCTATTGGAGGATGATAGTAATGCTGATAATTAAACTGTTATTAATTTATTATTACATAAATCTATCAAAGACTACTATATTTTGTTGAAAACTATTGTTGTTTTTTTTCTAAAATACATGTTTGTTCATCATATATGTATTATTTGTTCTATGTCTTATTTTGTACAGTAGTTGGCACCTAAAGGACCCAGCAGTGGTGGAGGTTGACGTGGACATAGAAATGAACCAAATTCATCTAGTATGTTAGATTATGTTGCAAAATTAGTATCATCTCATACCCACCATATCCAGACTTCAACATCACAATCAACATCTCTATTTTTATCACCATCACCATCATTGAGACCTATATTATCACCTTTATCAGATATAAGCCCACCACCCATTGTGCTCCTGCACTCACTTTTGTTCCATCTCTACCTTCTACACCACATTTTACACCGATAGTTCCCCCATTTACAAAACCAACAACATCATCAAATGTCATGTCTTCCTCTACTATTAGTGTAAAGTTAGTAATTGAGATTGTGGATTATAGGTAAATTAAATATGTAAATATAACTTGAAAACAAAATTTTGATGTTATTATTAATGGTTTTTTTATATTATTATGATTTGCTTATTTTCAATATTATTTATTTGATTGTATATTTTTATTCTATCTTACAAGTGTTCGACTATAATTACATAATCTTTCAAGAAAATGGCCGATTCTTAAGTATTCTCCTGGAAGAAAGTTTCTGAATCGACAAAAGAGTCTTATTTTAATGACTTTCAGGTAAAAATAACAAAACAAATGCATTGAAAATTAATTATATAATTACTTAACTATTATGTTGGTTATTATTGAAGCAGTAAAGAATTATGTTCTTATTGTTAATATAAATTCTTTTGTGATTTTTCTATATATAGAATCAGTGCACATGGGCACTCAAATTTGATGGAAAGATAAAGTTAATTATGGGAGAGCAAAGTTGCTAAATGGTAATCTGATTTTGTCCATAAATTAAAGAATATAAAAGAAAATAATGATTTTATATCCGAGGATGACTAGCCCAAGTGGCTTAAGTATTGGGAGGAGCCAATTGTGAAGAAAAAATTAGATATTGCTAGCAAAAATTGACGAAGAGAGGTAGCTAGACTAGGTACAGAAATCTATTGACACACAGGAGGGTCAAATTTAAGCATTGAGCACATTTGAGATTTGGTATAATTTTAAAATTCTAAACATTTATATATTTAGTCATTTTCCTAATTGTATAATAAATCAAATCTCTGCATGGTTTTATTAATTTTGTTAAATATTTTGATCTTTTATTTTTTTATGACTTAATAAAAACATATTCTAGGCTGAAGAATTGGGTGGAGATCCTAATTTTTATGAGATTTTCAGGAAGATGCTTGTGAAAAAAGTAGATGGTCAGTTTGTTGACAATAAGTCTCAGATGATTACTCTAAGAATTTGTTATATTAATAAAATTTCATAATACTATAGTACATTTTAAAAATTATTTGGAATGCAAGATATTTATTTTATTTTATGTATATCTAGAATAGAATTTTCCTTTATTTTATCTGAGGAACTAATGGAGGAACGTGTGATAGCTGCTAATCAACAAGTTGAGGGTTCAATGGATCTTCAACTAATTGACTATGATCCTATTTATTTGGAGACCATAGAAGGTCGTAAGAAGCAGGAAGTGTACGGCATCGGCTAGAAGGGAGTGGCCTTTTGCTATAGTAGTCGTGCTTCTAATTCATATGTCTCAGCAATGGTGGATGAGGCAGTCAAACAATAAGCAATGGAAACAAATGAACATATTGTAGTTATGGAGACAAAAATGAAATAGAAGGATGAACATATATCTCATTTGAAAGGAAGAAATATATGAAATTAAAGAACAGAAGGATGTGCAGTATACTAATTTGATGGAAGAAATGCAAGAAATTAAAGAAATGATTGATGAGATGAAAGAAATTAAAATGTAATGCAATAGCAGATGTCCTATATGGAGTCACAGTTAGTGGCATTGACGCAATAGATAGCATTCCGAGATCTAGCTACGAAACCTCGTAGGAGAGGCCTGCATTCCCTACTAATTATGAGGATGATTTCATATGAGAATTATTTTTGAAATGTTATTGATTTTTGTCTATGTGCAACAATTAATTATGATATTTTTTTCTAGGTTCAATTTTTTTTATTCTGGTTATGTTTTTTTGCTTTGCTGATTAACCTAATAATGAATCTTTGCAGGACACATTATGTGAGACTCACGAAAAATTCTATTCAAAGCATTCAGACATTGCCACAGACCTTCCAATGCATGGGTCTCATATTTACTAATTTCAGCTTGATCAAAAGGAGGCTTAGCTTCTATTATCTTCATTTTTCCTAAAACATTTAATTTTTGTACTCTTTTTCTTTCTAAACATCATTGCTAGACATCTTTTATATTTTTGTTAAAGTTGTATGACTATGATCATTAATTTGTGTTTGTTCTTGTCTATAATAACTATTTTATATATCTATGAATATGTTTGTGTGTCCCCAAATTTTTTGGGTAAATTTTTTGCCTATTATAAGTATGTAAAGGCCTTGGCTAGTCCTCCATGGTGATGATAACAACACCTTAGCTTCTAGAGCTGTGAATGAACCAAAAAGTTAATTCCACGCAAATGCAAGTTTTTCTTGACACTCTTATTTTGTGCAGATATGTGTCGTCGCAGTTCAGATCTCAGACTAATTGTTATCGGTTATTAGTTTGTAAATATAATATGTTATGCTCCATGTGCAGGTCTAACAATGTTCTCTATCTGAGTGGATTACCAGAGAAAAAAGAACTAGAAATGCTGACCATGCCTGAGATACCGATATGCACTTTTTTTAAATCCTATATTGTTTTCTTCTGTTGTCTTTGATGGTATGTGTATTTGCATTAAAGTACAAGTGTGTGTGTCATCCAAGGCTATGTGAGTATATATACATACATATAATACTACAATATATACGTACATATATACTTGGTATAAATGTACGTATATACCAAGTATATATCTACATATATACTGAGTATATAAGTATAAATATACCGAGTTTATATGTTTGTATATATAGAGTATATTTGTATGTATATACTTAGTAGATACTTAAATATATACTGTAGTATATATGTACATAAGTGGATGCATATATTTATCTGTAGACATATATATATTGTCATACATACACACCTATTCACACACACAGACTCACTTTTGAATTTATTATTGCTCGGGATGGACTGGTCATCATTGTGCATTGCTTACTGATGCATGTAATAAAAGACATGGATACTAGATTTTTTCTAAAGATATAGGATGAAGATATTTCTGGTCTAGGCCAGCCAAGCAGATAGAAGTTGGTTCTAATTGTACAAATCGAACGTATGAGTAAATAAGTTTTCTTGCTTTTGGTTCTGCAATTATTGGTTCTAATTGTACTAGGGCTTAGGATGATGATGCTGATGCTCGTGTAGTCTCATGTAATAATGGTCCAGAAGGAATATTGGGTCCTATTTTGGGAAAAGCAGTGTGCTGCTTCGTCAAAAACTCCCTCAATCTCAAAAGAAGTGGTTGGCACAGATGTTCATTAGTCAGGCATCATCATACACCCCACTTTTATTATTAGTGGCCACAGCGATAGAGGAGGTTGTAGTGGTGGTAGTAGAGGCGGATATGGTGGCAAAAGTGGTAGCAGCGGTGGCGGTAGTGATGGTAGTGGCAGCGGCAGTGGCAATGGCAGCTATAGCGATAGGAGCAGCATCGAAACTAGTTGTAGCAGCAACAGCAATAAATGTGGTATATACATATGTATCTACTCAGTATATACATACATATAATACTATAGTATTTTATGTAAATATATACTGAGTATATTTGTACTCAGTATATATGTACACATAATACTGTAGTTTTTATTTACATATATTTCAAAAATATATGTACGAGTAAAATGCTAGTATATATGTACATATATACTATAATATTATATATTTATAAAAACAAAACTTTTTTTTTATTTTGATTTAATTGAGTGGTTAAAAATTCTTACATATTTGATACTGCATTGTTCCCCATACAAAGCTTGTATAAGTGAAGGGATTTTTCACTAGACATGACGTGCCGTGACTCGGATAGCTTTGTCATAGTAGAAAAATGATGATCAGAGGAGCAGAGGGAGAGAAAGCAATATCAATGCATGGATATATTATACTTTATACACTGTCAATAAAAACATTGAAGAATAAGATGTAAAAAAATTTTGTTTTTTTTTATTTTAATTATGTAAAATATTGTATTAGTATAAGTTAATAAATGCTTTAATTTTTTTTAATTATTAATTATCAGTTATAGTTTATATTTTTATTCAATTTAATATAAAAATATTAAATTATTTAAATAAAAAATTTTAAAATAAATTAAATTCTGAAAATAGTTTTGAAATTAAAATAGCTAGGGAAAATTCCATACCTAATTTAGCAAATTTCCCGACGTAATTTAGCAAATTGCCCTAGCTAATTTAGCTAGGGATATCTTTATTTTAGCAAGGGATTTTTCCGTCTCTAAATTTATTTTGCTATGGACTATTTCCATCACTAATATTTATAGACGAGCACTTTAGATTGGGAAAGCTTTCACCATTATATCCGTTTAGTGATGGAAACTCTCATTTAACTTGCTAAATTTGCTAAAGAAAATATTTTTTTAGCTAAGGATTTTTCCGTCACTAAATTATTAGCTAGGGACACTTTCCTCACTATATTTAATAGACGAGAACTTTAGATTGGGAATGGTTCCATTATTAATTCATCGTTATATCCCGTTTAGTCATGAAAAACACCCATTTAGCTAGGGAATTTTTCGTAGCTATATTGGATTTTTCTTGTAGTGTATATATCTATATGCCTATTTATCTATCTATTTATTTATCTATTTATCTTTCTATCTATCTATCTATACATCTTTCTATCTAACTATCTATCTATCTCTCTTTCAATCTATTTATCTATAAATCAATCAATCAATCTATCTTTCTATCTATCTATCTATCTATCTATCAATCTATGTATCTTACTATTTATACTTTAGTCTATCTATCTATCTATGTGTCTTTCTATCTAACTTATTATCTATCTATATATCTATTTATATATATATATATTTATCTATCTATTTATTGATTTGTCATTCTATTTGTCTATTTATCTATAAAATAATCTATCTGTCAATATGTATATATATGTGACTATCAATATGTCTCTCTATCAGTATATCAATCTGTCTATTATTCTATCTATCAATATTTCTATCAATATGTCTATCAATTAGTCTATCAATTAATCTATCTATTTATCTATCATTCTATCTATCAAATGATCTTTCATTCATTCAATCAATCATTAATCTGTCTATCTTTCTATCTATTTATTGGTCTGTTTATCTCTGTATCTGTCTATCTATCTATTTATCAATCTATATATCTGTCTTTCTATCTATTTGTGAATTTGTTTGTTTGTTTGTAATTCTGTGTATCTATCTATTTGTCTATCTATTTGTCTATCTATTATTCTATCTATCTATAAATCTGTATATCTATCTATCTATCAATTTGTCTATCAATTTATCTATCAATCTGTCTATAAATCAATCAATCAATCAATCAATCAATCTGTCTATCTATATGTACATCTATATATCTATCAATCTATCTATCAATCTATCTATCAATCTCTTTATCAATAAATAAATCTATTTGTCTATCTATTAGTCTATCTACCTATCTATCTATATATATGGTCTTTCTATATGTCTATCTATTTGTCTATCTATCTATCTAACTATCTCTCTATCTTTGTAAGTATCTATATGTCTATCTATCTATCTATCTGTTTATCTCTCTATTCATCTTTCTATCGATCTATCTGTCAATCTATCTATTTACTATTTAACTTTTTGTCTATATACTTGTATATCTTTCTGAATATCTATCTATCTATATATCTCTCTGTCTATCTATATTTCTATCTATCTTTCTATCTAACTTAGTGTCTATTTATCTATCTTTCTTTATATCTATCTGACTATTTATCTGTCTATTATTTGTCTATGTATCTATATATTTATCTATCTATCTATCTATATTTTATCAATAGTTCTATCTATTTGACTTTCTATATATCTTTTTATCTGTCTATCTATCTATCTAACTATCAATAAATTAATCTATCAATCTATCTATGTATTTATATGTCTAATAATGTATCCATCTATGTATCGATCTCTCTGCTTTTCTATCTGTCAATCTTTTTATCGATCTATTTGTCTGTTTATCAATTTGTATATTTATCTAAGGATCAATCTATCTATCAATCTATATATAAATATTTCTTTTAAAATGTCTATAAATTTTTTTATCAATCTATCATGTTATCAATCTATCTATATATCTCTCTATCAATGTGTCAATCAACCTCTTTATAAATCTATCTCTTTATATATATATATATATTTCTATTTATCTATAAATATTTATATTTATCATTATGTCTGTCTATCTATCTATCTATCTATCTGTGTGTCTCTCTATCTGTCGATTTATCTAACTATCTTTATATCAATTTGTCTATCTATTTGTTTATTTGTTTGTCTATGTATCTATCTATCTATTAATCTATCTACTTGTCTATCTATCTATTTATATGTCTATCTATCTATCTATCTATCTATCTATCTGTCTGTCAATCTATTTGTCAATCAGTCAAACAATCAATCTATCTATCTGTCTGTCTGTCTAAATATCTATCCAACTATTTATCTACCTATCTATTTGTCTATCAATCAATCAATCGATCTGTCTATCTATCTATTTTTTTGTCTATTTATTTGTATATCTATTCTATATATCTATCTATTTAACTACCTATCATTTCTATGTATCTATCTATCTATCTATGTATATTTCAATCTGTCTATCTATTTGCTTATATTTCTATCTATCTACCTACCTATCTATCTATCTACCTATCTATCTATCTCTTTATCTATATATTTATCTATCTATATATCATTCTATTGATCTATTTGTTTATCTTTATTTCTATCTATCTGTCTGTCTTCCATCTATCTGTCTATCCATCTATCTTTCTATCTATCTACCTATCTATTTGTCTATCTATATTTTTATCTATTTATTTATCTATCTCTTTATCTATATAACTATTTATCTATCAATCTATTTGTATATCTATCTATCTGTCTATATATCTATTTTCTATCTATTTATCTATTTATCTGCCTTTTTATCTATCAATCTATATATATATATATATCTATTTGTCTCTCTATCTTTTGACACTCTATCTATCTATCTATATATCTATTTATCTTTTAATGTATATTTATCTATCTATCTATTCATCTATCTATACATCCATCCATCGATCGATCTATCTATCTATCTATATTTCAATTTGACTTATTATTTGTCTAATAATCTATTGATCTATCAATCTATCAATCAATCTATCAATCAATCTATCTATCTATAAGTTTACCAATCTGTAGATTTATCTATCTTTCAAAATGTTAATAAATCTATTAATTAATCTGCCTATCTATGAGTCTATCTATCATTCTATCTATAAGTCTATCTATCTGTATATTAATTTGTCTATCAATTTGTATAATAATTTGTATATCAACTTGTTTATCAATCTATCTATCAAAATTTGTTCAATATGTCTATCAATCTTTATTTCAATCTATCAAACTATCTATTTATATATTGTCTTTTATCTATCTATTAATCAATCATTCATTCTATCTATTCATCTATCTAACTTTTTGTCTATCAGTCTTTCTATCTATTTTTATCTATCAGTCAATCTACCTATATATCTATCCATCTTTCTTTCTATTTGTCTATCTAATTATATATTTATCTATTTATCTATTTATCTATTATCTATTTATCTATTTATCTATTTATCTATTTATCTATTTATCTATCTATCAATCTATATATATTTCAATCAATCTATCTATCTATTTATCAATCAATCAATCTAACTATATATCTATATGTCTATCTATTTATCTATCAAACAATATATCTATCTATTGTTTACCTTTATATATATCTATCTGTCTATATATCTCTCTATCTAATTATCTATCTATCTTTATGTTTATCTATCTATCTATCTATCTCTCTATCTATCTGTCTATCTATCGATCTATCTTTTTATCTATTTATTAATCTACCTATCAATTTGTCCATCAATTTGTCTATCAATCTGTATATCAATATTTCTATCAATATTTTATCAATTCACATATCAATTTATTTTTCTATCTATCTATCTATTTCTCTATCTCTCAATCAATCTCTATATAAATATATCTATCTATCTATTTATTTGTTTGCTTATTTCTGTCTGTCTATTTGTCTATTTTTTTATCTGTCTATCTATCTATCTGTCTATCTATCTGTCTATCTATCTGTCTATCTATCTATCTATCTATCGATTTGTCTATCTATCTATTTGTCTATCTTTCTATCTATCTATCTGTCTATTATTTTATTTGTCTCTCTATTTATCTACCTATTTATATGTCCATCTATCTTTATATCTATCTATCTATCTATATGTCTATTTATCTGTCTATCTATATATCTATTTATCTGTCTATCTATTTATCTATCTATCTATCTTTCAATCAATTTATCTATCCCTCTATTTATCTATCTTTCTATCTACCTATATTTTATCTAACTATATGTGTATCTTTCTATCTGTCAGTCTATCTATTTATCTATCAATCAATCAATCTATCTGTCTATCTCTCTTTCTTTCTTTCTGTCTATCTAACTATGTATTAATCAATCTATCTATCTATATATCTATCTACCTACTTACCTACCTACCTATAAATCTATCTATCTATATTTCTATATATATAGGGGTGTAACTGAATCAAACTTAGCTGAATTAATAAAGGCTTAGGTTCTGCTCAAAATATTTTGGAAGGGATTGGATTCTGCACGAATTCCTTTATTTTTTAAAATCCAAGCTCGAGTTTGAGTTCAGCTAGAGCTCATCAAGATCGAGCTCGACTCGGGCTCATTCGTTTAAACCTCATTTGATTATAGCTCATTCACGTTCATATGTGAGCTTGATTATAAGCTTATTTGTAAGCTCGATAAGGAGTTCATTTGTGAGCTCATTTGCGAGCTTGGTAAGGAGTTCGTTTGTGCGCTCATTTGAGTTCATCTGTGAGCTTGTTTATGATCTTTAACAAAAATTAATAGTTTAGCATCATATACTATATCTAAAAAATACTAATAACTTAATACAACAAGTTATTAATAATAACTACATATCCAAACCAACTAAAAGTTACAATACCAATGAAATAAAAAAAACGTACAATCATCCTTAAAATTTAAAAATATGTTTAAATCTAACATATAACAACTTCAAATAATC
>JAREIK010011934.1:0-41470 GCA_029783825.1 Sapria himalayana | reverse complement strand
ATAGATAGATAAAAAGACAGATTATTAGAAGATAGATAGAACACACACACACACACACACACACACACACACACACACATATATATATATATATATATATATATAGATAGAAAACAGATACATAGATGAATAGATGATAGATTGATAGATGGAAAGATAGATAAATAGATAGATGGAAAAATAGAAAATCTAATAGACAGATAGATATATATTATATATATAGACTGATAGATAGATGAAAAGATAGATAGATAATGAGGTTGATAGATAGATTTATATACAATATTAATAGAAAGATTGATATACATATTGATAAAGATATTGATAGATAAATAGGTTTACAGACCAATAGATAGATAAATAAATTAATAGATAAATAGACAAATATATAGATATACTGATAGATAGAAAGATAGATGGACAGACAAACAGACAAATAGATAGATAGATAGACATATAGATATACACATAGATAGATAAATAAATAGATAGATAAATAGATAGATAGACAGACATATAGATAGATAGATAGATAGGCATATAGCTATACATCTAGATAGATAGATAGATAGATTGATTGACAGAGAAATTGATAGATAGATATTCTAGATAGATAGATAGACATATAGATAAATAGATAGATTGATTGATTGAAAAAAAAGATAGATAGATAGATAAATTAATATACATATAGATAGACAAATAGATAGCTAGATAGATAGGCATATAAATAGACAAAAGATAGATAGATATATAGGCATATAAATAGACAAAAAGATAGATAGAGAGATAGAAGGATAGAGAGACAGATAATAGACATACAGATAGATAGATAGATAGACATATATTGATTTTTAGATAGATGGATAGATAGATGAACAAATAGATCGATTAAAAAATAGGTAAATTGATAGAGGTAAAGATAGATAATCAAATATACAAATTGATAAACAGATCGATATACCGATAGTTAGACAGATAGATAAATAGATAGATTGACAGAAAGATATACAGATAAATAGATAGATAGATAGATAGACAATTAAATAAGAAAGATAAAAAGAAATATAGAAAACTAGAAAGATAGATAAGTAGAAAATAGACACATATATAGACAGAGAGATTGACATATAGATATAGATATAGATATTAATACAGAAAGATTTTAGACAGTTAGATAAATAGACTGATATATAAATGGATAGATATAAAAAAATAGATAGATTGATTGGTTGATAGGTAGATAGAAAGACACATAGAGAGATAGATTTATTGATTGATAGAGAACATAGAGACAGAAAAATACACGTATAGATCGATAGACAAATAGAAAGACATATAGAGAGACAGACAGATGGATAGATAGATAGATAGAATGATTATAGATTGATAGAAAAATAGATAGAAATATAGTTAGACAGATAGATATAAAGATATTTAGACAGTTCGATAGACAAATAGTTACACAAATAGATAAATAGATAGATATATAGAAATATAGATAGATAAACAAATAGATAGATAGATAGATATATTATTAGATAGATAGAGAGATTTACATTTAGATAGATAGTAAATATATAATAGATTGACAAATCAATAGAGATATGTAGAAATATAGAAAAAGAGATAGTTAGTTTAACAGATAGATAAGCAGATATCTAGATGGATAGATAGATGGATTAGATAATAGATAGAAAGATAGAAATATACACAAATCAATTAACTGACAGATAAATAGATAGATAGATATATTTGTAGGTAAAAAATAGACAAATAGTTTGATAGATTAATAATTAGATTGTTAGATAGATTAAAAAATAGATTGATTGATATATTTATAAACATATTGATAAACAGATTGATAGAAAGGTTGATTGACTTATAGAAAGACAGTCAGACAGATAGTAAAATAGATAGATAGATATACTAATATATAGATAGAGAAAGAGTGCGAGATATATATATATATATATAAACAAATAGATGGATAGATTTTTAGATAGAAAAATAGATTATTAGACAGACTGACAGACAGATAGATAAATAGATATACCTACATATAGAAAGATTGAGAGATAAATAGATTGATATAACGACATCTAGATAGATAGATAGATAGCTAGATAGATAGATAGATAGATAGATAGATAAATAGACAGATAGATAGTCAGAAAAATAGATATATAGATAGATAGATAGATAAATTAATAAATAGATATATAGAGATACAGACAGACAGATAGATAGTAATAGATAGACAGATTGACAGAAAGGTAGACAGACTTATTAATAGTTATATAGGTAGAAAGATATATAGATAGATAAACATATAAATTTATAGATATATAGAAAATTAGATATATAGATAGATAGATAGACAGACAAATAGATAGATAGATAGATAGATAGACAAATAGATAGATTGATATACATATAGATAGATAAATAGATATATAGATTGATAGATAAATAGATTGATAAATAAATAGAAAATTATATTGATATACTAAAAGATAGACAGATAGATATATAGATAGATATACAGATAGATAGAAAGAAAGATAGAGAGATATTTTAGAGATAGATATAAAGATAGATAGAGAGATAGATACATATATAGATAGATAGATATATAGATAAATAGATAAATAGACCTATAGATAGACAATAGATACATTGATAGATAGATAAAGCGACACATAAATAGATAGATAGTTAGACAAATAGATAGATAAACTGATACATAGACAAATATATAGATACATAGATATACATATAGATAGTCATATAGATATACAAATAGATAGGCTGGAAGATATATATTTTTAAAAAGATAGATAGATTGAAAAAAGCCATATATAAACATAAATAGATAGATAGATAGATAGGTAGATATTCAAATAGATAGACTGATTGATAGATTGTTTGTAAATAAATATTTAGATAGATAGTTTAACAAACAGATAGATATGTAGATAGAAAGACAAACAAACATATCAATAGATATATAGATAGATAGATAGATATATAGACTTATAGATAGACAAATATATAGATGAATATATATATATATATATATATTATATATATATATATATATATATACATGACAGACAAATAGATATATAGATAGATAAAAATGTAGTTATACAGATAGATAGATAGATCAATAGTTTGTTAGATAGATAGATAAACAGACAGATAGATAAGTAGATAGATAGTTAGCTATATAGATAGATAGATAGATAGATAGATAAATAGATACATTGATATATAGATACAAAAATAATTAGACATATAGATTAACAGATAGATTAACAAATTGATATACAAATTGAAAGATATAAATATATAGATAATGAGATAAATACACAATTATAAAGATACATAGTTAGACATAATGAAAAATAGATTGTTTGACAAAAAAATAGCTAGATAGATAGACAGATATATAGATAGAAATATAAATAGATTGAAATATAGGCAAATATAGACAGACAAATATAAATAAATAGATAGATAAATAGAAGGATAGAAAGACTGATAAACAAATATATAAAAAGATAGATCGGTAGATAGATAAAAAGACATATAGTTAGATATATAGATAGACAGATAGAAAGAAATAAAGATAAATAGATAGATATATAGATAGATAGATAGAAAAATAGATAGAAAGATAGACATACAAAGAGATATAACGAAGGCAAATAGGTAGATAGATAGATATATAGATAAGAGATATATAGATAGATAAATAGATAGATAGATAAATAGACAAATAGATTAATGGAGAAAAAGATAAATAGATAGATAGATTGACAAATACATATATAGATTGATACACACACACACACAAATTGATTTAGAAATTGGAATAGAGATTGATAGATGGATTGATAAGAAAAGTGATAGGCAATTTGATATATTGATTATAAATAGATTGATAGACAGATTGAAAAATAGATATATAGATAGATAGATAGATAGATAGATATGAAGATTGATAGAAAGATAGATAGTTAGATAGATAGACTGATTATTAGATAGATAGATAAACATATAGATATACAAATAGATTGAAAAAAGGATAGAAGATAGACAGATAAATAGACATATATATTGACATATAGATAGATAGATAGATAAACATATAGTTCAATAGATAGATAGACAGATAGATAAATGGTTTGACATACATAGATAGATATATCGATAAATTGATAGATTGGTAGATAGATATATTGATAGACTAATAGTTAGACAAATAGATAGATTGATAGACAGATAGATAGACATATAGATAAATTGGTATCTAAGTAGATAGATAGATAGATTTATAGATAGATAAATAGAAACATATATAGATATTAGATAGATTGATAGATAGATAAATAGATACAAAGATTGATAGATAGATAGATAGATAAATAGATTGACAAATAGATAGGAAGATAGATAGACAGATAGATATATAAATGGATAGATAGAAAGATAAATAGACAAATAGATAGACAGACATAAAGACAAATATATAGATTTATAGATAGAAAGGTGAAAGACCTAGTGAAAATAGATAAACAATTATTTGAAAGATAGATAGACAAATAGATAAATACAAGGATGGATAGTTAGATTTTTAGATAGATAGACAAATAGATAAATAGACACATTGATAGACAGATAACTAAACTTATATATAGACAGATAGGATAGATAGATGGTCAATTAGATTCACAAACAGATAGACCGATAGATATACATATAGAAAGAGAGATATTAGACAAATAAATTGATTGATAGATATCAAAATCTATAGATCAATAGATATCAAATCGATTGATATATAGATAGATAGACATATATAAAGACAGATTGATAATTAAATTGAGATATATGTTAATAGAAGGATTTATAGATAGAATGATAGACAGAATGAAAAACACATTATTGATAGATTCATAGATAGATAGATACATATATATAAATATATATATAGGATTGTTTGATTGATTGATTTATATATAGATTAAAAGATAAATAAAAATATAGAGAGATGGACAAATTGATAGAAAGATTTTAAACAAATAGATATGTACTCAGATAGATAGATAAGTAGATATATAGATAAAAACAAAAATAGATTGATATATAGATAGATAGATAGACAAATAGATAAATGGATAGAAAGAAAGATAAATAGATAGATAAATATATAGACATAATGGTAAATAGATCTAGATATAGATAGATAGATAGACAGTCATATTGACAAACAAATTGATAGATAGAAATAAAGAGAGATAGATAGATAAATAAAGAGAAAGATAGATAGATAGACACATAGATAGATATAAAGATAGATAGATTGATAGATAAATCCAAAGATATATATAAAGATAGACAGACAGATAGATAGACACATAGATAGATAGATAGATATACAAATAGACAAATAGATAGGTAGATATATAGACAAGTAGATAAAATATTAATACATAGACATATAATTAGACATATAGTCAGACAAATAGTTAGATAGATACTTAGACAAAAACATTGACAGATACATAGACATATAGATAGATATATATATAGAAAGATAGATAGAAAGATAGATAGATTGATTGACAAATAGAAAAGCTTACAAATAGATTTAAAGTTTTATGTTTGATACATGGATAGACAGATAGATAAACAGATAGACATACATATAGACATGCAAATAGATTGATGATAGATTGATTGATAGACAGAAAAATAAATAAAAAGATAGATAGATACATACATACATACTACATACATAAATAGATAGACATGAAGATAAATAGATAGATAAATAGATTGGTAGACATATTGATAAATAGATTGATAGACAGATTGATTGATTGATTGATTGACTGATTGAAATATATATTGCAAGATAGAAAGATAGACAAATTAATAGAAAGATATATCGAAGATAGATATATAAACAGACAGACAGATAGATAGATAGACAGATACATACATACATAAATAGATATACATAAAGATAAACAAATAGATAAATAGATTGGTAGACAGATTGAAAAATAGATTGATAGACAAATCGATAGACAAGTTGGTTGACAAATTTAAAGATATATTGCAAGACAGATGGTAGATAAATTTATAGAAAGATTGATAGAGAGATCGATATATAGATAGGTAGACCAATTGATTGATTAATTGATTGATAGATAAATTGATAGATAGATAGAAAGAGAGTTAGATAGAGAGATAGATAGATAAATAAATATAGTTATAGACTAACAAAACTATAGATAGATAAATAGATAGATAGATAGACAATATATAGAAAAATAAATCGATAGATAGATAAATAGATATACAGATATATAGCACATAGATAGATAAAGATAGATAGATAAATTACAAATAGATATGTAGATAGATAGATCGATAGACAAATAGATAAACAAATTTATAGATATATGATAGATAGGTAGATAATTTGACAGATATATAGATAGATAGATAGACAAGGAGTTATACAAATAGATATATAGGTTGATATATAGTTAGGTAGTTAAATAGATAAATAAAATGATAGATAGATAAATTGATAGATAGATAAACAAATAGACAGATAAAAAGACAAAATATATATAAATAGAAAAATAGTTAGATAGATAGATAGATATATAGATAAATAGTTAAACTTAAAGATAGACATATTGATAGACAAATAGATAGACAGATAATTAAATAGACAGATAGAAAACAAATATATAGATAAATAGTAAAATACCATAGATAATTAGATAAACACATATATAGATAGATAGATAAATATATGGGTAGATAGATAGATAACTATATTAAGTAGATAGATAGATAGATAGATAGACAGATAGATGAACATATAGAATGACAAATAGACATAAAGATAGATTGACAGATAGATAATTGATAGATAGACACATATATATAGACACAGATAGATAGATAAATACATAGATAGATAGACATACAGATAGACACATAGATAGATAAGTAGATAGATAGATAATAGATAGATAGATAGATAGATAGATTGATTGATGTAAAGATAGACAGAAAAATAGATAGAATGAGAGATTGACAGATAGATAGCATATAGAAAATAGATAGATAAAGAGATAGATACACAGATAGACATATTGATATATAGATAGATAGACAGATAGATATATAGACAGATAGAAAGATAGATAGATTGACAGAGAGATAGACAGATAGACAAATAGATAGTGGTATAGATAGAAATATAGATAGACATATAGATAGACATACAAATAGAAAGATAGTTAGATAGATAGTTATATAGATAGACATATTGATATGTAGTCGATAGTTAGATTGTTAGATATATATATATATATATATAATATATATATATATATATATATAGATTAACAGATAGATTGACAAAAAGATAGACAGATTGATAGCCATATATATAGATAGAAAAATAGAGATAGTCAGACATATAGACATACAAATAGACAGACATATAGATTGACAAATAGGTAGCTAGACATATAAATAAATAGACATACGGATAGAAAGATATATTGATAAAAAGATAGACATATAAATAGATAGATAGATAGATGGACAAATATATAAAAAGATAGACAGATAAATATATATAAAGATAGATAGACATATTGATTGATTGATTAATAGATATATAGGTTGATAGACAGATAGATAGAAAGATAGATAGAGAGATAGACAGATAGATTAGTAGTTTGATAGGCAGATAGACACAGAATAGATAGACATATAGATAGATAGACAGACAGATATATAGATAGACACATAGATATACAAATAGAAAGATAGACAATTAGATAGATACTTAGATAAATAGGTCAAAAAAAGATAGATTGGATATTCACATAGACAGATAGATATAAAAAAAAAAATAAAGATAAATAGATGGATTGATATACAAATAGAGAGACTGTATATAGATGTATAGATAGTTGGATAGATAGATTGTTAAAAAGTTTGATAGATAGGCTATATATAAATGAATAAATTGATAGATAATAGAATGGATATAGTTAGATAGAAAATAGGTAGATAGATAGACATATAAATAGACTATTAAATAGTGAAATAGATAAATAGATAGCAAGATAGATAGGTAGATAGATAAATAAACATTAGATTATAGAAAAATAAATAAATATATAGATATATTAATAGATGACACACAATTGATTAATAATATATAGATATAGATATATATATATATATAGTCAAAAAGATACGAAGATAATTACAGAAAGAAGGACAGATAGATACATAGATATGTATACAATAGATAAATAGATATATTTATGTTGAGAGATAGATAGACAAATAAATAAATAGAACAAAAAGATATATAAAATATATAGATAAAAATATAGATAGATAGATATATAGAAGATAGAAAAATTGATAGAGATATGATAGACTTATACATAAACAAAAAGTTAGATAAATTAATTGATTGACAGATAAATAAATAGATAAAGATAGATAGATAGAAAGATTCTGAATTGACAGATAGATAGACAGACAAATGAATAGATAGATATATAGATAGTTAGATAGATAAAAAGATAGAAAGATAGATAGAAAGATACAAAGATAGTTAGATAAATATATAGATTGATAGATAGATAAACAAATAATTAGATATTTTGATAGACATATAGATAGATAAATAGATAGAGAGATAGATAGATTGATAGATAGATAGAATGATAGATAGATAGATAGACAAAAAGATAGATGGATAGACAAAAAGATAGACAGATAGATCTTTCAGATAGATAGTCAAAGAAATATAAATAGAGATAGATGGATAGATGAACATATATAGATAGATTAATAGATGGATATATAGATAGATAGACTTTTAGTTGGAAGATATATAGATAAATAGATAGATTAATAGATAGATTGATGTCTAGACAAATAGATAGAAAGATACATAGAAAGTTAAATAGCAGACAGATAGATAGCTAGATAAATAGATATATATATATATATATAGACAAATATAAAGATAGATTGATAGACAGATAGATAGAATGATAATTAGATAGTCAAAAAGATAAATAGATGGACAAAATGCAGAAAGATAGATAGATAGACAGATAGATAGATAAATAGATAGATAGATAGACAGATAGATAGATAGACAAGTAGACAGAAAAATAGGAAAATAAATAGATTGACAAATAGATAGATAGAAAGATAGATAGATGGATAGATATTCAGATAGATAAATAGAATTATAGACAAATATATTGAAATATAGTTAGACATATTAATATTTAGATAGATGTATAGTCACATAGTTAAACTGATAGATTGATATATTGATAGACACATAGTCAAATAAATATATAAACAAATAGATAATAGAAAGATAAACAGAAAGATATTCAAATTTTTAAAAATAGATCGATATATATATTGATAGATTAATAGATAGATAGATCGATTGATTGATTGACGGATCCATAGATAGAAATATATGCAATTTGATAGACACATATATAGATTGATAGATTGATAGACAGGATGATAGATGATAGATAGATAAATAGATAGATTGATTGATTGATGATGACAGATCCATAGATAGAAATATATGCAATTTGATAGACACATATATAGATTGATAGATAGACAGATAGACAGGATGATAGATAGATATATAGATAAATAGATTGATAGATAAAGGAACATCATAAATATATATATAGACATGTAAATCGATAGACACATAGATAGACACATAGATAGACTGATAGATAAATAGATAGACTGACAGATAAACTATCAGATAGACATATAAATATACAAATAGATAGGTAAACAGATAGATAGACAAATACATAGACATACAGACCGACAGACAATATAGATAGATAAATAGATAAAAAGATAGATAGTATTAAAATAAATAGAGAGATAGATAGTTAGATAGGTAGACATATAGATAGATAGCTAGACAGACATAAAGACAAACATATAAATAGATATTACTGTAATGTAATTTACTTTTTGATAATCTATTGTATAACCAAATGTTTCTATTTTAATATTTTCATGTACTTACATGAATCTATCTAACTATCTATCTATGTGACAGGAAAAAAATTATATTTTCATGTAATTATATAGATAGATAATATTTTCATGAATTATATTTTCATGAAATTTATTTTCATGAAATTATATTTTCATGAAATTATATTTCATGTAACTATCTATCTGTTTGTAATTATAGATAGATAATATTTTCATGTACTTACAGGAAAAAAAAAAATTAAAAGTCTGGGGATGTAGTAGAGCACCATAACGAAGGTCCCGCTCCGGTTAAATGAACAGAAATAATTTTTTAATTATAAATGTTTGTAATTTTAATTTCGGGTAGCTATTTTTTGGACCCAGCGATTTATCTTTCTCTCTTCTCTCTTCTCGCTGTGCGATTTATCTGATTATTCTGTGCTCCATACTATAAGACTATATTTGGTTGGTTTAATCTGTAATCCATAAGCATTTTCTGGGTGGATGTACCTAGTCATACTGTGCGACTAGCGAACCACATTATTTTAGTGTATATTTTACGTTTTTGAATCTATCATGGTTGGTTGCTAGATTGGATATATATATATATTGCTTGTTTTCTATTATATCTGTTGTTTCTGCTGTTTCGTCGTTGTTTTTGTTGTTTCTATTGTTTCTGTATCTTAATATTACTACCATGAAAGCAAATTGCCCAACACATACACACATATATATAGACAAACAAAAAGGTCGTCTTATGAATAGATAGATAGAGAGATAGAAATATAGATATTTAGATAGATAAATAGAAAAATAAATAGACTGATACATGGATAGATATATAGATAGATAGACAAATAGCCAGATATATATTCATACAGATAGATAGACAGATTGATAGATATATAGATAGACAGATAGACAGATAGATAACATATTATATATATATATATATATATATAAAGAGATAGATAGGTAAATTGATAAACATATGGATATATAAATAGACAGACATATAGATATATGGATAGTCTGACATATAGACAGACATATAAATAGATATATTACAAACTAATAGATAGACATATAGACAAACATAAATATTGATTGATAGATAGATAGATACTAATAGACAAATAGATTGATAGATAGATAGAAAGATAGATAGACAGATGGATAGATAGATAGATAGGAAAATATATATACAGATAAATAAATAAATAGATAGAGATACAGATAGACAAATATTAATAGATATATAGAAAAATATATTGATAGATAGATAAATAATTAGATAGCTAGACAGACAAATAGACAGGCAGAATACTAACAGATAGAAAATTAGAAAGATAGATAATAAGATATATAGACAGATAATATAAAGACAGATAGAAACAAAGATAGAAAGATAGATAGATAGACAGATAGATGGGATGGATGGATAGATAGTTAGAGAGACTGATAGAAAGATGGTGAATAGATGGATAGATATTTGGATAGATAGTACTACAAGAAAATCCCAGGTGGCTAAAGAATATTCCCTAGCTAAATGATGGTTTTCTTCACTAAATGGATATAATGAAATAACGATGGGTTAATGATGGACATTTTCCAATCTAAAGTGCTCGTCACGAAAAATTAACTAGGGAAAGACTCCCTAGCTAAAAATTTTAGCTACTAAAAATTTACTAGCTAAAATACGGATTTTCTCTAGCTAAATTAGCAAGGTAAAATTCCCCAGCTAACTTAGCAAAGGAAAAATCCCTATCTATTTTCATTCAAAAACTATTTTCACAATTTTATTTTTTTTTCAAAAAATTTAATTAAATAATTTAATATTTCTATTTTAAATTAAAAAAAAAGAAAGAAAATATAGATGTTAATTTATAATTAACCTATATAAAATCATTTAATAAATTATTTTGATACAATATTTTACATAATTAAAACATAAACATAATAAAATTTTATTACATCTTATTCATCAATGTTTATTCATGACAGTGGCAGAAAGTATATCTATCCATGCTTGACCTTGATTTCTCTCCCTTAGCTCCTCCGATCACCATTTTTTCTACTATGACAAAGCTATCAGAGGTCGTTAGTCAGGGTGCATCATGTCTAGTAAAAAAAATTTCACTTATACAAGCTTCGCATGGGGAACAATATTTACCATATCTCTATGAATTTAAACCAGTCAATAAATCAAAATATATAATTAAAAATGTTATGTTTAATAAAGATATAATATTAATAGTAAATATGTACACATATACTATAGTGTATATGTACATATGTACTAGCATTCGATAGTTGCATATATTACTAAAAGATATGTACATATAAACTACTATATTATATGTACATATGGATACTGAGTATATATGTACTTAGTATATATGTACAAATATACTATAGTAGTATATGTACATATACTGAGTATAGTACATATGTATATATGAGTATATGTATGTATATACTGAGTATATACGTACGTATATACACATTTGTTGCTACTATTGCTATAGCTGATAATAAAATTTGGGCGGTGATGATGCTCTACTGATGGACTTCCCTGCCAACCACTTCATTTTGGAGTGAGCGAGTTTTTGATAAGACGGTGAGGTTGCTTCTCCCAAAATGGGACCCGATATTCCTCCTAGCACTCGCAGCCTGTAAAAATGGGGTAATGTTACATTTTTCCTTTCGATTGAAATATAGTTTTGTGAAATTTAATGAAATTACATGACACTGCACGAGCATCATCATCATCATCCTAAGACCTGGTATAATTAGAACCAATCATTGTAGAATCTACAGCAAGAAAACTTATTTCCTCATACATACACTTTGGACCATGTGATAATTGCATATTTACACAATTACTAAAAGATTTAAGAATAACCTCTATCTACATGGCTAGCCTAGGACCAGAAATATCTTCATGCCACAGCCTTAGGGAAGGTCTAATATCCATGGCTTTTATGACCTGCATCAGTAAACAATACATTATGATGACCAAACTAGCCCTAGCAATTATATATTCAAACATGTGTGTGTGTGTGTGTGTGTGTGTGTGATAAATGTGTGTGTATGTATGACAATATATACATGTCTACAAATAAATATATGCACCCACTTACGTATATACTCGATATATACATACATATATACCTAGTATATCATACATATATAATATAATATATATGTATGCATATGCTGAGTATATACATACATATATACTGTAGAATATATATACATATATACTATAGTATTATATATATGTATATATAATCACATAGCCTCAGATCACTACAAGAAAATATCAATTTAGCTAGGAAATTTTAGATAGGGATCAATCCCTAGCTAAATTGTAAGGGATTAGCTAAGGAATAGTAAGGGATTTATGATTTTTCTTTGAAAAAAATAGCTAACGGATTAGCAAGGAAAATTTTTTCGTAAATTCTGCTCAAAAAAAGCTGGAATTTTAGCGATGAATTTAGCGACGGATTTTCCCTTGCTAATAAAATTTTTGATTTAGTGATGGATTTGGAGAAAATTTTTCTTTGCTAATAAAATCCTTGATTTAGTGATGGGTTTTCCGTTGCTAATAAAATCCTTGATTTAGTGATGGATTTAGCGATGAATTTTCCCTTGCTAATAAAATCCATGATTTAGCGATGAATTTAGCAATGAATTTATCCTTGCTAATAAAATCCTTGATTTATCATCGGATTTTCCCTTGCTAATAAAATCTTTGAATTACTGATGGATTTAGCAACAGATTTTCCCTTAATAATAAAATCCTTGATTTATCTAGAGATTTAGCGATGGATTTTCTCTAACTAATAAAATCAGTAATTTAGCTATGAATTTTGCGATGGATTTTCCATAGCTAATAAAATCCATAATTTAGCTACGGATTTAGCGAGAGAATATTTCTAGCTAATAAAATCTATAAATTAGTGATGGATTTAGTGACAGAATTTTCCTAGAAAATAAAATCCTTAATTTTGTGATGGATTTAGCGATAGAATTTCTCTAGCTAATTATTAGTGAGAAATTTTTCACAGCTAATTAGATCCCGATATAATCTGCCACTAATATTTTCGTAATTTCTATCCAAAGAAAAATGGAGATTTTAGCGATTAAATTTTTCTAGATAATTATTCGCGATGGATTTTCCTAAGCTAATTTAAATCCGTCACTAAATAATTATCTAAATTTATTTTTTTATTAGTTTATATACAATTAGAATCAATAATTCTTTAAATATTTTTTTTCAAAATATATGTATTTAGCTAGGGATTTTTTTAGCTATTTGGGTTAGTTATAAAATCTATTGCTAATCTTCAATAATATTTTTAAGCATTATCTATTTTAATATTTTATATAATTTTCTATATTAAAGGTATGTCATTGTCTATATACGAGCGATCCTTGAATTACACAATCTTCTCATATAATAATTTAAATTTGATATTATAAAAAAATAATAAATATATAAATACTAATAAAAATTTATATTAAATATGATTAAAATAATATTTTTTGATTATTATTTAATTAAAACATTATACTTAATTTTATCTGAAATATTTATTTATGATATTAAAATATTTTTATTACAAAACATTATATAATTTATTATATAATTATAATATTTATAAAATATTTTAATTACTAAATAAAAATTACAACTAATAAAAAACTTAATTAAACAATTATTTGATTAAAAAAATTTATAAAATTATATGAATAAACGAATAAATAAGTAAATATTTATAAAAAATAAAAGCATAAAATAATATTTTTATTATTTTATGAATTTTTAAAAAATATAATGACTAAAAGTTTTTAAATTTTTGAATTATAAAAAATAATTTTTAATTTTTCATTAAATTTAAAAGAAAAAAAGTTGATATTTTAAGATCAATATATTGTTGTTTTAATTACATCAAAAAAAATTGATGATTTAAAAAATTAATATTTCAGTGTGGTTATTAAATGAACACTTCAAACATTAAAATTTATAATGATTAAAAGATTCAAATTATATGTTTTTATAATTATTTCATATAAATTAATAAAAAATAAATTGAATTCTTATAAATTTATACCCATATAATATAATATATGTCTGTGTGTATGTGTGTGTGTGTGTGTGTAAATACTTTATTATTATATAATATTATTTTATTTATTTATTAAATAATATTATTTATGGTTAAATAAAGATCTATTTCTATTATTTTATTTAAATTAGTTATTTTTTATAATTTTATTTGTCTTATTTTTTATATTTTATTTTATAACAGTTGAGTATATATAAGGTTTCATAAAAATGCCTTTTATGAAAAAAAGCCCAGACACCAAACGGTGCGTTTAATGGTAGCAATAATAAGGATTTAGGGTTCTCACCGAAGATCTACAATGTCATAGCTTATGGTGGTGTTCATATAGACATGAGAATAATGCCTGTAGACTGGGCTCTCATCTACAGGCTCTTCATGTGGATGAACCCCCTTGTTGGCAATTTCGCATCATAGACACTCTGGTAGGCTCATATAGGTAAAAGATATTGTGTGGACTAGATTCATTAGTGGAGGCCATAACAACTGCTATTGCTTCAGACAACATAATCTGATACGAGTAATGAGTGTGCAGATCAACTGATGACATGAAGTAACCATGCGATGGATCCGTATGAATCCAACCAAGAGGAAAGAGTGACAATCTGTCATGGACTTCAAATATTTCTTCTTCACTCAAAATTCAGGTTTATTTTCTTCCACTTGACTTCGAAATTAAGGTTTCAATATTTCCAGCTCACCTAATACAAGTAACAGTCTCTTTTTATAAGTTGTTCTTTCTTTGTGGAATAAAACTTGATAATCATGATGTAATGGAATAGTTTCAGATACCAAATTTGAAAATCTAAGAAGTATAACTTACAAATCAACTACATTTTCTCTTCCTTGTATATATTTGTCTGTCTCAAAAGACTGTCAACTATTCTGTAGTAATTTTGAAGAGGAATCCAATTATCTATATTTAGTTGATGAGTTATCTTATATACATTTATTTTCATCTTCCGCGCTAGCAAACTCACAAAATTCTAAGCATGAATTAGCTCATCCGTAGATGCTGCGTATTCTTCATGAGTATTTCTGTGGCGATTGCGAACACTAACAGATGGAAATTCAAGCCAGAATCATTAGCTGTCAAGGTGACAAATGGAAACAGGAAAGTCCCGCACATATCTTTCTCACACACAAACTTCCTACTTGAAAGGTAAACTTAATGTTCGCCTGAAGGAGAGCCGAAGGAGAAGAAGAGCCTTAAGGTTTCATATAAAAATTGCTAAAAAATTTTCTATCTCTCAAACAATGAAGGAGAGCAGAGACATGAGGGAGCAACCTAGAAACCTATCTAGAACAAATAACAAGAGTTTTCAATGGATGGGGTGTTAGTTCCCAAATTCCACTAGAATTAAAGGAATTTACCTATATTACTAGCCCATGTGATATAGTATCTCAGAGGGAGACATGAGTTTATTTATTTTATCAAAAGAAAAAAATATATAGTTTAAGATAAAAATTTCATAGAAGAAAATAAAACTTTTTAAAAAAGGATGATATATACAAATTAATTATGTGTCCATAGAGCAATCAATTGATCGTAATCAATGAAATCACCATCATGATCATTTAGCTTTAAAATAGATTTATCAATGAACTAAGCAACATGTCTCATAATATATATTATAAGGTGAAGTATATATAATATCTCATTAAGATGAATAGTCAATACATGTTGATCATAAAGAGAACCCTTCACACTCGTACTAACCAAAAAATATATTAGCAAAAGAAACTTCTTTATCAAAAGTTCCTTCATGCTATCTAGATCAAGGCTCACGCCCTATAATGTTGCTAGAAAGTAAGTGGAATTAGAAGTTGAAATTTTATTATAGTGTGACCTAATAGTTTCAAAAGATGTTAAAAGAGAATAAACATGTTTTGCTGGAGCTACAATTGGAGTGCTAATTAGGCTATGAATAAGTAAGCCTCTCAATATTTATAAAAATTTAATTGATAGTATTAAATTCTTAAAGAAATAATTTATTTTCAAAAAAAATTATGTTAAATATTACTCTAAATCATCATTATATATGTTAAATATATTTATTGAAAGATGAAATACTAATGTATCTGACATATAAATTAGATTTTATTTTTGAAATACTTTTAAGAATTTAAAATATAATGTCACAAATTATCATGAAGCCATTGTTGATTTGTAACAAAAAAAGATTATATATTTATGCGATAAAATATTTTTTAATATCATGTACATAAAATTCCACTTTATTTCAATGTAAAGTTAAAATTTTCTACATTTTATATTGTTTACCTTACAATATCTTTTAAATTCAGAAAAAAATGTTTTTGAATGATGAATTTAAGAATACACATTCATTATATTATCAAGAGACTCACAGATTAATTTCATATCAAATTTTACCATCAAATGAATGAAATGATGAACATAATGTTGATTTAAGAAATTATTACAACATATCAATCCAAAATATCTATTAGATATAAAATCATAAGTTTCATGTTTTAATGTCACATATCTAGTGACTTATATATTGCAATCACTATTGGCATCTCCTGTTAGAGACACTAACGATGCCCTTCATAATTGTTCCTTTGTTACTTTCAAATTAGGTAGTGGAAAGCCATAATATCTTTTTTTGAGTGCATCTTTTTGCATTTGCATAATGATAAATCATGCTTTAAAATTCATTCTTGTACCTTACATTTCACATAAGAAGAAAACAATTTAGATAATTCTTTAATTTGAATGATACATTATTATATAGTTTTATTTAATTGCTTGTAAATATATTTGTACAAATATTTTATATTGAAAATAATAGGACACCCTAACATGATCCTCACAAAGCATGATTCTATTAAATTCTTCGATAAATTAGTTGTTTATATTAATTGGTATAAAAATTTCTAGCTATCAATATATCATGACAAAATATTTAGGTAACGTATGTTTTTTTTGAATATTTAGTTGTTTAGTTCCTTAATCAAAAATGTTTTATAATATGTTCCAAGGTCAGTTATTCAATATCATGTACCCTCTCTCATAGACTACCATTTAAATGTTTAAAATAATATTTGTATTTGTATATTGAAAACAATAGGACACCCTAACATGATCTTTATAAATGATGACTCTATTAAATTTATCGGTAAATTAGTTATTAATATTAATTGGTATAAAATTTTCTATCTATGAAAATGTCATGATAAAATATTATTTGTAACTTATCTTTTTTCAATATTTAGTTGTTTACTTCCTAAATAAAACTTGTTTTATAATATTTTCCAAAGTGAGTTAGTCAATATATTGCACTCTCTCTCATACTACCATTTACATGTTTAAAATAATATTTCTATTTGAATTTTTTAGCATGACTCTACAAGTTACTTAGAATTCTAAGTTAAACATATCTTATCTATAACAATTACGTGTATTTGTGATGTATAACTATAAAAGCTTTATACATAACTAAATTTAAATATATAATTTACAACTTATATTTAATATATATTTGTATATATTAGCATATAAAAATTATTTTACTATATCTATACATATACATATCTATATGTATAAATATATAAAATTATATGAAAAATATATATACCTACATGTATAAATATAAGTTTAACTATATGTGTAACTACATGCATAACCACATGTAATTTTATTTATAATTACATGTATAACGACATACAACATTATGTTTAGCTATATGTTTATAATTATATATAAATATTTGTATAACTATATAAAACTCAATATAATCAAATATAACTATATTTGTAACAATGTACAAATATTTAAATCTATATATTTGTTTATAACTTTGTATATATTTATTTATAAATTTTTATAACTGCTTGTATGAACACACACACATACACACACACACACAAAACTATATGTTTAACTATATAACTATTTATAACTATATATACTATATGTATAATAACATATAAATATAAATAATTATATCTTACTATATGTATACCTATAAAAACTTTATACGTAACTATATTTAAATATATAATTTACAACATATATTATATATACATTTTATATATTAATATATACAAATGTATTTTACTATATTTATACTTATACATAACTATATGTATAAATATATATTATTATATGAAAAAATATATATACTTGCATGTCTAAATATAAGTTTAACTATATGTGTAACTATATGTATAACCACATGTAACTATATTTATAATTTAAATGTATAACAACATACAACAATATGTTTAACTATATGTGTATTACTATATATAAATATTTGTATAACTATATAAAACTCTATAAACAAATATAACTATATTTTTAACTATGTATACATATATGTAAATCTATATATTTGTTTATAACGTTATATACATTTATGTATAACTACATATAACTACTCGGCAATGGAATCCAATAAACATAATTTAAATGACTAATTAAAGTTTGGAATTTTGATGTTCATCTTTAGGAATGGAATATCTAAATTAGATTATAAATTATAACTATCAAAATTTAATATTCAAGTCATTGATAACACCATGAAAGTATAGTTTTTTTTATCTTTATTACCTATTTAAAAAAACAAAGAGAAGAATTTTAATTTTATGTATTTTAATATATATATATAATCATACTTTAGTACTATTTATTTTATTTAAAAAATTAACTTTATTTGAATATTTTGTGTAAAAATGAAATTATTAAATATAGAAGATTAAAGCCGTCTTGTAGTGATTAAAAGATCATTTAAAGGAAAATCTAAGAGAATGATATTTGTTAAGCATATATATCTTATATTTATATGTGTGTGTGTGTGTGTGTGTGTATGTATATGTATATAAGTATAGATATATATATATTTCTATAATGTATATATATGGTTGTGTATATGTGTATGTTTGTATAAATACATAAATACATACATACATACATATGTGTATGTTTGATATATATATATGTGTGTGTGTGTGTGTGTGTGTGTGTGTGTGTGTGTGTGTGTTTGTGTGTGTTTGTGTGTGTGTGTGTGTGTGTTAGATATATGTGAATATATTTTTATATATAAATATATACATACATATGAATGTTTGTATGTATTCTATATATGTAAATATATGTGTATGCACATATTTATACACACATACACACAATCACACTCAAACACACACACACACATATATGAGTGTGTGTGTGTGTGTGTTTGGGATGCCTGGATATAATTAAAACAAAAGGAGTAGTTAGAAAAATTATGAACAAAAACATAAATACATTATTCATGAACAGAAACTCAAACCCAATAAATGAAAAAAAAATAGCAATACGAGTTTTTTATTATATTTTATATACTATTATAATTCTAATTGACAATCATTTGACTAAAAAGAAAAATCTAAAAGCTCAAGAAATAGAGGGACGATTAGGTAATTAGATTGCTTTTAGTATTTGGTATAAATTATAAACTCTCAACTCCAATAACTGCCATAGCCTTTTGCCTAGGCAATTTATATCAACTCCAATAGCTACAAGTTATTTTCCCATAGATGCAAACTCTAAAATTTCGAAAGTCCCTTTGAAATTATTGGGACAAGATATATTCAATGAGTAATCTCTTCGACTTATTGTATAAACTATGTTTGTGGTATTTAACGAATTTATGCGAGTACCTAAAACTTCATTTTTATAATGATTTTAATGCTTTGTAGTTTTTATTATACTTTCAACCTCTTCTAAGCTCAAATAATGGTCTAAAACATACCAAAAATATCACCATAAAAAAACAAACATGTTTTTAACTCTTATAAACTATGGATATTTAAGATTCAACTAGCTAAGGTAAAAGAACAACCCAAAAAAATGAATTACTAGAAACATTGAAGTCAGATAAGAAGATGGTTGTAAAACTTATGTGATTGAAAGTCTCAATGAATCTTTAAAAAAGTGAACATATAAAAAGTTCTTGTTATGGACTTTGAATTTGATAAATCTAACTGATATGATTATATATATAAATAAATATTTATAAACATATGCTATATATAAGCATTATATATATACATATGTATATATACATATATATATATATATATATACACACACACACATTATATATACATATACATACATATATATGCATATGTTACATATATATAAAACATAAGTTATATGTATGTATGTATATATATTAATTATATACTTTATATATATATCAACATGTGTTATATATATACATTTGTATATATAGATGTTATATAATTATATATATATATATATAAGCCTAAATAAACTATATAAAAAAACAATTCTTATAACATATATATAGAAATATATATTTACAAGTTTATATGTATGTGTGTGTATATAAATGCTTATACATACATACATACATACATTTATATATATGTATAGAAATATATATACATATATTTACAAGTATATACATTTATAGAAATATATATACTTGTTTATATATATTTATTTATAGATGCATACATTTTATATGTATATATATAAATTCTTATACATACATACATACATACATACACACACACACACACACACACACACACATATAATGCTTTAATTTAGATTTAAATAGTTCACCAATACATAATTTATTTTATTTTTCATTAATTCATGGATTTCTAATATAATTAAAAAAACTAATTATGCATTTCTCAAAGAAAATCAAATATCTCATTTTAATATTCATACCTTATAAAATAATGGATCACACCTTTTATAAATTTAAGCAAAAAAAAATTAAACAAAGATAATTAAAAATAAAAATGATTAAATTTGTCATTTTGCCTCAATCAAAAAGCTAGGTTCTAATCGAATGTTAAATATTAAAAAAAGCATTCATCCTATTTCAGTAAAATTGCCTAAAGAAAAGTAGTTATAAAACATCTCTCTACATTTTAATAATTTTTCCATTTTTATTTTAAATAGTTATTATTTGTATTTATATAGTTTTCCATATTCTTCTAACAATTTATTTCCATTTCTGTTGATTGATTTTGTTTATTTAGCTAATGCTATTCTACAACTAGACCTTGTGCATTCGATGTCTACCTACTTGAAAGTATGAGCCCAAACCCGTAGGGTTTGTCCTCATGCCTAGTGTTATCCATAGTTAATTCTATGTTACCTAATTACCCTATGTACATAAACACCACATGGATATCATCATCTAGTGCTGACATTTTTCATGCTCCAATTCAAGGAGTAGATGCTTTAAATAACCATAATATGTGAATTACCATTTATGCAGCTTTGGATCTTGTTGGAAAGTTATCTAATTGAACTTTATTACACCCATTACTAATTGAATGTTTTTTTCTAGTAGAAGGTTTTCACTAGAAAAAATTAAACAAGGAGTTAAAACACAACCATATTAGTTTTGAATGACCATTAATTATGTTTGCATTTTGAGTGAAATCTATCATGTCATTTGAAGTATTCTTTACTAGATAATGCCACTCTAATAATCTCATTGATTTTTACTTTAGTTATTTATGTAGCTGAAATAATTATGATAATTCCGTGGGTGTATCGTGAAGAAGATTACCTCGACTAATTGTACACATTGATAAGAGTTTTGATTTTCCATGGCTTTGGACAATATAAAAAGGGTCTTGATTTTGCATAATCATGATATTGTTAAAAGATCTTAATATTTCATCGGATTTTTCATCATTACTCCCCTCACCAACTCTTATTCATTGACAATCAACCTAAAATAGCCCAATAATTGTAATCACAATAATAAATTCATTCTAAATATAAATAGTTATTTCAAAATATAAATTGGAGGTAGGTGGTATGATGTGATAGACTTGGTCCTTAGGTGGCAAGTTTGCATTGTAGGGCTATTTTAGTATTCTTCTTAAAATAGTATTCACCTTTAATGATAGCATATATATATACAAAGGCTTTGTAGATATGGTTTGATCAGTCTTTCTCTTATATATGTTGAGATAGTATATACAAGTCCAATTAATTAAAAGAGCCCTACGGGCCCTAGGCCGAGAAGCCACGCTTTGTTGTTGATGGTAATATCGAATAATATTTTAATAACTTATGTTGGAAGGCTTTGTCTTAGTTATCCTAACTAAGGTTTCATTCTTCAAAACAAAATGCCAGCCAGCCCATAGGATATATATATATATATGTACAAACCACAATAGATGAAGTATTCTAAGATCCCTTCAAGGCTCATTTAAAAACGATTTGGTAACATGTGAATAGTCCAACCCCATAAGTAAATTTTTATCCTTCCCCTCCCTCAACCTATGTTTTCAAAGAGAAAAGGGAATTGGTCAGGCCTAGCGCTTAAGGCTTCTAGTTCCACTTCAATTCTATTTTTTTATTGTCACCTTGCATCTTTCATTTGACATTCAACTATGCAAATAAATATGTGGGGAAACTCTATGTGTTATTTCAACTAGTTAAACAACCTTTCAAGGAAATGAGCTTATTCGTCTCTATCACATTAGGCTCAACCATTGGATCAATGTTCCATTTATCACCCTTGTTCTTGATTGCTCCCCGTCCTTGCAAATAAATAGTTAGGGCATTCTTAAGGATATCCTACATTCAAAATAAATCGATTGAGCTTTCAACATCATGCCACTTAACATAAACAAATAAATATTCTACTTAAGATCACAGAGCTTTTAATATCTATGAGCACCCTAGCAAGAATTGCATGCAATTATTGCCACCGTTCTCATTTTGACTAGTTTGATTTATGAGCAACCTTTACTTCTCTTAATTAGCTTGTTTAGGAAAGTGTTTGGTTGTATAATATAGGGTAGCCCCATTTCTGGCATTGGAGGAAGCACATGACATGGAAATCAAGGCATCCTAAAGAATTCTATCTCATTGGGGTCCGACTAGTCTAGCACAGTGTTAAAATGAGGAGAGATAACTTTTTTTAAACGATAAATGACAAAGTGGCATATCAGAATTTTCTTATTCAAGGGAAGATATCGATATAGATATCATAGGATATTTAAGCCTAATGCCTTATTTTATTAATAAAGATAAAGGATAGCTTTTCGCTAGGTTGATTATTGAAAACTTTTCTTAGTAATTCTATCTCAATGCACCTGAGCACATTTATTACTTGTGCATTAATTACATTGAAACTCAACAATAATCCTGATCGAATTACAGCAGCTTATGTGTTTCTCTTTTATCTATGCATTGTTTTTCATTAGAGAAATTATGTTTACAGATAGCTAACTAAACTATTTCTTTTATATTGTTATTTCTTAGCTTCACTCTAGTCTCCCTTAGCCAACTTTCATTATCTGAAACTCAATCCTAGCTTGGTCACATTGATGCTTTGCTTTTTCTTTTTTCTTTTAGTTTTATTCACTAGACCCTACATTCTCCTCTCAAATACTATGCAAGTTGTGTGTGTGTGTGTGTGTGTGTGTGTGTGTGTGTGTGTGTGTGTGTGTGTGTGTGTGGTGTGTGTTGTGTGTGTATGATGTAATTATGTTGCTTTTCTTGTCCATATTTTTTTCCATGCATTATAATCATAGTTGTTAGCTCATAAAATATATCATATATTGTTTTCCTATTTTTCTGTATTATGTATTATATCATATCATGTAACATAAGTGTTTTCACGGTGTAAAAAATATTTAAAAAAATATATTTGTATATATGTATATTAAAAGTATGAATTATATTATATGATAGTGAAAATGTAACCTTTTGTATAAGATTATCTTGCTAATTTTTTTATGATTATTTTTTAATTCTTTTGTATATTTGAATAATTAATATAATAAATTCATTAACAAAAAAATTAAATTGTTTTTTTTTAATTATAGAAAATAGTTGAGAATGTATGTTATGTTCTATCATAGTATCACATGTCATATCATGTTTGGTATTTGTATTGTATGATATGTTTTAAAATAAGATATAAGTTGTGAAACAAGTTAATTTTCATTAAAAAATATATGTTGTATTATTGTATCATTTCTTGTATCACAAGTTTCTAACAACTATGATCATAATTATTTGGCATTTTTTTCTATCTATGATGTTAATTTGGTGATGACATGATGTGTTTTTTTCATTGATTTAGAATATCAATAATTATCAATCATGGGTGTGGTTTTTTAGTTAATGAATATTGTTTAAATAGGATGAGTATCATCGTCATCAATATGTTTGTTTTTTTTGTGTTATTAACACTATCAACCATATATAACATAGTACGTATAATAATTATCATTTTGTAGTAGTAGTTCATACTAATAATTAGGGTTGGTAATGTTATGAGTTTAGTTCGAGTTCAACTGAGCTTGAGTCGAGTTCGAGTTCAAATATAGCTCGAGTAGGGTTCGAGTTCAATTGAGCTCGAGTCGAGTTGTTAATATTTTGAGTTAGAGTTCAATTGAGCTTGAGACGAGTAATTAATATTTTGAGTTCGAGTTCAATTGAGCTCATGTGTTCATCTTTTGGAAGTAAAAATTAGGTTTTTACTATTACTAGTAAATAAAAAATTGAATTTTATTGTTATTTTATGAATTAGAAGATGTATGATAATTTAATAATTGCATTCCATATATTTATCAGAGAATTTCATAAAACAAAATCTCATGCCTTGCCAAGATTCATGTGGCACGTTCCCATCTGAGTCATGTTGGTGCCTAGAAAATTTTCCCCAAGTAATTGAGATAGATATCAATTTTAAATTGAGAATAAAGAGGCAGAATGCTTAGTCATAGTCATTGTTATATGAGAGTTTATATTCATATATTGCATCAAATAAAAAAAGTTTCTATGTTTGATTGTGATAATCAAATAACTAAGCATTCAAATTTGATATATAACTAGAACTTTAGCATATTGAATTTGATTGTCATTTCATTATAAGTAAGATCTAATAAAATCTGTATGTAAGGTTGCTATTGCTTACACTTATTTTTATGATGGCTAATCATATAGTCTCATATCAATTTTAATCTTAGCTAGATTTGTCATTTTGATCAATATTGACATTAATAAGTATGCTTGTCATCTTTTTTTTTCAGCCAACAGGTTTGCTCGTGCTATAGAACCATACACATAAGTTATCAATTTACATGATCAGAATGCTGTGTATTGGGCCAATCATGCAATTGCCCATGCCAAACTTGAAGAAAATGGGTGTGCTGTAGAGGATGCTTCCAAGGCTATCAATTGTTATCCTTACTATTCCAAGGCACATAATGCATCATGAGTCTGCTGTGTATACTTTTCTTCTTCTTCCTCCTAACATTTGTTTGAAATTATAGGGTTATTACAGACGAGGTGCTGTATATCTTGCCATGGGGAATCACAAAGAATCATTGAAGGACAATTGGTAGGTTTCACTCATATCAATAAGCTTGGTTCACAAGCTTCATTCATCTTGAATCAATACCATGTTTGAAGCTATTTCAATCAACATATTTGATTATCATGAACACCATGGGTCTCTTTCATCATAACTTCTATGATGAACATGAATCAGGTTAAAAAAATTTGCCCGACAAATTGAGATGCTACCCAGAAGTTTGAAGAGTGTAAGAAGGTAGTAATGAAGCTCAAATTTTAAAGAGCCATATCTGTGCCTAGATCTACATAGAAGTCTGCAGCAGATTCAATTGATTTTCATTCGATGGAATCACCTAACTTGTATGAGCTGCTCATAGTCTTTTATTTTTTATTTATAGGCTTGGTTTCTCTTATATTATAGTTACAATACAAGTATATATCATTTTCCTTATATTACAAGTTGGGACTTGGTGTGGTAGTAAATATCTTTCTCCTAATATTATAAGCCTTGAGTTCGAGATATCAAACTCTCTTAGATTCTGTGTCAAGTAAGAACCTCATGTGCTAGGTATGGTCTTATCATCATACTTATATTGTAGGTCCTTATATATTTTCATAAAGATTAGTTATTTTGTATTTTTTTTTTGGTGGCACAAATATATTTTATTTGAAATTTTTATTAGATTTAGTGAGGTGAAGTTTATGTGTTACTGCAATATTTAATAATTTTGGCTTTGGTGTGCTTTTGTATACAACCTATGATGAAAATTATTATTCTAGGCCAAGAATAAAATATCATGTATTAACTTTTATTTTAAATTATTATAGTTTTTGTTAAACTTGAATTTTTTATGTATGTTTTAATGATGTTATTTTTGAGATTTATTGCCTAGTGAGATGAGATCTAATACATAAGAATAAATTGATGATCAAAAAATAATCAATATGAAAAATGTTGAATATTAATAATTTTATCTCCTAATTTTCTAGCTGTCTTATTTATACGAGTCCACTCAAAAAATTAAGTTTATTCTTATCTTTAATTATTTCTTTATTTTTAAATTTCCAGTGTTGTTATTAAAGAGCCTACAATGCAAGATTTTCATAAAATGTGATATATAAAGTAAGGTGCATTTTATCTTGCATATAATTTTATATAAAAACATGAATAATGTTGGATTTTATTTTGGCAATAGTGGCAGTGGAGGCACCGCAGCAATGGAAGCATCGGTAGCATCGGCAGCAGCGGTAGCATCGGCAGTAGCGGCAGCATCGGTAGCATCGGAAGTAGCGGCAGCATCGGTAGCATTGGCAGCAGCGGCAGCATAGGCACCGGCAGCATAGGCAGCGGCAGCAGTGGCGACAGTGATGGCAGCAAGCAGCAGCTGCAGCACCGGCAACACTGGCATCATCGGCAACACCAGTCGCACCAAAAAGGCAGCAGTGGTGGTAGCTATGGTAACTACGAGAGAACCAGTAGTGGCGGCAGCACCAGCAGCATCGTCAGTAGCGGCAGTAGTAGTGGCAGTGGCAACGGTAGTGGTAGCGGAAGCAATGGTGGAAGTAGTAACAACAGCAACAAATGTGGTAGATACATATGTATATAGTCACTATATACGTACATATAATACTACAATAATTTATGTACATATATACTGAGTATATATATACTCAGTATATATGTACGCATAATACTATAGTTTATATGTATATATACTGTAGTAATATATTTATAAGTGAAATGCTAGTATATATGTACATATTTATTACAGTAATATATATTTATCAAAAAATATTTTTTTTATTTATTTTGATTTGATTGAGTGGTTTAAATTTCTTACAAATATGGTACTGTATTATTTCTCATACGAAGCTCGTATAAGCGAAGGGATTTTTCAACAGACATGACATACCGTGACTCGGATAGATTTTTCGCGACAAAAAGTTGGTGATCAGAGGAGCAGAGGGAGAGAAAGCAACGTCAATCCATGGATAGGTTATACTTTATGCACTGTAGGTAGTTATATTGATTAATAAGAAGTAATATAATTTTGTTATTTTTTTTTGTTTTAGTTATTTAAATTATTATATTAGAATAAGTTATTAAATGAATTTTTTTTGTTTGATTTAAAATTTTCATTTATTGTTTCTACTTTATTCAATTTAATATAACAATATTAAATTAGTTAATTAAAACCTATTATAATATGTGTTCATTTCTATAATAACTGTTAATATATATCTGTGAATATGTTTGTGTGTCTCCAAATTTTTTGGGTAGAGTTTTAGCCTATTATAGGTATGTAAAAACCTATTATCAGTAGCAGTGACATCGGCGACAGCGACGGTAGCGGTGGCAGCGAAAGTGGCAGTGGTGGTGGTAGTGGCCGTGGCAGCAGCAGGGTCTGTAGCCGCGGCGCAGCGGGAACTGTAGTGGGGCAGTAGTGGGGGCTGTAGTGGCGGTAGCAGCAGCGGGGGATGCAGTGGCAGCAGTAGTGGGGGCTGTAGTGGCGGCATTAGTGGGGGATGTAGCGGGGGTAGCAGCAGCGGGAGTGACAGTGGCGGTAGTAGCGACTGCACCAGAAACAGCAGCGGTGGCGATAGTAGTGCTTCACCGAAATAATCGGTAGCACCGAGAGCATCGGCAGCACCGAAAGCAGTGGCAAAGGTGGCAGCGATGGCGGTTATAGCATTGGCACCATCGGCAGCATGCAGCGGCAACACATGCCATAGGGGTGGCGGCGGCACCACTGTAGTGGCCAGCGGTGGCATCGGGCAGCGGTGGCATCGGGCAGCGGCGACATTGGCAGCAATGGCAGTGGCAGAGGAAGCGGCAGTGGCAGTGACAGCAGCAATGGTATTAGCAGCGACAGTGGCAAAAATAGCGACAGCGGCAATGGCAGCAGCGGCAACGAGAGTAGCAACAATAGCACCAAATGTGGTATATACTTACGAATAAAGTCATTAAATACGTACATATAATACTAGTATTTTATGTACATATATACTATGTATATTTGTACTCAGTTTATATGTAAACATAATATTGCTATTTTTATGTACATATAATGCAGTAATATATGTACGAGTGAAATACTAGTATATATTTACATATATACTGCAAGATTATATATGTATCAAAACATAATTTTTTTTAATTTGACTGAGTGGTTTAACTTTTGACAAATATGATACCGCATTATTCTTCATACAAAGCTTTTATAAGTGATGAGTTTTTTCACTAGACATTACGTGTCATGACTCGGACAGCTTTGTCGCAGATGAAAAATGATGATCGGAGGAGCAGAGGGAGAGAAAACAACATCATTGAATGAATATATTATACTTTATGCACTGTCGATAGATACATTGAAGAATAAGATGAAATAAAATTTTGTTATTTTTTTCTTTCAATTATGTAAAATATTGAATTAGAATACGATATAAAATAATTTTAATTTTTGTTTATTATAAATTTTTTATAGTTTCAATTTTTATTCAATTTGTTATAAAAATATTAAATTATTTAATTAAAAAATTTTAAAATAATTTAAATTCTGAAATTAATTTTGAAATTAAAATAGCTAGGGAAATATTAAAATTAGCGATGGATTTTCCATCGCTAAATTTATTTAGCTAGGGACTATATCCATAGCTAAAATTTATAGACCAACACTTTAGTTAGGGAATCATCCATCGTATTTTTGTTTAACTACAGAAAATATCATTTATCTTACTAATATAGTTAGAGAATTTGTCTTTTTTAGCAAGGATTTTTCCGTCACTACCTATTTAGCTAGGGACTCTTTCCATCGCTAAATTTTAGCAAGAAACACTTTAGATAGAAAACCAGTCCATCAGTAATCCATCGCTATATCCCGTATAGCGATAGAAAATACCCATTTAGCTAGGGAATTGTCCCTAGCTATATGAGATTTTTCTTGTAGTGGATGACACACACACATTTACTTTCATCCAAATAGACATACCATGAAAGATAACAGAAGAAAATAATCTAGGGCATAAAAAACAGACATATAAGTCTCTCAGGTATGGTCAACATCTTCTAGTTCTTTTTCCTCTGGTACTACATGCATATAGAGAAAATTGTTACACCTTCGTATGGAGCATAACATAGTACATTTATAAAGTTATAATGAACACAACACTATGCCACTAATTAATAGATAGACTAGTGCATGGAACACCAACTGGCATTTACTAGAAATTCACATAACGAGATAATCATGAGCTTATTTTTAAATTACTGAATCAAGATTTCTCCAAGATTTCCAGTGAACTGCCCATTAAAATATTTTTTGTGTTGCCTAGCTTCATGCATCAATCCATGGTTAATTATAAGAAAGTAAGAAAGTGACATATAAAAGGGAAATTGAAGTTGAAATGACAACAACACTACAATAAAAATCCCATATAGCTAGGGACAATTCCCTATATATATAGGCATTTTCCATCGCTAGACGAGATATAGTGATGGATTAACGATTGAACTGTTCCCAATATAAAGTTTTGTCGCTAAAAATTAGCGAGGGAAAGAGTCCCTAGCTAAAATTTTAGTGACGAAAATAACCAAAGCTAAAATATTAATTTCACTAGCTAAATTTAGCAAGTGAAAATTCCCTAGCTAAATTTAGCAAGTGAAAATTCTTTAGCTAAAATAGTAAGAGAAAATTCCCTAGCTAAATGAGGCTTTCCATCCCTAAACTTATATAACGATGGATTAATAATGAAAGCTTTCCAATCTAAAGTGCTCGTCGCTAAAAATAGCGAGGGAAATAGTCCCTAGCTAAAGTTTTAGTATCATAAATATCCCTAGCTAAAATAATAATTTTCCTAGCTAAATTAGCAAGGGAAAATTCCTTAGCTAAATTAGCAAGGGAAAATTCCTTAGCTAAATTAGCAAGTGAAAATTTCCTAGCTATTTACATTCCGAAACTATTTTCAAAAAATTTATTTATTTTTCAAAATATTTAATTAAATAATTTAATATTTTTATATTAAATTGAATTAAAGCTATTGAAACTATTTTCAAAATATTTAATATTTTTATTGAATTAAACAATAATTAATAATCAACAAAAAATAAAATCATTTAATTAATTATTCAGATTCAATAATTTAAATAATTCAAACTAAAACATAACAAAATTGTATTTCATTTTATTCATTAATGTATATACCAATAATGCATAAAATATAAATATTGTGCATTGACGTTACTTTCTTTCTCTGTGCTCCTCGGATCACCATCTTTTTGCTACGACAAAGTTGTCCGAGTCACAATTCGTCATGTCTAGTGAAAAATCTATTCACTTATACAAACTCGTATGGGGAGCAATGCGGTACCATATCTGTACGATATTTAAACCAGCCAATAAAATCAAAATAAATAAATAAATAATTTATGTTTTGATAAATATATAATACTACAGTATATATGTACATAAATACTACAATGTATATGTACATATATACTAGTATTTCACTCGTTACATAAATTACTATAGTATATCTACATACATACTGCAATATTATATGTGCATATATACTGAGTACATATATACTCGATATATATGTACATTTAATACTATAGTATTATATGTACATATAATACTACAGTATTATATGCACATAAACTACTATTTATATGTACCTATATACTGAGTATATAGGCACATATATACTGCAGTATATATGTGCGTATATACTGACTATATATGCACGTATATACTAAGTATATATGTGTGTATATATCGAGTATATATTTACGTATATACAGAGTATATAGTATGTATATTGAGAGTATATAGTACGTATATACTTAGTATATACGTACATATATACCGAGTATATAGTACATTAATACCAAGTATATATGCACGTATATACTCGGTATATATGTACGTATATACCAAGTATATAGTATGTATATACCAAGTATATGTGCAAGTATATACTGAGTATATATGCACATATATACTGAGTTTATTTACATGTATATACTGAGCATAATTGTATGTATATACTGAGTATATGTGCATGTATAATACTGGAGTATTATATGTAGGTATACTATAGTATATACGTACATATATACTATAGTATATACGTGCACATATATCGAGTATATATGTATGTATATACCAAGTATATATGAATGTATATACTGAATATATATGTACATATATACCAAGTTTATAGTAGGTATATACCGAGTATATACGTACGTATATACCAAGTTTATAGTACGTATATACCGAGTATATATGTACCTATATACCAGTATATACATACGTATATACCGAGTATATACGTACCTATATATCGAGTATATATACACATATATACTAGGTATATATGCACGTATATACTGAGTATATATGCACGTATATATTGAGTTTATATGCACGTATATACTGAGTATATAAGTACATATAATAGTGTAGTATTTATGTACAACTTTAAATTTTATCATATATATCTTCATATGTATTTTGTTGTAATGTAGGAATTTGACCTGAAGACTCATCTATGTATTATCTTAATCTTTCTATCATAACAAATTTTCAATAATATTGATTGTAATTTCATTTTCCTATCTCAAATAATATTCACAATCATAAATACGATAGACGTTAATATACACTAAACACAGTAAAAATCAGAAAATCACGTGACATTTTAGATATCACGAAAAAAAATTTATATAATTCTTTCAAAATAAAATCATCTAGATTCTTCATAACCTATAAAAAAGTAGAACAATAATTGATGTATAGATATTTTAACAAGTTATAAAGACTCATATTTGAAAGACCAACCTATCACTTACCTCTACCTTATTTGAATTAAAAAGTTATTATGTTCAGGTACTTTATAATCATAATTTCATTGGAACAAAAATATTTATTTTCTTAATATTTTAAAAAAAAAATTAATTAATAATAAATTTTATTTTTTTTATTCTTATCACTGATTAATCCCTAATCTAATTGTTAAAAGTTTTTATAGTTATACATATAGTAAGATACAATTATTTATAGTTATATGTTATTATACATATAGTATATATAGTTATAAATAGATATAAAAAATAAAACATATTGTTATATATTGATATATTCATATAAGTGGTTATATGTAGTTCTGCATAAATATATACAAAGTTATAAACAAATATATTGATTTACATATATGTCTACATATATGCATATAGTTATATTTAATTACATATATGCATATATGCATATACATAACTACAAATATAGTTATATTTAATTATATTGAGGTTTATATAGTTATACAAATATTTATATAGGTATATGCATATAGTTTAGTAGTAGATATAACAGATTAAAAGTTTTAGATTACAACAAACCTTGCAAATTTTTGATTTAATGCAAACCATGCTAAATTCTACTTCACTAAAAACTCTATCTCATGATTTTGCAAACCTTAAATATATAATATTATAATATATATGATAATATATACTACAATATATACGTACATATGTACTGATATATCTGCACATATACTAATATAGCAGTATATATGTATATGTACATATATACTAGATATATGTACAAGTGTTTATTTGTACATATATACTCAATATAATGTACATATACACTATAGTGTATATGTACAAGCATGTATATATTTACTCGTAAATTCTTATACATATATACTAGTATATATGTATATGTACATATAATATATGTACATATACACTTCAGTGTACATGTACATATGTACTCAATCAAGTTCCACGTGTAAAATCACTTGGCTACTCAATGGATGCTTTCATCTAGATATCAAGAAGCTGCATAGTATTGAATTTTTCCATGCCTGTAGGTTCATTTAGGAATCGTAATGGCTATTAACATTTCAATAGGTTAATTACACCGATGATCAATAAAAGTAGTCATGGCTCTAAACTAGGACAACGTAGTCTGCACAAAATAAGAGCGTTAAGAACAAACTTGCGTTTGCATAGGACAAGAATTTTTTTCTTTCATCTCATAGCTTCAGAAGCTAAGGTGCTGTTCCGAGCACCAGAGAACCAACCAAGCCTTTTACATACCTAAAATTGGCTAAAACTCTACTCAAAATATTTGGGGACACAAATATATTCACAGATATATAAAAATAATAATTATAGACATGAACAAACACAAATCTAAGTTGATAGTCATACAACTTCAACAAATATCTAAAGGATGTCCAGAAATGATGTTTAGAGAGAAAGAGAGTGCAAAATTAAAATATTTCAGAAATAATGAAGATAATAGAAGCTCGGCCTTTTTTTAATCCAGCTGAAATCGTTAAATATGGGACCCATGCATTGGAAGGAACATTGTAATGTCTGAATGCTTTGAATCATATTTTTGTGCATTTCACATCGGATATTCTCCAAAGATTCTTTATTAGGTTAATTGGTAAAGCAAAGAACAAACCCAGAATAAAAAAAATTGAAACCTCCAAAAAAATCTCATCATGTTTTGCTACGCATAGACAAAAATAAAAAATAGTTCGGAAATAATTCTGATACGAAATCATCCTCATAATTAGTTGGTGATTTTGTGCTAGCCTCTCCCATGAGGTTTCACAGCTGGATCTCGGACTGCTATTTGTCGTGTAAATGCTGCTAACTATGAGTCCATATAGGACATCTGCTATTACATTACATTCTTAATTTCTTTCATCTCATCATTCATTTCTATAATTTCTTGCATTTCTTTATTCAAATGAGTAATCTACTCATCCTTCTCTTCTTTCATTTCCTACATTTCTTCCTTCAAATTAGTAATCTACTCATCCTTCTCTTCTTTCATTTCATGCATTTCTTCCTTCAAATGAGATATTTACTCATCCTTCTCTTTCATTTTGATCCCCATAATTTCAAAATGTTCATTTGTTTCCATTACTTGTTGTTCAACCACCTCATCCACCATTGTTGTGACAAATGAATTAGAATCACGACTGCTACAACAAAATTCCACTCCCTTTGAGCCGATGTGTACACTCGCTACTTCTTATGACCTTCTATGATCTCCAAATATATATGATCATAGTCAATTGGTTGAAGATCCATAGAACCCTCAACTTGTTGAAAAGCAACTGTGACACATACCTCCATTAGTTAATGTGATAAAATAGAGAAAAATACTATTATAGATATACATAAAATAAATTTAATATTTTGCATTCCAAACAACTTTAAAAATTTACTGTAGTACTATAAAATTTAATATACCAGATTCTTACAGTAATTATCTGAGACTTGTTGTCAACAAATTGACCATCCACTTTCTTCACATGTATCTTCCTGAAAATCTAATAAAAATTGGGATCTCGACCCAATTCTCCAGCCTAGAGTGTGTATTTATTTAGGTCATAAAATAACAAATGATAAAAAATTTTAACAAAATTAATAAAACTATGCACATATTTTATTTTTTTAGACTATTAAGACAACCACCAAAAATATCAATGTTTAAAATTTTAAAATTATACCAAATCTCGAGTGACTGCAATGCTCAACTTTGACCCTCCTGTGTGGCTAGACATATTTTTGTACCTAGTCCGGCTAACTCAGTTCGTCAATTTTTGCTGGCAATCTATGATTTTTGTCTTCACATCTTGCTCCTCCAATACTTAAACCACTCGAGCCAATCATCCTCGAATATAAAATCAGACCTTTCTTTTATATTCTTAATTTAGAAAAAAATTTAGAATACCATTCAGCAGCTTTGCTCTTCCACACAATGACTTTATCTTTCCATCAAATTTAGGTGCTCATGTGTACTAATTCTATATATAAAAAAATCACAAAAGAATTTATATTAATAATAAGGACATAATTATTCACTACTTGAATAATAACCAACATAATAGTTAACTAATTAAATAATTAATTGTCAATGCTTTTGTTTCGTTATTTTTACCTGAAAGTCATTAAAATAAGACTCTTTTATCGATTCAGAAACTTTCTTCCATGAGGATGCTTTAGAATCAACCATTTTCTTGAAAGACTTTATAATTATAGTCGAACGATTGTTAGATGGAATAAAACTATACAAATAAATAAATAACATTCAAAAAGAAAATCATAAATATATATATATATATATATATATATATATATATATATATATATATATATATAACACTAACAATAACATAAAAATTTTTTATTCAAGTCATATTTACATATTTTTTATACCTTCCATTAACAATCTCAATTTCTAACTTAGCACATAATGCAGAGGAAGGCACAACATTTGATGGTGTCGATAGTTTTGTAAATGGGGGAACTATATTTGTAAAATGTGAGGTAGAATATAGATATGGATCAAAAGTGTGTGTAGGAAGGACAATGAGTGGTGGACTAATATCTGATAAAGGTGATATTAAAGGTATCTATGATGGCGATTGTGATAGAAATGGAGATGGTGATTGTGATGTTGAAGTCCCGATATTGTGGTTATCAGATGGTACTGAATTTGCAACATGATTTAAAATACTAGATGAATTTGGTTCATTTCTACGTCCACGTCCTTTAGGCGCCATCTGCTGTAAAAAAACATAGAACAAATAATAGAGATATGATGAATAACCATGCATTTTAGAATAAAATAAACCAATAGATTTCAACAAAATATAGAAAGTCTTTGATAGTTTAATATTATAATACAATTATAACTGCTAAATTATTGACATCACTATCTTTCTCCAATGGGTCTTCTTACATTTCATCTGATTCCAATAAGTTCCAACTCATCTTCAAATAGAAATTCATCATCTTCAATTTCTATTAGGTCACCATTTGAGTCACATAAATTTTCTGGATCTTCATCTACATGCACAAACTCAATATTATTTATGTCATCTTCTTGGAATACTGGTCCATTAGCTAAGTCTGCACTTCTTTGCTGAGATGTTGGTAGTTCAAAATTTGATCGACCTTTGATTTTCAAATCACCCACCAATCACTTTTATCACGAGATAAACTCGATTATGTATACTAATATACTTTAGTGGCTTGAACTACCATAATAAATAGCTCATATTGATTATATATGTGCTTATGGTTAACATCCACTAGTTTATAATCCGAATAAATCTGTGTACATTTCATGTAGGATCAAACCACTCACACTTTAATAATACATTCCTATTATTTTTGAGTTCAGGATACTCCAACTTAATAACTTTTGTGAGTTGACCATAATAATCGATCTTATCTGCACTATAACCTGATCCTTTAATGTATACACCATTATTCATTGTTGTTTTAGAAGAACCATGCCTGATTATGTGAAATTTATATCCATTGATAAAATACCCATGATAGGTTGTCACACATCTAAATGGGTCTTTCTTAGATTCCGAATGAAAATATTAGAATCTTCTTTGGAAGGATCATTTGCATTTGGCATAAATTAAACAAATGAAGTTAACAAATAAAAGATACTAATAAATTAAATAATTCAAAAATTTAAAACTTAATAATTCTCACATAATTTTTGAATCAATTCACAAATATGGTTTCTAGCATATAATCGACATCATTGCAGAAAATTATGGTTGTCTATTTTTTAACTACTCAACATAAATACTATACAAATATAAAAAGAGAGAGAAAATGTATATCAATTTTTAATTTTTAACATTAAAAACAAAATTATACTATGAGTAAACCTACAACCATTTTGGGTATATATACTCAATATATGGTGCAGCCTCCTCACAATTAAGTAAAACATAGCTCCGAGTTTGCTTTCTACTCTTTATTTGTCATACATCTTTTCTTTGTTCTTCCAAATGCTCTTTCAGGGTGCTTTAAGATAGATAGTTTATCCATAAAATCATCTTCTACCATCAAATGACCTTCATCATTTCGAGGCACATTGTTTTTTATATTGACATGATCCTCAAAATAATAAGAACAAAATGACAATGCTTCTTCTACTAAATATGAATTACAAATTGAAACTTCAACTTTTGCCTTGCTCCTAATATTCAATTTCAACTTATGAAAATACCTACAACCATAATGCAAGGTTTCAATTATATTAAATTACAATATAATTTATGTATGAAATAATAAAACATAGTTAATTTTATGTATTTACCTTTCAAAAAGATACATCCACCTGTATTGCACTATACTACTATTCTTGCTTCATATGCCAAATGGACCGGAAAATGCTCCATTGAGTCAAAAAAGCTCAATGGGAATATCCGTTCAAGCTTATAAAGAATAAGTGAGATGTCATTCTCCACTCTCAGCATGTCATCTATTTTGATTGCGGTTGTAGTTAGCTGTTTGAAAAACAAACAAAGTTCAGTAAGGTCCTTCCAAATACATAGGAGAATTAATTCACGGAATACAATTGGTATTAGTCTCTATATAAATACATGACAATCATGACTTTTCATTCCAAATAACTTAAGATTCTTTATATCCATGCATCTACCCATATTTGACACATATCCATTAGGGAATTTCAAATTTTAACCATTCACACAATATTTGTCTTGCTTTATTATCAAGTATGTAACAAGCTTTAGGGAATGTTCATGTTGCAGCATTCAGTTTCAATTCAGAACGCCGACACTAATCATTCAGCTCTTGTCTTGAATTTAAAGTGTCTTTTGTTTTTTCGTCTACATTAAGGATAGTATTGAAAATATTGTGAAACACATTTTTTTCAATATGTCATCAAAGTTATGATGAATTCAATTGGACTTCCAATAGGGCAAGTTCCAAAAAATACTACGTGTTCTCCAAACAAATATTTTGCATATTGGTCCATTAGTTCCAGTAGCATTCTTTTCAGTTACCTTCTTCAAACCCAAACTCTGAATCTCTGTTCTAATATCATCTTTTAAATGAATAGCTAGAGCAACTATCATCATAGTTTTATTTTTTAGAAATACTATTATATTTCTTCAGAATGGATGATTCGTAGGTAGAAGCTTAAGATTGTTATCTAAGCATGACTGTTTACCAGTAAGTTTGAAGGTAAATGCATCAAATTTTTCATGTAATAGGGTCATGCGAATCATCTATAGTATTCCAGCCAGACATCATTGAATATGCAGGAAAGTCACTTACCATCCACATAAGGGCTACCCACATAATAAAATTTTGCTTCATTGAGATATCATCTATATTCATGCCAACATCCCACAAATGATTTAACTCTGCTATAAGGCTATAAAAAATATCCAGCATATATTTCATTTTTTGGCCCTGGAACCAATATTTGAAAAAACATATATTGCTCCTTCATACACAACCACAGAGGAAAATTATAAGGTGTCACTATCACTGGTCATGTTGAATACTGTTGTCCAGATTACCCAAATGGCTAAATTCCATCAGTGTAGAGACCCAGTCTCACATTTTGACTTTCAGCTGCAAAATCTTGATGTATATCATTAAAATACTTCCAAGCAAGTGAATCTGATGGATGATGCATTACCTCTTCTTCAACCTCATGCTCTGAATGTCACCTCATATTATTTTCTGGAGTATTTAATGCATATAGTATCTACAATTAAGGAATTAAAGGAAAATAATACATCTTCTTAAATACAACTTTCAATTTTTGTCGCATATGTGCAACACGAGGTATATTCTTAACCCGTTGATAACACAAAACTTACAGCTAATTAAATCACTATTACTACACCAATATAACATACATCCATGAAACAACAATCAATTTTTTCCACTGATAGACCCATTCCTCGTAGTAACTTCTTAGTGTTGAAAAAGTTGTTAGAGACCAAATTATTATCCGAAATAATCTCCTTCATCATTTCTGTCACCTGATCAAATACTTTCTTAGACATATGTTTTTTTGACTTAATGCTCATAAGTCGAGCCACGAGTGATAATTGCGAATGTGTTTTACAACTAAATGACACCTCATTATCTACAGCTTAAAGAATTTCATAAAATTTCAAAGCATTAGGATTATGTGGTTCATTCATGTATTCCAAATTTAAGTCAGCACCAGTAGCTTCAGATCATTCTATGGTAAGTGTTTGAAGCATCTTCACTACAAGAAATTATTGTACCTCATTTTAGTTAATGTTCAGAGCTATTGTACTTTACCCATAATAAATCCAATCAAAATAATTTGATACAAAGTTATATTTAGCCAAATAGTATCTTATAGTGATTACATCATGAAAACAAATAAACTACCACTTGTGATGATTACATGGACACTTAATTTTTTATCCAACCATCCATCTCGATTGACTACATGCAAAATTGATGAAAGTTTCAAGCCCACTCAAAAAATCATTATTCAAAATTTCATTCATAAACTTTTTGTACATCCATAGATGATCTGAACTCATTGTCTTGTTTTATTTACAAATAATAATGCTCAATCATTATTTTGAATTAAACAAACAATTACTTCAAAATTATTAATAATTAAATAAAATTACTTACAGATGAATATTTAAAAATTAAATATCATGAATATTGAGGCAATGGATTACAAGAATCTATATAAGTAGATCAAGCAATTTTTAGCATGGTAAATATTAATAGATATTACTCTATTACTAGAGAAAGAGAGCAAAATGCAATAATGGACAAGAAATGAAAGAAAAAAAGAGAGAGATTTAATGTTTGAACGGAAAGAGGGAGAGAGGGAGAGAGGGAGAAAGGGAGAGAGAGATAAAATAAGAGATAGAGAGAGAAAGAGAGTGAGAGAGAGAGAAAGGGGGAGAGAGAGAAGAGGGGGGAGAGAGAAAGGGGGGGAGAGAGAGAGGGAGAGAAATGGAGAGAGGGAGAGGGAGAGAGAGAGAGGAAAAGAGAGAGAGAGTGTGTGACACAGAAAGAAAA
>JAREIK010011933.1:0-60301 GCA_029783825.1 Sapria himalayana | reverse complement strand
TATATATATATATATATATATATATATATATATATTTGACTATCTTTCAATATATCTATCTCTATAACTATCTTATCGATCTATCTATAGATCTAACTATCAATCTATAGATCTGACTATCCATCTATAGATATAACTATCGATTGAACTATCTTAATGTCTATATATATATATCTATCTATCTATGTATCTATCTGTCTTTTTATATGTCTATATATCTATGTATCATTCTATTTATCTTTCTATTTATCTATCTGTCTATCTAACTATCTTTCTACCTATCTTTTTACATGTCTATCTATCTATTTATCTATCTTTCAGTTTATATATCTATCTTCTATCTATGTCTGCTATCTATCTATTTATTTCTCTATATATCTTCTATATATTTGTCTATCTATCTGCCTATTTAGTGTCTATTTATCTATATATGAATCAATCTATCTATCTATCGATATATCAATCAATCAATCTATCTATCTATCTTTATCTCAGTCTGTCTATATATCTATATTCTTTTTATCTATTTATCAATTATTGTCTATCTATTTATATATCTATATGTTCATCTGTTATCTATCTATTTGTCTATCTATCTTTTTATCTATTTATCTATCAATCATTTTATCTATCTTTCTATCTATTTATCTTTCTATCTATTTATCATTCTATATATCTGTCTATCTATTGGTCTATCTATCTATTTATTTATGGTTTATCATCTATCTAATAATATGTCTTTGATTTTTTATATATTTGTCTATCTATCTATCTATCTATCATCTATATATCTAACTAAATAACTATCTTTATATCTATCTATTATATAATTATCTATCTTTCAATTTTTCTATCTATAAATCTTTTAATCAATTTTCTATCTGGCTATCTATCTATTATATAATTATATATCTATCTTTCAATTTTTCTATCTATAAATCTTTTAATCAATTTTTCTATCTGTCTATATTTCACTATCTGTCTATCTATCTATTGTATATTATCTTCTATTTAAAGTTTATCTATATTACTTTTTATCTATAATATATCTACCTGCCTGTCTATATATCTATATATCTATCTATCTGTCTGTGTCTCTATCTATCTTTTTATGTATTTATCTGTGTATCTATCTATCTATCTATATATCTATCTATCTGTCTATCTATATTCTTTCTTATATATCTTTATGTATATCTATCTATCTATGTATATATATGCTTGTCTATATATCTATTTATCTTTCTATCTGTGAATCTATCTATTTATAAATCTACTATATATATCTTGACCTATCTAACTAACTATATATGTCTATATATCAATCAATCATTATTTCTATTGATCTATATGTCTATCTATCTATCTTTCATTCTATCTATCTATATATGTATCGATCTATCATCTATCTATCTATCAATCAATCTATCTATCTATCTATCTAACTATCTGGATTTTGAATAACTCTCGCGATTGCAGAAGCGATTTCAGAAGTGATTACAGAAGTTTTCGCGAAGTTCTCGCAATTGCAGAAGTTCTCGCGATTGCAGGAGTTCTCACGATTGCAAAATTCTCGCGATTTCATGATTGATAGTTTGAAGTTCTCGCGATTGCAGAAACGATTTCCTCGGCGATACAGAAGCGATTTCCTGTAAGCTTCCATCCCTGTGCAAAATAAGCTCGATTCGAAGCTGAAAATGGAGCCAATTAGTTCCCTCTTCACCAAAAAGTTTCTCCTACAATATTGATGAACCGGTGGTCCTGTATCCGAAGCTTATCGCGAAAGAATGAACCCCGCCTATAATATTTTCAAATGAGAGATGAACAAGCTTGCTGCCCCGTTCAAACACACCCTCGTTGCTAAATTTTCACACGGAAGACCTGATTTTAAAGAGATATATAATTTCGTTGCTTCCCTAAAACTGCGTGAAAGGGTGAAGATAGCTAACTACGATGGCAAGCACACGTTCCTGCAATTCAGAGAAGAGGATGACTTCCTCAGGGTTTGGCTCGGAGGAACATGGAGTATAGTGGGCTATCAATGCGAATCTTCAAGTGGACGCCAGAATTTTCACCATTGGAGGAGTCCTCTATCACACCGGTATGGTTTTCATTACCCAAACTCCCATACATCTGTTTAATAAACAATCTCTCTACTCAATTGCTTGCTGTTTGGGTACTCCTCTTCTACTGGATGAAGCCAGGGCCATGATAACGAGGCCAAGTATGGCCAGAATATGCGTGGAAATTGATCTCAAGTCTCCCCCTCCTAAGAGGATATGAATAGGCACTGACCTTCCCAATGGTTTCTGGCAGAAAATTATTCCAGAGGCCTTGCCTTTTTACTGTCTAACTTGCCTTAAACTAGGTCATGGGCAGAATGAATGCATGTTGGGGAAATGGGGAAAAGGAAATAAGAAGGAAAAAGAAATATGGGTGAAAAGGAGTAGAGGGGAGAACACAAGTGATGAGGTACCAAAAAAGAGTAAAAAATAGGATTTAGAGGAAGAAGATGCCCGAGTAATAGGAAGAAAGAAGGTTAATGAAGTAGAGGGGGGGAGGTATATGATAGGCTTAGAGAAGGGGGGGTAGAATTGAGTGAAGAGGAAACAGAAATGAGGGAAAAGGGAGAGGAGAGGAGACATGAGAAAGGCCTAGGAAAGAAAAAAAGAGAGGAAATTAGAAGGTGGCTTGGATAAGAAAAGTGGGTTTTTGGGGTAGAAAAAGGGGGAAAAGAAAACTCGTTAATTCCTAGAAAGAAGAAGATGGAATTTAGAGGAAAAGTACATTTAGAAGGGAATAGGAAGCCTTATAATTGGGAGGAGGATTATTTACTTTCGGAAGAAGAGTCGGAGGCGAAAAGTTGGCCTTGCATTAATAAAAAAAGAGGGAAGTGATCTGAACCATAACCTTTGTTATGAGGATTTAATATCTTCAAAGCAGGAAACACACAAGGATAGCCTACAAGATAAACAATCAGTGATAGAAAAAATCAAGAAAATGGGAAAAAGCTTAGAAAAGATAAGTGTACTAAAAATTTGAAATTGTGCCGTCCAGCTCAAGTAAGTCCATCAGAAATAGGAAAAAATACAAAAATTTGAAGTATGAAAGTAAATGCATTACAAGAGCTCAAACTAGGGATACGTAGAGATGTTTAATAGCTTGTTTTGGAATATAAGAGGAGTGGCGAATGCTCTAACGATAAATAGAATTAAAAGTTTAATTAAAATCCATAATTTAAAAATTGTCATTCTAGCTGAACCAATGGTGGATAGTAATCAACTAGAGAAATATAAAGAGAAGATCGGCTTAGATAAGGCTTTCTCAAACCGTAACAGTAAGTTATGGGTTTTGTGGAGAAAGAACGTAGATTTAGAAATAGTTGCAGAAGATGAACAAATAATCACTTTTAATTTCCAAGAACAGTCTACAGCTATTTTTTCAGTAGTTTATGCGAAGGGTACGAAGGAGGAAAGAAAACCTTTATGAGAGGAGATGGGGCTTTTAGCCGCAAGGAACTCCCCGTGGATAATCGGAAGAGATTTTAACGCGATTAGAAAAATCAATGAGAAAAAAGGTGGAAGACAGCCGGATAAGATAGCAATTGCCCAGTTTAATGAGGCGATTACTAGAGCGAATCTCTTGGAAGCAGACTTCCTAGGATCAAATTACACATGGTGTAATAACTAGAGAAAGAGAGGGGCAATTTGGTCAAGGCTAGACAGAGTTCTGTTTAACTCAATGGTTGGATAAATTGGGAGGAATAAAGGTGAAACATCTAAATAGAACCTGCTCAGACTATAGCCCACTCTTGATATCCTTTCGAGAAAGCAAGAGTAGACAAAAAGGTTTTGTCTTTCAAAATATGTGGGGATTGCATAAAGAATATGATAAGATAGTAAGGGAAAATGGAAAAGTACCTTCTTGGGGAACCCCATACAAATCTTAGCAAAAAAACTACGTAGTTTAAGATGGACTTTGAACAAATGGAATAAGGAGGTATTCAGAAATTTAAATAAAAAAATTCAGGAAGCTGAACAGGAAGTGACTAGTTTAGAAATAAAATATGAACAAACTTCTAGTCAAGAGGATAGAATAAAACTCAATAAAGCTAGAGCATAATTGAGACTTAAAATGCATATGGAGGAAGTCTTCTGGAAGCAGAGGGCAAAAGTTAGGCGGCTAAAAGACGGAGATAAAAATACAAAATTTTTTAATGCAATGTCAAAAATTAAAATTCAAAAAATTAAAATAAAAGGGTCGAGGTCAATAAATGGTGATTGGATAGAAAAGGAGGATGAGATAAAAAATATTTTACATAATCACTTCAAAAACATCTTATGCGGACAAGGCATGGTTAGAAAAAATAAGATAATGGGAAACATTGTAAAAAGAGTTTCAGAAAAGAAGAACGACCTGCTAGGTGAACCCTGAAGGAAGAAGAGCTCAAAGAAGCAGTATTTAGTGCTGACAAGGATAGCGCTGCAGGTCTGGATGGCTGGAATAATGGCTTCTATCAACTAAGCTGGGATATCATTAAAACTGATCTACTTGTAGCCTTTGAATGGATCTTTGCAGTGCTGAAATTCCAAAATCTTGGGCTATTTCCTTCATTGTGCTGATACCTAAGAAAGATAACCCGCAGAGGGAGGAGGATTAAGACCAATTAGTTTATGTAATTCTGTCTTTAAAATTTTAACTAAAATATTACTGATTAGAATAAGTAATACTCTCCCTAATACTATATCGCCTGAGCAAGTAGGTTTTGTAAAAAATAGATGGATGGTGGAAAATATAAACTTAGCATCAGAAATGATGAGAGAAATAGATCAAAAGTGAGAGGAGGGAATGTTATTTTGAAATTGGATTTGGCTAAAGCCTTTGATAGAGTAGAATGGGATATTCTATGTTATCTCATGAGAAGGTTGGGTTTCTCAGAATACTGGATAGATTTGATGTTTAGGTGCGTCTCAAGTGTATGGGTAAAATTATTAGTAAATGGCCAGGTAAGTGGTGAATTTAAACCAACAAGAGGACTCAGGCAGGGAGACCCTCTCTCCCTACTTTATTCAATATATACTTAGAACTATTTATAGTTACGTTAAAAGAGGAAATGAGAAGGGGCAAAATTGTTGCTTTCAAGCAGCCCAGGCATACTCCTTTGTGAATTGTTTGGCATATGCGGATGATATAATCATCTTCACAAATGCCGGTAGTAAATCTCTGAAAAATATGATGTTTCTTTTGCAGTCTTTGGAGGAAGAAACAAGACAAACATTGAATACGAAAAATTGTCAATTTCTCACATCCAAAACACATCAGAAATTACCTCGCAAAGGATTAGCAGAATCACAGGTTTCACGCAAGAAAAGGGTGCTCTTATATACCTAGGATGCCCTATTTATGAAGGAAGGCTGAAGGAGGAATACTTATCATTCATAGTGGATAAGATTAGAAATAAAATCGCGAGTTGGAAGGTGAATCTGTTAAGTATGGCAGGAAGGATTACACTTATTACACATGTACTCCAGAGTTCCCTAACGCATGTTTTAATGTCCACGCAGCCACCAAAAAGCATAGTTAAAAGAATAGAAAGAGAAATGGCAAACTTCTTATGGGGGAAAAAAGAAGGAAAGAATAAGCTTCACTGGAAAAAATGGCAAGATTTATGCTACCCTAAGGAAGAAGGTAGATTAGGTTTCTCTACTCTAGAAGATATATCTAAAGCATGGGCGTGCAAGAATTGGTGGAGAGTAAAAGAAAATGGGAGTCTATGGGCTGCATATATAAAAGCTAGATACGGGCTTGGAGATAAGCCGATTAACTCTAGAAAGGTGTCAAAAAGTTGGAAATTAATGAATAAATAGAAAAATATAGTAGAAAATCATGCGATTTTGACAAGTAGAGGATGGAAATGGAAGCTCAATGCTCAAGGTACTTTTACATTAAAGAGAGAAAAAAATTTAGCAAGAAGAAAAAGGCAATCGCAGGATATCTATGAAAGATTATTGTTAAAAGAGATCCCACAGAAAATTAATATATCTGTGTGGAAACTCCATGCAAAAGTCATACCGGTAGATGAGAATATACAAAGAAAGGGCACATAAAGCTAGCTTCTAGATGTGAATGTTGCAGAAAGGAGATAGAAAGTATTGAGCACTTATTTTCTACAGGTACTATAGCTATTAAATTATGGAGAATGTTAGAAACAGAAGCAGAAATTAAAACAGAAGCAGGAAAACTATTAGATAGATTAGAAAGTTGGGTTCGAAAGCGCTCCGAGAATAAAATTCTCAAATGGCTAAGACAATATATTTGCCATATTACGATATGGTGCATATGGAAAGCCAGAAATAAAAGCTATTTTGAGAATATTCCGATGAGCTATGAGAACATTCTAGAAAAGATTAAAAGAAAAAGCACATTCATAACAGCATGCTAACGATAAAAATAAAAAATAAGGACATTGATGGAAAAAAAGGGTTGGGGCCTTTCCACAAGCCTCATAAAACTACCAGCTATTAAAATTGTTAAGTGGAGAGTCTCTAAAAGACTATCTTCTCTTGAATACAGACGGAGTTTTAAAAGAGACAGGGAGTGGCAGGAGGTGGAGGAGTAATAAGAAATGAGGAAGGTAGAGTAATTAAGGCATTTACTATGAGAGGAATAGCCTCTTCAGTTTTGCACTCAGACAATGGCTCTATATAAGGGTCTTCAAATTTGCAAAAAATGGCTTCAGCAAAATTCAAATTCAGGTAGACTCGAGTCTTTTAGTAGATCTAGTGAAAGAAAATAGAGCTATGGAGGTTAGACGAAGATATTAATAAGATTAAAGAATTAGTAATTGAGCTAAAAGGGGAAATAATTCACATATTTAGGGAAGCCAATGCGCTTGCAGACAAACTAGCAGAGGAAGGTTTGAGGAAAGGTTTTCAAGAATTTAATGAGAATAACATTCCAGATAAGTACAAAGGATTGATAAGACTTGACAAAATAGGATTTCCTTATATTAAAGTTCAAAATTAAAAGAATAAAAAAAATTTTAAGAAAACTTATTGAATTTCTTGCTTTGGTATGTGTCTTTGTTTTGTGCCTTTTGTTGCTCTTTAAAGACAATTGTAGGCGGTGACAAGTCTTAGCAGAAAATTTCCTAGTCCTGATGAGGGAAAAGAGCCAGCCTAAAGAATGAGAAACATTCATAAAAAAAGGAGGCATTGGACAGGATGTCAGTTGATTATGAAGACCTTCTAAAAGAATCTCCAACAGGGAAGCAAAGGTAAGTCGGTAAGGTTATAGCCTATATGGTATTGGTTGTATTGGTTTTTTTTGCAGGAAAAGCTGTCAAGCACCATAAGGGGGCTTTAGTATTGAGGACAGCTGATTTATATTCTTTAAATATTGCTTGTAATTTGTTTGTTTTAATATGTAATGAGTTAGAAAATAGCATCTGTAACTGGATATGTAATGACTTAGAAAATAGAGTCTGTAACTGATATGTAAAGGTGACAGGATTGTGTATAGGGCAGCATCAAAGACAACTAAAGGGACATGGAGTGAAGCTTCAACAGGTTCACAGAGGTAAGAGAACAATAACTGGAATTATGCACAATTTTGTCGTTTTTGGGATGGTAATGATGCAGGAGGAGACTGAATATACACCTCCAAGCTTATGGAATTAACGGGGCAGCTGAAGGAGACCTGTCATGTAGGGGGGCTCGTACCGAGAAGTTCAAAAAGCATAGTTACTCCTATTCAAAGAGCCAAACAAAGTTATGAAAGCAGGAAAAGACCATAAACACAACTTGAATAAAATAGTCCAGAAAATTGCATCAAAATTAGTAATATACATAATGCATACTTTAAGAAGAGGGTTAAAAGCATGATTTCATAGAGCTAGGTTTTTATTTCTTTTTTGAGAATGGGTGTAAAAGGGAAAAAGGGTAGTATTAGCTTGTACAAATGGTATCCTCCACCAAAAGAGAGGGCATAATAATAATAATACAAACCTTTAAAAAAATCTATTATCTATCTATCTATTAGTTTATCTATTTTTGAATCTATCTATCTACTGATCTATCTATTTATCAATTTATCTATCTGTCTATCTTTCTATCTATCTGTCTTTTGATCTATATATTGATCTATCAATCTTTATTCTATATATATATATAGCTTTTATTTAACTTTATATTTAATAGTCTATCTTTCTATCTATTAATCTATCTATCTATTTCTATCTATCTTTCTATCTATATGTATATCTATCAGTCTATCTATGTATCTATTTGTATATCTATCTTTCTATTTATCTGTCTATCTATCTAATATTCTATCTATATATGTGTCAATCTTTGTATCTATCTATCTGTCTATAAATTAATTTGATTATATATATATATATATATCTATATATATATATATCTATCTATATTATCTGAATATCTTCATGAATATGATCTATCAATCTATCTGTCAATGTATGTGTCTATCAATGTGCCTAGCTATATATTTAAATGTTTGTCTATATATCTATCTATATGTCGATCTATCGATGTCTATCTATCAATCAACCTATCAATCTAAATATCAATCTTTCTATATATATATATGTGTGTGTGTGTGTGTTGTGTGTGTTTGTGTGTGTATCTATATATATCTATGTGTCTATTTGTCTATCTGTCTATATAACTATGTATCTTTCTATCTATCAATCTAACTATCAATCAATCATACTATCTATCTATCTGTCTGTCTATCTATATTTTTATCTATCCGTCTGTCTATCTATCTATCTGTCTGTCAATCTATCTGTTATCTAGCTATCTATCTATATATATCTGTCTATCTTTCTATCAATCAATCAATCTATCTTTCTACCAATCAATCAATCAATCTATCTATCTATCTATCTTTCTTTCTATCTATATGTCTATCTATCTGTTTATCAATCATTCTATATATCTGTCTGTCTGTCTATCTATCTATATTTCTTTCTATCTATCTTGCTAATTATTTATCTTGTTGTCTATCTATATGTCTATTTATCTATCTATCTTTCATTCGGTTATTTATATTTTTATATCTATCTATCTATCTGTCAATCAATCTTCCAATCTATCTATCTTACTATAATCTTTCTTTTAATCTATCTACCTAATTTTTGTGTATCAATCTGTCTAATAATCTATCTTTTTGTTATCTATCTAACTATCTATTTTTTTCCTATCTATATTTATATTTCTATCTATCTATCAATCTATCAATATATCTATCATTCATTCTGTATATCAAACTATCTTTCAATCTGACTATCTTTCAATCTATCTATTAATCTCTATCTATCTCCTATCTATCTATATATCTGTATATCTATCTTTCTTCTATCTATTTGTCTATCTATCATTGTGTCTATTTATTTATCTATCTATCTATATATCTGTCAATCTACGTGTCTATCTGTCTCCTATCTATTGTCTTTCTATCTGACTATTAATAAATCTATCTAACTGTCTATCTTCCTGTCTATCTCTCTTTATTTGACTCTCTCTTTATCTATCTATTTATATATCTATATTTCTGTCTGTCTATCTATCTATCTATCTGTATGTAAAAATATCTTTCTTTCTTTCTACATGTCTATCCATCTATTTATCTATTATTTATCATTCTATCTATCTATTATATATTTGTCTATTTATATGTCTATATCTATCTAACTTTCTTTCTATCTATTTATCTATATATCTATCTTTTAATCTAGTTGTGTATCTATCTGTCTATCTATCTTTCTTTCAATATATTTGTCTATCTATATGTCTATTTATTTATATATCTATCTATTTTAGGTCTATCTATCTATCTATTGCCTATGAATTTTTGTATCAATTAGTCTATAAATCAATCTATCTCTCTATTAATCAATCTATCTATCAATATATCAATTTATCTATCAATCAATTTATCTATCAGTCTATCTTACTATCTAAATCATTCTACTATCTATTTATCTATCTATCTGTCTGTCTGTCTATCTATCTATTAGTCTATATATATATTTATCATTCAAACTATGGATCTAACTATCTTTTATATGTATGTCTTTCTATCAATCTATTTTTATGTCTAACTATCTATCTATCTTTCTCTCTATCTATCATTTTATCTATTTCTCTATCTAACTTACTATATATATATATATATATTATATATATATCTATCTATTTGTTTATCTAACTATCTATCTTTCTAAATATCTATCTATATTATTCTATCTATCTTTCTATCAATATGTCTATCTATCAGTTTATCTATGTTTCTATCTATCCACCTATTTACTAATCTATCTATCTATCTGTCTATCTATCTATCTAACTATCTGCCTATCTATCTATCTATATATCAGTTTATATATCTAGTTCTATCTATCTTTATTTCTATATATCTATATATCTATCTATGTATTTGTCAATCAATCTGTCTATTTATCTAAATAACTAACTATCTATCTTTCTATCTATCTGCCTATTTCTATGAATCAATCTGTCTAATAATCTATCTACCTTTTGGTCTGTATATCTTTCTATCTATCTATATATCTATCTATCTTTTTTGTATATCTAACTATCTATAAATATATCCATCTTTCTATCTAACTATTAATCTATCTATTGTCTCTTTATCTATCTATATATATGTCTATGTATCTTTCTATCTTTCTATTGTCGTCTATCTATCTATCTATCTGTCTGTCTCTATGTCTATCTATCTATCTATCTATCTATTTAACTGTATATTTGTCGATCTGTCTATCTATCTGTCTATCTGTCTATCTATCTATCTTTTAAAAATCTATCTAACTATCAATCTTTCTTGTCTATCTCTATCTTTATTTAACTACCTATCTATCTATCTATTTATAAATCGATCGATCTATCTATCTATCTCTATCTATTATCTATCTATCAAAATATCGATCTATCTATCTATCTACATGTCTATCTATCTATTTATTTTTATCTATCTATCTATCTATTTGACTGTCAATCTATTTATCTATCTATCTATCATGTTTCTATCTATTTGTCTATCTAAATGTCTATATATTTATCTACTTTCTTTCCATCTATTTATATATCTATCTATATGACAATCTATCTGTCTATCTATTTGTCTCTCTATCTATCTATTTTTCAATATATCTCTTTAATTATGTTTATATATATATATATCCATCTATCTATTTATCTATAGGTCTATCTATCTATTTATCTATCTATAGGTCTATCTATCTATATTTATCTATCTATACGTCTATCTATCTATCTATAGGCCTATCTATATCTATCTATTTATCTATCTGCCTATAAATTTGGCTATCAATCAGTCTTTCAATTAGTCTATAAATCAATCTATCTCTCTATCAGTCTATCTATTTATCTATCTATTTATATATCTTTCTATCTTTCTATATATATATATATATATCTATCTATTTGTCTGTCTATCTATATATCTATCTATCTATATGTCTATCAATCTGTATATAGATTTGTCTATCTATCTAAATATCTATCTATATGTTTATCTATCTATAATTTATTTATCTATCTGTCTATCTATCTATCTGTTATCTATCTATTTGTATCTCTATCTATCTATCTATCTTTCTTTCTTTTTTGTATCTAACTATATATATATATATATATGTTTATCTACATATCAAAATATCTATCAATCTATCAATCTATTAGTCTATCTAACTATCTATATATCTTTCTACCTTATTATTTATATCTATATATCTATATGTTTGTCTATCAATCTATCTATTAGTCTATCTATATATCTATTAGTCAATCAATCTATCTCTATCTATCTAATTATATGTCTATCAATCTTTCGATCTATTTATATGTCCAACTATTTATTTATCTTTCTCTCTACTATCTTTCTATCTATTTCTCAATCTAACTAACTATCTATCTATATATCTATTTTTTTATCTAACTGTCTATCTATCTATAATTATTCTATCTTTCTATCTATATGTCTATCTATTTGTCTATCTATGTTTCTATCTACCCACATATTTACCAATCTATCTGTCTATCTATCTATCTGTCTGCCTATCTATTTTTCACCTATCTTTATTTCTATCTCTCTATCTATATGTCTATCTATCTATCTATTTATCTATTTGTCATTCAATAAATCAATCTATTTATCTTTCTATCTATATATCTACCTATCTTTTTATGTATTAATCTATCTAATAATCTGTCTATAATGTTATCTATCTATCAATCATTCAATCTACCCGTCTATATATTTATCTTTCTCTATATCTAACTATCTATTTATTTGTCTATCTTTCTATTTATCTATTAAACTTTCTATCTATCTATCTATCTATATGTCTGTCTGTCTGTTTATATATTTCTCTATATATTTGTATGTATATATATATATATATATATATATTATATATATATATATATATATATATCTGTCTGTCTATCTATTTGTCTGTCTATCTATCTATCTATCTATCTACTTATTTTAGAGGTAGAATGATGTTCCGGCCTGGAACGAGGCACGACACGTTTCTGCCATACGCCGCCTAGCACGGCATCAAGATTTTTCGTGCATGTTTTTGTGCCCTGCCTATTTACCGCATGAACCTTCTCGTGCTGTGCCGAGGTCAACCAGGCCTCATGTCGTGATTGGCTCAACATGGTTCCATGGCTTGTTGGCACAGCACTTAGTCACGACCCGCTAAACCACCCCAGCCAAAGAAGTTGAGCCCAACCATTCTGAAAACTACCTGGGCTCAGGTCCGCTTCCATCTCACCTTCCCCACCCGCCTTGCTAGCCTGCCCCCAATCCCCAAAGGTTCGAAATTAAAAAAAATAAAAAAAATAATATTTTTGAATTTTAGCCTTTGGATTTTGCCTCCAACGGCTATGGGGCTGAATCCCACAGCCCACATGATTCAGCCCCAAAAAAATCAATAAAACATTAAAAAAAATAAAAAATATCTTTTTAAAACAAAATTTCTTAATTATATTCTATAAAAACCCCTCTCTCTCTAATTTTTATATGTTTCAAAAATATATATTCTCACTCTCTCTAAAATCTCTCCTAATATTTTCTCTCTTTGAATTTCCACATGACTTTTTGGGACTCGCAACTTGCACTCCGGCTTGGCTTTGGAAGATGGATTCTTGGTCATGGTTTGGTACTAGTGCTTGACCTTTACTGTGCTTACAATATTGTTATTTTTTTAATTATATAACTAAAACTCTTAAATAATAATTAATATTTAAAAAGAATTAGTTTTTTTTTACTTTCTCTCTCTCTCTCTACTATTTAATCTATCCTCTTGTCTAAAAATGCAAAAAAAATGACTATTACTAATGAAAATAATTTAAATTTAGAAAATTAAAATCTTACACAAAGCTCTGAGGCTATTGAAATTTTGTTTCTTCGGTTGTCTCAACCCCTACATCTAAAACACAAAAAACTAGGGGGACTTTTGTAGTTTGGACTCATTTTAATACAATAAAATAAAAAAAAATATTAGGGGGGAGGAAGAAGAAACAACACAATGCAAATATTATAATAAATTTTTACTTGTGAGAGTGTGGTAGGGACTGAGCACTTTAAGAGGCATGACGAAATATGCACCAAAAAACATGGTGCATTAGATCTTAGGCAAACCCAACTTAGCAATTCTTTTTTTGATGCTGGATCGAGTTCAATCTCAAATTTACCCCCTTCATATACCATAGTGAGTTGGGTAGGGAAGGCATGACCAAACTTATCACCCTGATTGGTCTTCCGATCAGATTTTCAGAAGATCCAAGGGTAGTGAGCATCTGCAGACATATTTTCAGCCTGTTTATCAAAGGATTCCTAGGTCCACATCTAGAATGACATACTAATATTTTATAAGTTAGAAAAATAAATAATAATTAATGAATTTATGGTATTTAGTGGTGTGGTATCCTGTGATGTCCGATATCTGGACTAGTCATGATGATTCATCTTTTGCATGTCTCACAATCCACTATGTAAATTCTAAATGGATGATGAATAAAAAAATATTAGGATTCTCTGAGATTCTTTATCCTTATGATGGCCCGACCATTTTTGAGTATATAATGCAGATCTTTAGAAAATATAAAATTCAAAATAAAATTTTTAGTTTCACATTCGAAAACGCATCTAATAATAGAGAGCGATTAACATGTTTGTTAGGAATATTACAGACGCACCATTAAGAGTGATTTTCAATGTCAGATGCATGTATCACGTGATTAACTTGATTGTACAAGTGAATATGAATGTGTGATCCCCTACTTTGAATATTATACGTAACTCATTAAAATACATTCACATGTCTCATAGACAACACGAGTTCGGTAGTCTTTGTTTGTCTACATATCATAAGAAGAAGAGATTACAATTGGATGTGAGACACTGTTGGAATAACACATACCTGATGTTGGATTGAGTGTTGGATACGAATACGTGATATACGATTACATCAATAGTAAGAGTGACAAACTTTTTATTGACAACACTGACTAGGTTATAAGAATTTCAATTATGAAATTCCTGAAAATTTTTTATGACATGATGAACATGTGTTCATTGGTATATACTTTCATGACTTGCCTTGCACTCTGGTGCACATACAACATCAGTAGCATGAAAGAATCGAGCTGACCTGACACTTAGTTAAGTGCAGAGATAGAAACCAAGTACTTAAAGTTCTTGTCCACCATTCCATCTATTTATTGTCTCATTGCATGCATGGACCCTAGGGTTAAGGTGGAAGGGGTAGAAAGCATATTGACTTACATTTCCTCGTGCATGAACCTGGAAGACCCACCGGAAGGGTTCAATCTCGAGAAGTTCACTAACCTTTTCACATACTATGATACTAGGTATGATAGTAGTAGTAGTGAGACTGTGAGTACGGAAATAGATACTATATTCGGAATGATGATTTTTCCATTCAATTAGGAAAGGGGAAATGACGGGGTGGAGCATTGAATAAGAGCAAGCTTTTCTCGGTTCTTAGATACCGAATTATTGCTCAATCCTATCACATTTTGATATTAAGAATCTTGATATATTACAGTGGTAGAAATCATATGAGTCCACCTTTCCTGTGCTATCTAAGAGGGCATGGGATCTACTAACCTCCTCTAGTGTCGAGCATATCATCAGAGTTTTCTTTTTCTATTGTAGTGAATATGATTTCGGATAGATGATCAAGATTACATCCAGATATTATTGAGGTTTAGTATGCATGAAGGATTGGAAGGATTTGAGATTTAGCATCTAGGATCGTGCTGGGACAAGGACTACAGTGAAAGTGAAGGAGTTATTGCTAATGATGACCCATATGATAGTGATTCTGATGTTGAGGTTGAGGATGATAATGATATACTGATAGATGATTAATGAGGTTGCCACTTGATGCCTGACAGTTGATGGGATTGCGACACACTGACGACAACACTTTTGTTATATTTAGCATATACTTATGAGCCTTGAGTTTTGTTTGATGATGATTTTTGATTTCAATTTTTTGTACTTATTTTAATTTTCATTGTATTTGCTTTGGTTTGGGCATTTGGTTTGGCTTTGTGGCTTTGTAATTTTTGTAAAAGAATTTTATGTATATTTTATTTTTGTGTTTAAGAATTTCATTAAAAATACTAAAATTTAATTCTAATAAATTATAATTTAAATCTATTAATCTAGTTAAAACATAATTAAAACAAATAACATAAAAAAAATTAAACTTTATAGCTATTCAAAAATATTAAATTTATAATTTAAATATTGTTATTTTTTAAATATTATCTAATCTAATTTGATATTTTATAATTACATAAATATTTTAAACAAAGAATTTTTTTTAAACTGGCCCGTATGGGCTTGACCCGAATGATAAAAAGGTGGTCATGGTGGCGGGTCATGCCAGGCCTGACTTTAAGAAACCATGTCAGGCTAGACAGGACACAAAAGTGTAACCATGTCGTGCCTTGCCTGACATGGAAGCATGATCAAGCGGACCAAAATCGTGTCGGGACAGCTAGGCACTGCCCATTTGAGACCTCTAATCTATCTATCAGTCTATCTATATATCTATCTGTTAATCTTTCTATGTATCTTTCTATCTATCAATATGTCTATCTATCTGTTTATCTTTCAGTCTAACTTTCTATCTCTCTCTCTCCCTCTCAATTTAACTATCTATGTATCTATCTATCTAAATGTCTATCTATCTATATATCTATCTGTCTGTATTTCTATTTATATATCTTTCTATCTGTATGTCTTTCTATCTATCTACGTATCTATCTATATATATATATATCTATTAATCTATTTATCTATCTATCTGTCTATCTATTTTTCTATGTCTCTATATATTTGTATATCTATTTATCTATATATCCATCTATCTATCAATGAATTTGGCTATCTAATTGTTTATATATTTATCTATCTATCTGTCAATCAATCAATCTATATATATATATATATCAGTCAATCTATTTGTTTATTGAACTATCTATTAGTCTATATATATGTCTATTAATCTGTGTATTAATTCATGTATCAATATAAAATAAATCTATCTATTTATCTATGAATCAATCAATCATTCTATCTATTTATATATCTATCTATCTATTAATCTATCTATCTATCTATCTATATGTCTAATTATTGTATATCATTCTATCTATCTATTTATCACCTATCTATCTATCTTTCTATCTTTTTATTTATCTGTCTAACTAACTAACTATCTATCTATCTGACTATCTATCTATATATCTATCTATCTATTAGTCTATTTATCTAGATATCTTTCTTCATTCATATAAATTATCTATCTATCTTTCTTTCTTTCTTTCTATCTGTATATCAATTTTTCTATCTATATGTCTGTCTATCTATCTATCTTTCTGTCTATCTATTTGTTTTTCTATTTATATATTTATTTGTCTATCTATTGTGAGTGTGTGTATATATCTATCTATCTATCTATATATCTATCTTTCAATCTGTCTAACTAACTTTTCTATCTATCTGTCAATCTATATGTCAATCTATCTTTCAATCTATATGTGTATCTATCTATCTATCAATTAGTCCATCAGTATATATATATATATATATAATATATATATATATATATATATATATATCTATTTATCCATCTATTTGTCAATTTATCTATCTGTGTCAATTTATATATCATCTGTCTATCTGTCTATATATATATATATATCTATCTATCTATTTTCTTTCTATCTATCTATCTATTTAAATATATATATATATATATATATATATATATATATATATATATATATATATCTATCTATCTATATTTTTATCTGTCTATCTATTTACCTATCTATATATCTATCTAATGACTATTAATTTGTATATCTCTATATTTATCTATTTGCCTTTTATTTGTCTATCAATCAATCAATCAATATGTCTGTCTGTCTATAATCTGTATATCTATCTATATATCTATCTATATCTCTATAGATGTCTATCTATCTATCTATTTATCTTGTTATCTATAGATCTATTTATATATCTATATATTTATATATTTTTGAGCACGGGCATGCTTTCATGTCGGACCAGGCATGCTACGGTTATTGTATCGTGACGTGCTTGGCCCGGCATGGTTTAAAAAAACTGGGCCTGGCACGGCCCGCAGGCACGGAGGGCCGTGCCATGCAGTGCCGGGCCCGCTCGAGCATGGCCTGGTCGTACGGGCCAAACCAGGCCGTACGGGCCAAAAAAAAATTTTAAATTTTTTTGTTTTAATTTTTATTTTATTTATATAAATTATTAAATTATATATAAAATTATAGATAATATATATATTATATATTTATAATATGAAAAATGTTATAATTTATTAGAAATACAAAGTTAAAATTTTTTTAATAATGTAATATAAAATTAGTTTAAAATTTATTAGAATTATATAATATAGTTATAAATTTTTAAAGAAAAATTAAAACAAAAACAATAAATAAATCAATAAATAATGTTAAAAAAAATTAAAAATTAAAAAAAACATAAGCAAAATAAAATGAAAAATTACTAATCAGCCATTAGATACCGAAGGTCCGAACCAAACAAATTACAGTTTCAACGTAACGTATAAATAAAGCGTTCAATCAATAAAAAACAAAATATCGAAATCAAAACACAGTAGATCATCATTAATCGTCAATCGGCATATCATGAGTATCATCAGCCGCAACATCAAGATCAGTATCATATGGATCATCATCATTAGCAATCAACTCCTTCGCTATCGCAGTGGATGCGGCTGCAGTCCCTGTCCAATCCCAGTTCCATCATGATCATGGATGCTAAACCTCAAATAATCTCAATCCTTCAAACAAGCCAATGCCTCAACAATATCTAGACGTAATCTCAATCTCTTATCCGAAATCACGTTCACTGCAATAGAAAAAGCAGACTATGATGCTACGCTTGACACTGGAGGAGTCAGTAGATCCCATGTCATCCTAGATAGCACGGGAAAGGTGGACTCATATGATTTCCACCACTGTAATATATCAAGATTCTTAATATCAGAATGTGATAGGATTGAGCAGTAATCGGTATCTAAGTACCGAGAAAGCTCGCTTCTATGTGAGGGTCCACCCCTACGTTTCCCCCTCGCTTGCTGAATGGAAAAATCGTCATTTCCAAACAAGGTATCAATGTCCCTAATCACAGTCTCACTACTACCACTACCATACCTAGTATCATAGTATGTGAACAGGTCAGTCAACTTCTCGTGAATGAACCCTTCAGGTGGCTCTTCCAGGTTCATGCACGAGGAAATGTAAGTAGGGTGTTTTCTACCCCTTCCACCATAACCCGAGGGTCCATGCATGTAGCGAGGCAAAAAAGAGATGGAACGGTGGACCAGTACTTCAAGCACTTGGTTTCCATCTCTGCAACCATATGGCTAAGTGTCGGGTCAACTCGATACTTCCTAAACATGCTACTAATGTTGCATATGCACCGGAGTGCAATGCAAGTCGTGGGAGTATAAACCGACGAACACATGTTCGTCGTGTCATAAAAAATCTTCAGGAATTTCATAAATGAAATTCTTGAAGCCCTGTCAGTGTCGTTAATAATAAGTTCATCACTCTTACTATTGACGTAGTCTGATATCACGTGTTCGTATCCAACATTCCAACATCAGGTACGTGTAATTCCAATGATGTCTCACATCCGATTGGAATTTCTTCTTCTTAAGATTCACAGACAAACATAGACTACCAAACTCTTGTTGTCTGCGAGGAGTGTGAATATATTTTAGTGTATTACGTATATTATCCAATGCGAGGGAACACACCTTCATACCCGCTGAACAATCAGGTTAATCTCATGACACATGCATCTGACATGAAAGATCTCTCTTAATGGTGCGTCTATAATATTCCTAACAAACATGTTAATCGCTACTCCATTATTAGATGCATTATCGAATGTGACCCTAAAAATTTTATTTTGAATTTTATATTCCCTAAAGATTTTCATCATACACTGAAAAATGGCCGGGCCATCATGAGGATGAAGAATCCCAGAGAATCCTAAAATTTTTTATTCACTGTCTAGTTAGAATCTACATAATGGCTGGTGAGACATGGATAAGATGATTCATCGTGACTTGTCTAGATATTGGACGTCACAGACACCACTTCACTATATGCCATAAATTCATTAATTATTTTTTATTTTTCTAACTTATATATCTTTAGTATCTCATTCCTATATGTGGACCTAGGAATCCTATGATAAGCAGGCAGAAAATATGTCTTCATGATGCACACTACCCTTGGATCTTCCGAAAATCTGATCGGAAGACCCATCAATGTGATAAGTCTGGTCAGGCCGTCCCTACCCCAACTCGCTGGAATATATGAAGGGAGTAAACTTTGAGACTGACTCGATCCACTCTCAAAAATGTAGTGCCAATTTGGGTTTGCTTAGGATCTAATGGACCATATTTTTTGGTGCATAATTCAGCATGCCTCTTAATGTGCCTAGTCCCTAACGAACTCTCACATGTGAAAAGTCTCATACAATATTTGCACTGTGACATTTTTTCTTCCTTACCCATAACATTATTTTGTTTTATTATATTAAAATGAGTCCAAACTATAGAAGTCCTCCAATTTTTTTGCTTTTTAGAAGTTTGGGTTGAGACGAGTGGAGGAACCAAAGTTTCAGCAATCTTAGACCTCTGTGTGATATTTTCATTTTCTAAATTTAAATATGTTTCATTAGTATTTGGTATTTTTTAGGATTTTTGTTATTCAGAATAGTTATTTAGAGACCTGTTGACTGCTTTAAATAGTTTCTATTTTTTGTCTAGAGAGAGAAACTAGAGAGAGTGAGAGAGGGTAAAAGAGAGAGAAATTAAAAAAACGTAAAATAAATTACCCGGTAAAATCAGTGAGGTCGGTCACATGCACGGTGTACCACCGTCAAGCTCAAAATTCAAAACTCAAGTCGAAATTCCAGGAAATCTATGCCGAATGTTAAAATCCCGAGAACCGAGAGAGAGGAGCAAGATTTTTGAAAGAGAAAATGAAAGATTTGAGAGAAAAATGTTTATTAAAAACTTAAATTTTATAGAGAGGGGGGTGGAATTTATAGATTAAAGAAAATATTTTTTAAAAAAAAAATTGTAATTTTTTTTGAATTTTTTTTAATTTTTTAGGGGACAGAATCATGAAGGCTGTTGGATTCTACCCCCTAGCCATTGGAGGTGAAATCCAACGATGGAAATTTACATTTTTTTTAATTTTTTTCCCATTGGGGGGCGGGGGGGGTAATTGGGATAGTACGGGGGACCGCGGCTCGGGTCTAATAAGATCCGACGAGCGGTCTTTTTTGTGTGAGGGCCGAAGCAAGGGGGACACTGGACACGAGACACCACAGGGGACGAACCCATGCCGGTTTGCCGTGCCATGGGCACCGAGCCATGATGGGCCAGGCACGGCACGAAAAGGCTCATGCCTAACCTGGGCACGGTACGGGCCAGGGCACGGGATTTTCCCGTGTCAGGCCGGCCCAGGCACGGCTGAACCGTGCCGTGCCTCGTGCCGGGTCGGGCCAACCCGGCCCGATTGAGACATTTATATCTATCTATCTATTTGTCTTCTCTATATATTTGTCGATCTATTTATCTATGTTTGTATGTGTCTATCTATATGTCTATCTATCTATTTGTCTATCAATCAATCTATTAATCTGTCTATATATATTAGTCTATCTATTTGTTTATCAATCTATCAATTAGTCTATCTATATGTCTATCAATCTGTATATTAATTTGTATATCTATCAAACTATCTATCTATCTATCTATCGATTTATATATCTATCTATCTATTAATTAGTTTATCTATCTATATGTCTAACTATTTGTCTATCATTCTATCTATCTACCTATCTATCAACTATCTATATATCTGTCTATCTATATGTCTATTTATCTATCTTTCTATCTTTTTATCTATCTATCAAACTAACTATCTATATATCTATATGACTATCTATCTATATATTTATCTATCTATTAGTCTATCTGTCTAGCTAGCTATATATATATATATATATATATATATATATATATATATATATATATATATATATATATATATATATCTATCTATCTATCTGTCTATATACTTGTCTATCTATCTTTCAATCTATATGCCTATCCATCAATTTATATATCTGTCTATCTATCTATCTATCTATTTGTTTATCTATCTGTATATCTATCTATTTATATATCTTTAGTCTATATGTCTATCAATCTTTCACTCTATCAATTTATTTCTATATCTTTATGTCTATATATCTGTAGATCTATTTGTGTGTGTGTGTGTGAGTATCTGTCTATCCATTTGTCTATCTATCTTTTTATCTATATGTTTATGTATCTGCCTATCTATCTATCTATTTGTCTCTCTATGTATCTATTATTTATCTATCTGTCTATCTATTTATCTATATTTATATCTATCTATCTATCTATATTTAGATCTATCTATTTATCTATTTATCTCTCTATCTCTTTATCTATCAGTGCTTATATATGTCTATCTATATATATATATATATATATATATATATATATATATATATATATATCAATATGTCTATCAATCTGTCTATCTATCTATTTATTTATCTGACTATCTATCTATTTAGTTGTATATGTGTCTATCTTTTTATATATCTATATAATTGACTATGTATCTTTCTATCTATTTATAAATTTGTCTATAATCTGTCTATCAATCTATCTATCAATCAATCTATCTATCTATCTAACATTCTATCTATCTATCTGTCAATGGAAATATCAATCTTTCTATCTATTTGTCTATATATCTGTCTATGTAATTATCTAACTATCTATCAATCTATCTTCTACTTTTCTATATAAGTATATATCTATCTATCTGTTTATCTATCTATCAATCTATCTATTGATCTATTTATCAATCTATCTATGAATCTATCAATATATCTATTTGTCCATCTATTAATTTATATACGAATCTATCTATATATTATTTGCTATCTATCCGTCTATATATATATATAAATATATTTCTCCATATCTATCTATCTATCTATATATCTATTTTATAATCTTTCTTTCTATATATCTATCTATTTAGCTTTATAATTATCTGTCTCTATCTAATATCTATATATCTATTTATCTATTTGTCTATCTATTATCTATCAATATCTAGTAATCTATCTATCAATATGCCAATCGATCTATCTAACATTCTCTACATCTATCTATCTTTCTATCAATTTATCTTTCTATCTATCTTTCTATTTATCCGTCTATCTATCTAGATATTTATCAGTTTATCTATCTATCTATATATCTATCTGTCTATCTATTTATCTATCAATCTATCTATTCTCTCTCTCTCTATCTATCTATTTATTAGTCTATCTATTTTTCTATCTATCTATCTTTTTATCTATCAATCTATTTGTATAAATACGTGTCTATTATATTTCTATATATCTGTCTATTTATCTGGCTATTTATCTATCTATTTTTTTGTCATCTATCTTTTTGTATATCTATCTATCTATTTGTCTATGTATCTAACTATCTATTTATCTATCTATCTTTTTATTTTTCTCTCTACCTATCTATCCATTTATCTATCAATGTATCTGTATATCTATCGATATATCAATATATCAGTTTATCTATCTATATATATGTCTATCTATTTGTCTATCTATATATCTATTTGTCTTTGAATCTATTTATCTATCTGTGTGTGTGTATATATATATATATATATATATCTATCTGTCTATTTAACTATCTTTTTTTCTATATATATCTCTATCTATCTTTCCATCTATCTTTCTATCTATCTATCAAATTATGTATCTATCTATTTATCTATCTATCTATATGTATTTTTAATTATCTATCTATCACTTTATCTATCAATATGTCAATCAATCTGCCTATTAATCTATTTATCAATCTGTTGATCAATCTGTCAATCAATCAATTTTTCTATCTATATGTCTATCTATTTGTCTATATCTGTAACATTCTATATACTTATCAATCAATCAATAAATCAATCTATCTATCTATCCATCTATCTGTCTGTCTATATATCTAACTATTTGTCTGTCTATCTATATATCGATATATCTATCTTTTTGTTAATTTATCTATCTATCCATGTATCGATATGTCTATCTATCTATATATCTAGTTTTTTATCTATTTGTAAATCTATCTGTCTATATATCTATTTATCTTTCTAAATAATTATCTTGTCTGTCTGTCTATCTATCTATATATTTGTTTATCTATCTACATATCTCTCTATCTATCTAAGTGTCTATATATATATATATATATATATATATATATCTCTCTCTCTCTCTCTCTCTCTACCTCTCTTTTATATGTCTATCTCTCTATCTAGCTATCTATTTATCTATCTATCTATCTATCTGACTATCTATTTGTCTATATATCTATCTATCTATCGATCTATTTATCTATATATCAATCTATCAATTTTTGTCTAACAATATATTTATCAATCTATTTATTAAATTGTCTATAAATCTATCTATCGATCTTTTTATCAATCTGCCTATGTATCATGTGTATCTATTCACCTATTTATCTATTTGTCTATCTATTATTTACCTTATTTGTGTATATATCTACTAATCTATCTATAGATATATAGATCTATCTATCTATCAAATTATATTTCTATCTATATATTTGTCTATATATCTATCTATATATTTATCTATATATCTCTCTGACTATCTAATTGTCTATCTATCCATCTATCTATCTATCAATTTATCTAACTATATATATCAATCTATCTATTTCTTTGTCTAACAATATAACTATCAATCTATCTATTAAATTGTCTATAAATCTATCTATCAATCTTTCTATCAATCTGTCTATGTATCTATGTATCTATCGATCTATTTATCTATCTGTCTATCTATTTTTTATATTATTTGTGTATATATTTACTGATCTACCTATCGATCTATATATCTATCTATCTATTTATCTTTCTATCTATCTATCTGTATATATCTATGTATATATCTATCTATTATCTAATAATCAATCAAACTAACTATCAATCAATCTATCGACTAATCTATATATCTATTTGTATATATGTTTGTCTATCTATCTACCTATTATTTGTCAATCTTTCTATCTGCATATCTTTATGTCTTTCTATCTTTCTAACTATTTATCTATCTACCTACCTACCTATCTAAGTATCTGTCTTTATATATATCTTTTTATCTATCTTTATGTCTGTCTATCTATCTTTTTGTCTATCAATATGTCTATCAATATGTCTATCAATATATTTATCAATCAAACTATTAATCTATCTATCAAATCTATTTTTCAACCTGGCATTGTATATTTATATCATTTTTTAATCTAACTATCTATCTATCTATATGTCTAATTGTCTATCTATCACTTTCTCTATCTATATTTATATTTTTCTATATATCTGTCTATCTATCTGTCTATATATCGATCTATCTATCTGTCTATATATCGGTCTATCTATATGTATATCTATTTGTCTATCAATTTATCTATCAATCTATCTATTTATCTATCTATCTATCTATTTGTCTATCTATTTATATGTCTATCTATATGTCTATCAACCTATCATTCAACATGTCTATCAATATGTATATCAATCATTTTATCAATATGTCTATCAATCAATCTAACAATTTGTCTATCTTTCTGTTTATCTTCCTGTCTATCTATCTGTCTATCTTAATCTATCTATCTATATATTAGTATATCTATCTTTCTATTAGTATATCTATCTATCTGTCTGTCTGTCTAACTATCTGTTTATCTATCTAGCTATCTATTTATCTACATTTCTATCTGTATATGTTTTTATCTAACGACATGTCTATCGATATTTCTATCTATATGTCTATCTATATGTATATCTATTCATTTATCTTTATTTCTATTTCTCTGTCCATCAATCTATATTCTCTCTATCTATCAATTTGTTTATCTTTTAAATTATCATTTTGTCTATCTATCTACCTATCTATCTATCTTTCAATGAATCTATCTATCTGTCTATATTTATGTCTATATATATATATCAATCTAATTATCTATCAATTTATCTTTAAATCTATCTATCCAACTTTTTATCTATCTATCTGTCTATTTATCTTTTTATCTATCTATTAATTTATCTAATTATCTAATAATTTATCAAACTATCTATTTATCTATCTAGCTGCCTAATAATCTATGAATTTATCTCTTTATCTATCTATTAAACTTTAAATATATCTAATTTTCTATCTATCTATCTAAATATTTCTATTAATATGTCTATCTATCTCACTTTCTATCTTTGTTTCAATCTATCTATTAATATGTATATAAATCTTTATATCAATCTTTCATTTAATCTGTCTCTCAATCTAATTATTTATCTAAATATCTATTTATTTATATGTCTTTTTGTCTATCCTTCTATCTATCTATAAATCGATTTATCTCTCTATCTATCTAACTGCCTATATATCTATTTATATATCTGTTATCTATTTATCTTTATTATGTCTATCTGTCTGTCTATATATCTATTTATCTATCTATCTATTTGACTATCTATTTGTCTATTCATCCATCTATCTATCTTTCTATCTATCTATATATAAATCTATCTATATATTTATTTAACAATAATCTATCAATATATCTATTAAATTGTCTATAAATCTATCTATCAATATTTCTATCAATCTGTCTATGTATATATATATATCTATCTATATATTTATCTATCTGTCTATCTATTTTTACATTATTTGTGTCTCTATCTACCAATCCATCTATCTATCTTTCTATATATCTAACTATCTAGCTATCTATTTGTCTATATATCTATCTATCTCTCTCTCTTAAACTATCTATCTATTAATCAATCTATCTAACTATCAATCAACCAATCTATCTATCTATCTATATGTTTGTATATGTGCCTTTCTATCTATCTGTATGACTTTCTATTTGTATATCTTTATATCTTTATATCTGTCTAACTATCTGACTATCCACAACAAGAAAATATTGATTTAGCTTGGGAATTTTAGCTAGGGATCAATCCCTAGCTAAATTATGAGGGATTAGGTAGGGAATAACAAGGGATTTATGTTTTTTCATTAAAATAAAAATTTGCAATGGATAAGCGATGGATTAGTGACAGAATAATTTTGTAAATTCCACATCAGAAAAAAAATAGAGAATTTAGCAACGGATTAGCGATGAAAAATTTTCATAAAATCCATTCAAGAAAAGTGGGGAAATTAGCGAGGGATTTAGTGCAGGAAAATTTTCATAAATTCTGCTCAAGAAAAGCTGGGAAATTAGCGATGAATTTAGTGACGAAATTTCTCTAACTAATAAAATGTAGAATTTAGCGACAAAATTTCTCTAGCTAATAAAAACTAGAAATTAGCACGGATTTAGTGATGGAAGTTCTCTAGCTAATAAAATCCAGTAATTAGCGACGGATTTAGAGATGCAATTTTTCTAGCTAATTAAATCCAGATATTAGCAACGGATTTAGTGACTGAATTTTCATAGCTAATAAAATCCAGAAATTAGCGAAGAATTTAGCTACAGAATTTCTCTAGCTAATAAAATATTGAAATTCTCAACGGTTTTAGTGACAGAATTTTTCTAGTTAATTATATTTGTAACATAGCGACAGATTTTAGCAACAGAATTCCTTAGTTAATTTCATTCTGAACATAGCGATGGATTTTAGCGACGTAATTTCTCTCGCTAATTACATCCAGAAAATATAGCCATGCATTTAGGGACAAAATTTCCATTGCTAATTACATACTTAATAAGTGATGGATTTTAGCGACGGAACCTCCCTAGACAATTACTTCCTGAATATAGTGATGGATTTTGTAACGTAACTTTTCTAACTAATAAAATCCGGGATATATCAATAGATTTAGCGAGGAAACTTCTCTAGCTAATTAAATCTGGAATATATCGAGAGATTTAGTGACTGAACTTCCATAGCTAATTAAATCTTGAACATAGCGACGGAATTTCCCTTGCTAATATTTAATTATTAATTTTTTTTAATATATTATTAGTTTTAATATTTTATTTAATTTTGTTTATTAAATGTATGTTAATGGTCTATAGAGGAGCGATCCTTGAAAGTTACATTGTCCTCGTAAAATCATAAAAATTTAATATTATAAATAAATAATTAAAAAAAATATAAAAATACAAAAAAAATGTATATTAATAAGGGCTATAATATCGATTTTTATGATGTATAAATTTTTTAAAAAATTATACAAAAAATTTTGGTAAAATTAATAATTAAGAAACTTAAAAATTTCTATTAAAGTACATTAAATAATTAATTCTATAAGTATACTAATTTATTTCAATATTTTAAAAATTAAATTAACCTACATTAAAAATTCCACTAATATAAATGTAAATTAATTCATTTTATGATACAATATCTGAATTGATGAATAACTAGTAAATATTAATATGATTATTAGTATAAAAAAAATTTAATGATTATAGGAAACTTTTAAAAAAAATAATTAATAAAAAATTTAATAATTTTGAAATATAATAAAAATATAAAATTTTCATTAAAGTTAAAAGAAAATTAATTAATATTTAAAAATTAATACATAGATATTTGCCCCTACTAAAATTTATAAGAATTAAACAATTGAGTAATATTTTTTCTATTAGCTTTTAACATCCAGTCTTTATTAAAATAATTACAATAACTTTTTTTTAATTATCTTATCACTTTAAGTAATTTTTTTATTTTTGAAAATTATAAATGATATCAAATAATGAAATTTTATGCCTTTAAAATTATTACATAATATCTTCATAAAAATTAATAATTTGAATTCTTAAAAATTTATAACCATAAAATATAAATTTTATAAATTTTTTAACATTAAGAGTATTTTATAACTGTTAGGAGAGTGGCTAGAAGACAAATCATCTTTTCATGTATGTCTTATTATATGAAGTTTGTTAATTTTGTAGCTATTTGATTTTTTTTTATAAGGCTAAACATATATTTTTTAAAATTATTTATATATTGATTGTTTAATTAATATTATAATAAAAAATTGTAAGGTATTTATTTTAATTTGTACATTGCTACACGCACATTAATTAATTGAAAAAATTTAATAGTAAATAAAATAAATAAGTTTTTTTGTATTATATATATATATATATTGTTTATTTAATGTTTTTATAATTAAAAATATAAATATTTTGGAAATATATATAATTTGTTATTTAATGTTTATTTTATCGAGATTAAGTCCTCTATCTTTCTCTCAACATTTTTCGAATAATAGCGATGCAACTCCTCCATAGTCCTTCATCCTTCTCTCGACAGCGATACAAACATAAACATATACGAATTAAGCGATAATTTGTTATTGATTTGAGGTATATTTTCTATCCTAATTCATCGTCAATTATCTTAATGTGTATTGATTCTGTTAATTTTTTTTTCAAAATTCTTCTTCTTTAATCATATACATTAATTTAATTATACTTATTGTAATACATACCTAATGCATTTGTGTTGGGTTGGGCAGTAGGCATGCTTATATAAACTTAATTTAAGTATACTTTCTTTAAATACATTTTCTGTTAATTTAATTATACTTGGATTGCTTATATAAACTTAATTGTATATAACACAAAATGGGGGTGTTTGTGTTGGGTAGTGTGTATATAACACATAAATATATAAGTATATTTTATTATATCTATAACTCTAAAAATAGTTTACATAAACATAACTATATATAAATATAACAACATATATTTAATATATATATATATATATATATATCTATATATCTATCTATCTATCTATCTATCTTTCTATCATTATTTTATATATGATACATTCAATTTACATGTCGTGTATTTCTGATATAAATAGTATTATACATATAACATTATATACATATTTTATACAAATAAAGATATATTGACTTTATGATAGGATTTTAATAATGTATATTTGAAATTTGTAAGTCATCATTATGAAATACAAGTCTAATAAATTTGCATTATGAAAATATCTATTATTCCATAATGTCGTGCATACCCAATAAGTATAATTAAATTAATATCTGTAAACTATATTTTATACATGGCTTTATGTATAGGGAAAAACACACCCTCTTATAAAAATGTAAGAGTGTATTTAATATCTATAAATTTAAAGTATAGCCACATTAATATCTATTAATGTCAAATTAATATCTGTAAACATTTATTGACCATTTTTCAATTAGTTCAAATTAAAATGGGCTTTATGTATACAGATACTAATTTCAATACATTTAAATACATGTATATATTGACTATATTTTCATTACTTTGTTTAATTAAATGCCGCATAGGCTCTCTTATAAATGCCCTAGCATTGACTATCAATATGATTCATACTGGATTAAAATATATAAGATATACAGCTCATCTGACATACATTATTTCCGACATGAATTGATGTCAATGATTTTTTTGATGGGTTTGAGATGTTCCACCTAAATGGATGAGTAGATCTAACATATTTTATTACTTCTATGGCCATTAACTCATAAATTGTATACCCATGGACTTGATACTGTTTACTTATTGAAGCTAACCACTGAATGGTTTACTTGAGTAAACACTAGAAACTATCTACTTATTGTAAGCTTAGATAATGAAGAAACTTTGATAATTAATCCCAATAATCAATATCTATAAAATGATAATCTAGAATATATATAAATTCTCGCATCACAACTATATAATTATGGGTGTTGAGAAATCATTCAATTTGGCACACAATTACATTCCTTCACATACCTTGCAAGCTATCCTTGGAGTCCAAGGTGCTAAACCACTTTAGTTCACTAACATGATCTTTACATATTTCACTTTCTTGGATTGTCTCAGCCCTTGTTCTTAAATAATTACAAAACTTTATCTTTCTCTAGTTCTAAAGCTATATCAATAATTTTCTCATATATGATTGCTTCATAAATATCAACATCTGAATTCAATTCTTAGCCATTTTCTAAAAAGGTCAATTTTTTTCATTGTTATTCATAATTTAGAAAACAAATTTTACTAAGTTCTCAATATTAGTAGTATATTAACCAACAATCACACTAGCTTGAGTTAATCTAAAAAAACTTTTCATGTTATTTTTCTTCAATGGGATGCTTGAAATTAGTAAAACATTACTATATAGCTTATAAATTATTCAACTATTTTCTAAGCATCAGTTAATTTTTTTCCCTCAAGATTTAGTTCATCCATTATCATAATTTCTTATATAGATTCTTTAGTCCTTTGCTATTCAACCATTACTAGGAAATGTTTTGCTTGATCTCTTACTAATTTTCACAAAATACTCATTAGTTTGTTGCATCATTTCTTTCATAAATAGGCATTACTCAATTACTCTCTCTCACTCTCTCTCAATATATCTCTATCTCCATCTCTCTCTCTCTCTCTCTCTCTCTCTCTTTCTCCATCTCTCTTTCTCCATCTCTCTCTCCATCTCTTTTCCTCTCTCTCTCTCTCTCTCTCTCTCTCCATCTCTTCTCCATCTCTCTCTCCATCTCTCTCTCTCTCTCTCTCTCTCTCATCTCTCTCTCACTCTCTCTCCATCTCTCTCTATCTCTCTCTCTCTATATCTCTCTATATCTCCATCTCTCTTATATCTCTCTATCCATCTCTCTATCCCTCTCCATCTTCTACCTCTCCATCTTCTATCCTCTCCAGCTCTCTCTCTCTCTCCTCTCTCTCTTTCTCTCCATCTTCTCTCCATCTTCTCTCTCTCTCTCCATCTCTCTCTCTCTCTCCATCTCTCTCTCTCTCTTTCCATCTCTCTCTCTGTCCATCTCTTTCTCTCCAACACTCTCTCTCCATTTCTCTCTCCATCTCTCTCTCTTCTACATTTTCTTCTCCATCCCTCTCTCGTCTCTCCATCTCTCTCTCTCTCTCTAATTCTCGCTCACTCTCTCAATCTCTGTCTCAATCTCTCTCTCTCTCCATCTCTCTCTCTCTCTATCTCCAATTGTCTCTCTCTCTCCTCCATCTCATTCGAAGGAATAATTATATGAAATTAAAGAATAGAAGAATGACAGATATCTTATTTGAAGGAAGAACTATAGAAATTAAAGAAGAGAAGGATGAGCAGTATACTAATTTTGATTGAAGAAATACAAGAAATTAAAGAAATTAATGATGAGATGAAAGAAATTAAGAAGTAATGCCAATAGCAGATGTCCTATTGGAGTCAGAGTTAGCAGCTATGAAGCAACAGATAGTATTCCGAGATCTAGGTGAAACCTCACAGGAGTGGCTAGAATTCCCTACAAATTATGTGGATGATTTCGTATAGAATTATTTCTGAACTGTTATTTATTTTTGTCTATCTGTAGCAAATAATTCTGATATTTTTTTGAAGGTTTCAATTTTTTTTTATTTTGGTTTAGTCTTGCTTTTTCCAATAACTTAATTATGAATCTTTGTATGACATATTATATGAGACAAAAAAATTTTGATTAAGATCATTCAGACATTGCCACGATCATGTCCAATGCATGGATCCAATATTTATCGATTTCAGTTTTTCAAAAAAAGGGCTAGTTCTTTTTATCTTTATTATTCTTAAAACATTTTTATTTTACACCACTCTCTCTCTAAACATAATTGCTGGACATCTTTTGGGCTTTTTGTTAAAGCGGTTATGACAATCAACTTTAATTTGTATTTATTCATGTCTATAATAAATATTTTATATAGCTGTGATACTGTTGCGTGTCTCCGAATTATTTGGATAGAGTTTTAGATATTATAGGTAAGTAAAAGGCTATATTCACCAGCGAAAGCAGTCGGTAGTGGCGGTGGCAGTGGTGGCGTCAGTGGTGGTGGCGGTGATGGCAGCGGTGACTGGATAGTAGCGGCAGCGGTAACAGGGGCAGCCATAGGGTAACATGGTGGAGCCGCAACGATAGTAGTGGCAGTTGCGGCAGTAGTGTAGTGGCGGTAGTAGTAGGTAGCAGTGGTAGTAGTGGCAGCAGCTTGTAGCAGAGGCAAGTTAGTGCATCAGGGCAGTGGCACAGTGGAGGTAGTGATTGCATAAGTGGTCATGGCTGCATCGGTGGCAACATCGACATAAGCAGCTGTGGTGGCAGCTGCGCTGCGGCGGCATCAGAGTTAGCGGCGGAAAGCACTGTCAGTGGCGGAGTAGCTATAGCACCGGCAAACGATGGTAGTGGTGGCAGTAGCTGCAGCACACCAATGGCTGGAGTAGCTGTAGCACCGGAAAAGGTGGTAGCAGCTATAGCATCGGTAGTGGTGGCAGAAGCTGCAGCACTGGCAAAGGTGGCAGCACATGCAGTAATGGCAAGCAGTGGCAAACAACTGCAGTAGTAGTAGTAGCCGCGGCAGCGATAGTAGTAGTGACAGCGGGTAGCAGCAGCGGCAGCGGTTAGCAGCAGCGGCAGCCGGTAGCAGTAGTGATAGCAGCAGCGGCAGCGGTAGTAGCAGCGGCGACAAAAGTAGCAGCAGCGACAGCGGTAGCAGCAGTGGTAGCAGCATCGGCAGTAGTAGGAGCAGTAGTGGTAGCAAGGTAGTAGTGGCAGCAGTAGCTTAGCAAGGCATTAGTGGCAGCAGCAGTGCAGTAGTGATAGCAGTGGCAGTGCCAGCGGCAGTAGCGGCAAAGCTAGTGGTAGTAGTAGTGGCAGTGGCACCAGCAGCAATGCCAGCAGCAATAGTAGTGGTAGCGACAATGGGAGCGACATCAGCGACATGTGTGGCAACGACAGTGGGAACAACAGTAATGGCAACAAATGTGGTATATACGTATGTATATAGTCAGTATATACGTACATATAATATCATGTATTTTATGTATATATATATGTCTATATATACTCAAATATATGTATGCATAATACTGTAGTTTATATGTACATATACTGCAGTAATATATGTACGAGTGAAATGCTAATATATATGAACATATTTACTACAATAATATATATTTATCAAAATATAGTTTTTTATTAAATTTGATTTGATTGAGTGGTATAAATTTCTTACAGATATGGTATCGCATTGTTTCTCATATGAAGCTTATATAAGAGAAGGATTTTTCAACAGATATGAGGTACCGTGACTCGGACACCTTTTACGTAGCAAAAGTTGGTGATCAGAGGAGCAGATGGAGAGAAAGCAATGTCAATGCATGGATAAAATTATACTTTATGCATAATTAGTAGAAACATTGATTAAAAGATGTAATATAATTTATTATTTTTTGTTTTAGTTATTTAAAATATTGTATTAGAATAAGTTATTAAAAGAATTTTTTTTGTTTAATTTAAAATTTTCATTTATAGTTTCTATTTTTATTAAATTTAATATAACAATATTAAATTATTTAATTAATTTTGTTAAAGCTGTATGACAATCACCTTTAATTTGTGTCTGTTCATGTCAATAATAACTATTTTATATATCTGTGAATATGTTTGTGAGTCTCCAGATTTTTTTGGGTAGAGTTTTAGCCTATTATAGGTATGTAAAAGCCTATTATCAGTAGTGGTAGTAGTGGCAGCAATGGCAGTGATAACAGCGGTGGCAGTGGCGGCAGCACCGACAGTGGCACCAGTAGCACCAGCAGCACTGGTAGTGGCACTAGCACTGGCAGCGGGGTAGCACAGCAAGCACCTGCAACAGCGGCACACCAGTAGCAGTGGCGGTAGCGGCGGCAGTGGCGGCAGTGGCGACAGTGACGGTAGTGGCGTCAGTGGTGGCGGCCACAGTAGCACTGGCAGCGGCAGCATTGGCAGCAGCGGCACGCCGGCAGCACCGATAGCGGTAGAAGTGGCACCAGTAGTGGCAGCAGCGGTAGGAGCAACAACAACAACAAGAGTAGCACAATGGCAAAATGTGATATATATGTACGCATATAGTCAGTATATACGTACATATAATTCTGCAATATTTATGTACATATATACTGAGTATATATGGACTTAGTATATATGTATGCATAATACTGAAGTTTATATGTACATATACTGTAGTAATATATGTACGAGTGAAATGCTAGTATATATGTACATATTTATTGCAGTAATATATATTTATCAAAACATAGTTGTTTTTAATTTATTTTGATTTGATTGAGTGGTTTAAATTTCTTACAGATGTGGTACCGCATTGTTTCACATATGAAGCTTGTATAAGTGAAGGGATTTTTCAACAAACATGAAGCACAGTTACTCCGATAGCTTTTTCACAGCAGAATGTTGGTGATCAGAGGAGCAGAGGGAGAGAAAGCAACGTCAATGCATGGATAGTTTATGCACAGTCGGTAGATACATTGATTAATAAGATTAATATAATTTTGTTAATTTTTTGTTTTAGTCATTTAAAATATTGTATTAGAATAAGTTATTAAATGAATTTTTTTGTTTAATTTAAAATTTTAATTTATAGATTCTGATTTTATTAAATTTAATATAAAAATATTAAATTATTTAATTAAATTTTAGTTTAAGTTGTATGATAATCAACTTTAATTTGTGTTTGTTCATGTCTATACTACCTATTTTTTATATATCTGTGAATATGTTTGTGTGTCTTCAAATTTTTTGGGTATAGTTTTAGCCTATTATAGGTATGTAAAAGCCTATAATTAGTAGCAGTAGCAGCAGCAAAAGTGACAATAGTGGTAGTGATGGTAGCAGTGACAATGATGGTAGTGGAGGCGGCGACGAAAGAGCAGCGGTGGTAGTGGCGGCTGCGGCACCGGCGGAAGCGGCAGCAGTAGTAGTGGCGGTTGCGGCATTGGTGGGAGTGGTGGGAGCGGTGATAGTGGAGGTTGCGGCAGTAGCGACGGTAGCAGAATCTGCAAGCAACCGATGCAACATTGGTAGCAGTGGCAGCGGCGGCAGCAGCGGCACCACCAGAAACAGCGGCAAAAGTAGCAGAGGAGGCGGCGACGGCAATAGCGGTGGCGGCGGTAGTAGTGCTGGCAACAGTGGTAGCGGCGCTACTGGCAGTAGTGGTAACTATGGCATGCAGCGGCAACATCGATAATGGGGCTAGCGGCGTCAGCTGTGGCGGCAGCATCGGCAGAGTGGCGATAGCAGAGGCAGCGACAACAATGGCGAAAGTAGTAGTGGTATTAGCAGCAACAATGGCAGCGGCAGCGGCGGTAGGAGTGGCAGTGGGGAGTAGCATCAACAACAAATGCATTATATACGTACGAATAAATTTAGTATATACGTACATATAATACGATAGTATTTTATGTATATATACTGAGTATATTTGTACTCAGTATATATGTACACATAATACTATAGTTTTTATGTACGTACTCTGTAGTAATATATATACAAGTGAAATGCTAGTATATATTTACATATATATTGCATGATTATATATTGATCAAAGCATATCTTTTTTTTTATTTTAATTTGACTGAGTAGTTTAAATTTCTTACAAATATGATACCACATTGTTCATCATACAAAGCTTGTATAAATGATGAGATTTTTAACTAGACAATATGTACCGTGACTTGGGCAGCTTTGTCGCAGTAGAAAAATGGTTATCGCAGGAGTAGAGGGAAAGAAAACAATGTCATTGAATGGATATATTATATTTTATGCACTGTCGGTAGATACATTGATGAATAAGATGTAATAAAATTATATTTTTTTGTTTCAATTATGTAAAATATTGAATTAGAATAAGTTATTAAATGATATTATTTTTTGTTTATTATAAATTATTTATAGTTTCATTTTTATTCAAATTGATTTTAAATAGCATCTTGGTCTTTTATTTTAGCAAGGGAAAAATCCCTTGCTAAATTAGCTAGGGAAATCTTTATTTTAGCAACGGATTTTTCTATCGCTACATTTATTTAGCTAGGGACCATTTTCGTTGCAAAAATTTAGCGACCATCACTATGCTTGGGATCTTTCGTTGCTATTTTTGTTTAGCGATGGGTTGCATCGCTAAATTTTTAGCTAGGAATTTTTTTCCTCGCTAAATCTTTAGCTAGGAATTTTTTTACTCGCTAAATTTTAGTGACCAGCACTTTAGATAGGGAACTAATCCATCGTTAATCCATTGCTATATCCCATTTAGCAATGGAAAATGCCCATTTAGCTAGGGAATTGTCCCTAACTATATGTGATTGTTCTTGTTGTGATATATCTATCTATCTATATACTTACCTATCTTAGTATCTATATTTATATATATCTATGGATCTATCTATCTGTCTGTCTATCTATCAATCTATTTGTCTATCAATCTGTCTATCAATATATTATCAATCTCTCATTCAATTCTATCTATCAACCTTTTTTTTAGGTTTGTTTATTAATTTTAGCCCTCTCTTTTGGCAGAGGAATACCGTTTATACAAGCTATTTCTACCCTTTTCCCTCTTACATTCATATCCCATTTCTAATGACTAGAAATAATGAAATTTTCTTAGTGCTAACTAGGAGCTTTCCAAAAGTAAAAAAAAAACTATATGATTCTTCAATCTTTATTTTACTCAAGGCTTCCATCTTTTATTTTCCTAGCACTCCATAGATCATCGCTACTCTTTTCCAAATTTCCCCCTCTCTATGCTTTATATGCCCTATTTCCATGCAAGAAAAAATTATTTCCCACTTTTCAAATTACCTTGTCACCATGCTACACGAGTTTCTGCCGAGCCTTTTCTCTACATGATGTCTGTCTCTTCCTTTGCCTTTCTTAATTCTCTGATATAGCTTTAAACTTTCTTTTTAAGAGCTGTTTCAAGTCTGCTTAGCCGCATCTTGGTCCTTGCCGAACACCTAAACTAGACACTTACCTTTCCTAGATCCTTTTATTTAATATATAGCACATGAATTCTGAAAATTACCGACTTCTTATCCCCCTTTGTATACCTAACACATGACTTTAGAGCTGTTTGAAATACATAACACATGACTATTGCAGATCTTGCTAATTACAGATTACTTTTAGTTCAAAAGAGCATGGATTGATGGCCCGTTTAACGCTATCCTGAAAATCAAAGAAACCAGAAACAAACAAAAAAAACAGAAAAAAGAGCAAAAAATTCCAGCCTACAGCAGCTTTACTTTCACTGCTCCTTAAATCTTTAACCTGTCTGAAAAAAAATCCAAAAATACAACCAAGCAAAACAAATTTCCAATATCCCAAGCTGAACATTTTTTTTGCCTATCTTTTATTGCCCTCCCCACAGGACCGGGGTGGCTCTTAACTTGTTTCATGACCTCCTCCTATAAAAGAGTTTGTATCTGCAAAATTTATCTTTTTATTTTTTTAGTATATCAGATTTTTTTTAAAATTATTCTTTTCCCCTCTTTATCCTTTAGATCTAATTTTTACTTTTTGTTTTTTTGAATTCTAATATATGGGAAACCTATTTTATCTAAACTTATTAAACCTTTATATTTGTCAGGGATATCTTTCTCTTCAAATTCTTGAAAACCTCTCTTTATACCCTCTTCTGCTAATTTGTCTGCCAAAGCATTCGCTTCTCTGAATATATGTATAATTTTCTTTTTAAGTTCTATTAGTAGATTTTTAATTTTATCAATATCTTCTTCTAGTTTCCATAGCTCTATTTATCCTATTACTAAATCTACTAATAAACTCGAATCAACTTGCACTTGAATATTCTGAAAATTATTATCTTTACATATTTGTAAACCTTTATGCAAAGCCATAACCTCTGCATCCAAGGCGGAGGAGGCTAAACCATTCATTGTGAATGCTCTTATCACTTTGCCTTCCTCATTTCTTATGACCCCCCCTCCACCTGCCACTCCCATATCCCTTTTAAAGCTCCCATCCGTATTTAATACTAGTCCATTACGTTGAGGCTTTTTCCATCTGATAATTTTAATTTCTGGTCTTTTCTTTGTCCTTGTAATTAGACCCCAAGCTTCTTTCCTTTTCATCTATTCCTACACTTCCAATCTTAATAGGGCTACAGGCTGAGATAAATGCACATTTTTTAATTTCTTCTAGAATATTTACTGCATTCATTGGAATGCCGTCAAATCTACTTTTATTTCTTGCTTTCCAGAGACACCATATAGTAATGTGAGGGATGTATATCCTTAGCCATTTGATGATCTTGTTCTTCGTTTTACTTTCCTTCCATTTTTTTATTCTTTTTATCAGTACATTCGAGCCTTTTTCTAACTCAACTTCTATTTCTAGTTTCTTCCATATGTTTTTAGCTATCTTCCCTGTTGAAAACAGATGATCCATACTTTCTATTTCTTAGTTACAACATTCGCATCTAGATGCTAATCTTATACCTTTCTTTTGAATGTGCTCATCAATCGGGATGGCTTTTGAAAGGAGTTTCCACATAAAAATGTTTATTTTTTGTGGAAGTTCCTTTTTCCATGCTTCTTCAAAAATCAATTGTGGAATTTTTTTAGTTCTGATCAGCACTTTTACACTTTTTAATGTAAATTTTCCTTGAGCATCTAAGGACCATTTCCAACCACTTTTAGTTAATATGGAATGATTTTCCACCATATTTATCTGCTTGTAAATTAAATTCCAACTTTTTTACGATCTTTTTGTATTATTAAAGGCATTATTACCTAGTTCGTATCTAGCTTTTATATATGCCACCCATATGCTATTGTTTTTATTATTTTTAATTCTCCACCAATTCTTGCAGGCCCAAGCTTTTGCTATATCGTTGAAATTTGAAAAGCCCAAGCCAGCTTCTTTTAACGGAAAGCATAGGTCTTCCCATTTTTTCCAATGCAGCTTATTTTTACTTCCACTTTTTCCCCATAGGAAGTTTGACATTTCTCTTTCTAGTTTTCTTATGATAGTTTTCGGTGGCTGTAAAGACATTAGAGTATGTGTCAGTGACCCTTTCAATACATGTATGATTAGAGTAACTCTTCCTGCCATGCTTAGTAGCTTTTCATTCCAACCTGCAATCTTTCGCCTTAATTTTCTACTAGGAATGCTAGGTATTCCCCCTTTAGCCTTCCCTCATAGATCGGGCATCCAAGATACATTAGCGCACCCTTTTATATATGAATCCGATGATATTTTTTATCTTTTGAGCTATATTTTCAGAGATTTTTCTGCTATCATAATGTGACATTTATTCTTATTCAGCATCTGTCCAGTTCTTCTTCCATTGTATTTAATAATTTCATCATATGTCATATGGATCGGTTACTGGAATTTGAGAAAATTATAATATCGTCTGCATAGGCCAAGCAGCACACCGTCGGTGTGTTTATTGGTTGCTTATATCTAACAATTTCCCATTCACTCATTTCCTTTTTCAAATTTACAATAAAGAGTTCTAGATAGATATTAAAAAGGGAAGGAGAAAGAGGGTCCCCTTGTCTAAGTCCTCTTGAGGTTTTAAATTCTTTGCCTGCTTGCCCATTTATATGTATTTTAACCCATATGCCTATACATCTGTGTATTAAATCTATCCAAAATTATGAGAAACCCATTTTTCTCATTAAATAACATAATATTTCACATTCCACCCTGTCAAATGCTTTAGAAAGATCTAGTTTCAATATTATATTACGTCCTCTCGACATAGCTCCTATCTCTCTAATCAATTCTGAAGCTAGATTGATGTTTTCCATCATCAATCTATCTTTAACAAAACCTGTTTGTTCTATTGATATAATAGATGAGAGGATTTTACTAAGTCTACTCTGAATAACCTTAGCTAATATCTTGTAGATTGAATTACATAAACTAATTGGCCTGTAGTCTTCTCCTGTTTGCGGGTTAGCTTTCTTAGGAACCAAAACAATAAAAGAATTAGTCCATGCTTTTGTAATTTCTGCTCCTGCAAAAATCCAAACAATGGCTGTGACTAGCTCTTTTATAATAATGTTCCAGCTGCACTAAAAAAACCCATTGTTCCATCCATCAGGACCTGCAGTGCTATCTTTATTTGCATAGAAAACTGCCTCTTTGACTTCTTCTGTTGGGAATTCTTCTAAAATTTTATTATCATTTTCTGAGACTTTTCTCTCATTATTTTGAATTAATGTGTTTTTTCTCAGAGTAAATGGCTTACATAATAAATTTTTGAAATATTTTTTTAATTCATTTACTATATCCTCTTCTTTATCTAACCATTTACCATTAGATGCTTTTAACCCTTTTATTTTTTGTTTTTGAATTCTTACTTTGGCCATTACATTAAAGAATTTTGTATTTTTATCTCCATCTTTTAACCAATTAATTCTCGCCCTTTGCTTCCAAAAAACTTCTTCCATATACATTCTCAGTCTTAATTCAGCTTTGGCCTTGTTCAGCTGGATACTTGAGCTATAGTCTTTTTGATCAAACTCCATTTCTAAGGTAGACACTTCCTGTTCCAATTCCTGAATATTTTTATTGATTTTTCCAAAAATCTCCTTGTTCCATTTGCTTAATGCCTGCCTTAAGTTGCGTAATTTCTTCGCTAAAATTTGCAAAGGATTACCTGAAACATGTTTTTCCCATGATTCCTTTACTATGTCATCATACCCTTTATGCATTCCCCACATATTTTGAAACATAAATCCTTTATGTTTCCCTTCACTATTTTCAAATGTTATAAGCAAAGGGTTATGATCCGAGCAAGTTCTATTGAGATGCCTGACCTTTATTCTGCCAATCTTGTCCACCCATTTAGTGTTAAGTAGGACTCGATCTAGCCTAGACCAGATCGCTTTCCTCCTCTTCCAGTTATTGCACCATGTAAAATTAGAACTTAGGAAGTCTACTTCCATTAGATTTGCTCTTGAAATTGCCTCATTAAAATGAGCTAATGCCATTTGGTCAGGAGGTTTTCCACCTCTTTTTTCATTAGCATTTCTAATTATATTGAAGTCTCCTCCAATAATCCATGGAGAATTTAATGCTGCTATTTTTTCCATCTCCTTCCTTAGGGCTTTTCTTTCTTCCTTAGCATTGCTTGCATACACCACAGATATAATTGGGTCTTGAAGGCTTCTTAATTTAAAGCTTATAATCTGCTCAGCTTCTGCTATAATTTCAATATCCATCGATCTTTTCCACAAGATCCATAATTTACCATTTACGTTTGAAAAGGCCTTTTCAAGACCAATAGCATTCCTATGTTTATCTATCTGATCTTTATTTACCATTGGTTCAGCTATAATGACTATCTTAATTTTATATATTTTAATTAATCTTCTTAGTCTATTTAAAGTAGGAGAGTTCGTCACTCCTCTTAAATTCCAATATAAGCTATTAAACATTTCAAGTGAACTTTGCTTGTGCTCTAGTTGTGTACTTCAAATCATATTTCTTGTTAACATGTTTTTCGTGTTTCTTGGGGGTTTGATTGAACTTGGTGGGGCTTGTTCTATTGTGCTTAATAGTTGAATTTTTCCCAGGCTTTTGCTCATTTTTCTAATAGTCTCCAATGCTCTCTCTCTCTTTTGCGGGATATTACTCCTTATTTTCTGTTTTCTTATTTCTGAATAGTCATGTGTTAATTTTGATTCAATCTTAGTTTCTCGCATGCTTGTGTTTATTAAGAGCCAGCTTTTTGCATCTGTTTCTTCCTCCAATAAAAGATCATCCTCTTCCCAGTTAAATTATACCATTTTCTCCACTGGTTTTGTCTCTCTTACCCCCTCCCTTCTCTTACTTCTAGCTTTCTTTACTCTTCTATCTTCCAACCCTTTTACTCCCCATTCCGCCTCCATGGATGTCTCCTCTAACCACTTTCTGATATCTGCCATTTTTTCCCCTTTAAATGCTTTTCCAGCCTTGTATCCTTCCTTATGTCTCCCTTTTTCTCTGCCCTTTCTGCCTCCCTCTCACTTTCCTTAGCCTTTTCTAGTAATCCCTTTTCTACCCCATCCCCATTGTCTCCTCTAGGCTTTCTTCCATTCCTCTAAGGTGCTTCTTCTGCTTTGATATTTCTGCCTCTTCTATGCTATTCCCTGCTCATCTTTTCTCTCTCTATATTTTATCTTCCCCTTTGCTCTTGTCACTATCTCCTATACACTGCCCTTTTTTTACCCATTCACTCCCTTTCCATTTTCTCTCTTCTTTACTAAACTTCCCCTCTCTCTTCTTCCCTCCAACGGTCATGCAAACTTCATCCTCATGCCTCATTCTGTGGCAGTATGTGCAGTATTTTGGGATGGATTCTGGATGGACATCCTGCCAGAATCCATTGGTAAGGTCACTGCCTATCCACACTCTACTAGGTAGGGGGAGCCTAATGTCAACTTCCACACAAATCCTAGCGACACTAGGCCTAGTTATACATGTTGTAGCCTCATCTAGAAGCCATGGTTTACCGAAGCAGAGTCCAATAGAGTAGAGAGATAACTTGTTAAAGAAGTGCAAGGGGAGTTTCGATAAGTTAATCCATACCAGTGCATGCGAGGATTACTCAAGAGGTGTGAAGCTCGGTGACCATTTGAAGATGCGCATGGGGAGCCCGCGATGCTCCACTGTCCTCTGCCCCATATTCGGAGGAAGTCGTCTTCTTCCTTTAACTGGAAGAAGGCGTGCTTTTCATCATACCATACGAGCTTCACCACTGCCCGTAACTTCAAGGAGGCGAAGAAATCATAAATGGCATTAATTTCATGCCGACCGTGCGAGAATTTTCCAATGAGAGTGAGCTCAAATGAGTCTTCCACTTTATTGATTTCTTCCTTCGAAAATAGGACTGCGGGAGACTCCATTTTTGCTTCAAAGTTTGGAAAAATGGGTGCGGCTTCTTTGAAGAGAGATGAGAACAATTTCTTATTAGAGAGCAATTTGGAATTCACCATTTTTAGCTTGAATTTGAGATTTCTTCGCTCAAAAATGGCATTTTCTCTCTCTAAGAATGCACTTTCTCTCTCTACCACTTTTCTATCTATCAGCCTAGCTGTGTATATTTCTATCTATTTTTTTAATCTAATTGTCTGTCTATCTATCTATCTATTGTTTGTCTATCTATATTTATATTTTTTTATCTATCTGTCTATTTATTTGTATATCTATCTATCTTTCTATCTATGTTTTTGTCTATCTATATGTAAATCTATTTGTCTATCTTTTTATCTATAATCTATATTTATCTATCTATTTGTCTATCTATGTGTCTATCAACCTATCATTCAACCTATCTATCAATATGTATATCAATCATTTTATCAATATGTATATTAATCTGTATATCTTTCTATCTATATGACTGTCTATCTATCTCTCAATCTATCTATCTGTTTATCTATCTATTAGTATATCTATCTATCTTTCTATATATCTATCTGTCTATCTATCTGTCTGTCTATTGATCTATCTATTTATCTACATTTCTATATGTATATGTTTTTATCTAACTATATGTCTATCTATATGTCTATCTATCTGTCTATCTATTTGTATATCTAATTATTTATCTTTATTTTTATTTCTCTGTCTATCAATCTATATATCTATCTATCTATCATTCTGTCTATCTTTTAAATTATCATTTTGTCTATCTATCTATCTATCTGTCTATCTTTCTATCTATCTTTCATTGAATCTATTATCTGTCTATATTTATGTCTATTTAACTATATATATATATATATATATCTCAATCTAACTATCAGTTTCTATATCTTTCAAACTATATATCCAATTTTCTATCTATCTATTTGATTATCTATCTTTCTATCTATTTATTAATCTATCTAACTATCTAATAATTTATCAAACTATTTATTTATTTATCTATCTAGCTGTCTAATAAACTCTCAATCTATCTATTTATCTATCTATTAAACTTTTTGTATATCTAGTTTTCTATCTATCTATCTATCTATATATTTCTATCAATATTTTTATTTATCTCACTTTCTATCTATGTTTCAATCTATCCATTAATATGTATATTAATCTTTCTATTATTATGTCTATAAATCTTTATATCAATCATTCTATTAATTTTTCTATCAATCTAATTATCTATCTAAATATCTACCTATCTATCTGTCTTTTATCTCTCTATCTATTTATATATCTTTTTATCTATATATCTATCCGTCTATCTATCTGTCAATATATTTTTCTCTCTATATATTTGTATATCTATCAATATATCTAGCTGTTTATCTAATTATCTATCTGACTATCTATCTATTAATATATCAATCTCTCTATATATTTGTATATTTCTATCTATAGATGAGATATAAATAAATGGCATATAATTATGTATTTAGTTGGAGTATCATGGACTCGAAAATAACTGGATTTTTTATCTAAGTGCGAGTGGTTTGATCCTAAACTAAATGTGGGCACAAATATTCATTCGGATTATAAGCTTGTGGATGTTAACCATAAACACAGATATAATTTAAATGAGCTATTTATTATGGCAGTTCAAGCTACTCAGGTATATTATTATGTATATCCGGGTTTATCTCATGAAAAGAGATATGGGTGGGCGATTTGCAAGATCAAAGCATGATCAAAATTTGAAGTATCATCATCGCAACAAAAAAGTGCATTAGTAGAAATTACACCGACATTCCAGGAAATTGACAAATAATATTGAGCCTTTGAAGTAGATTAAGATCCAAAAAATTTATGTGACTCAGATGGTGGCACAATAAAAATTGAAGATGGTCAATTTCTATCTGAAGATGAGTTCGAACTCTATCGGAATCAGACAAAATATTAGAAGATCCATTGGAGGATAATAATGATGATGATAATTAAATTGTTATAATTTTATCATAAATTTAAACTATCAAAGATGTTTTATTTTTATTGAAATCTATTGGTGTGTTTTATTCGAAAATGCATGCTTGTTCATCATTTTTTTATTTTTTGTTCTTTGTTTTATTTTGTACATCAGATGGCGCCTAAAGGACATGGTCATGGTGGAGCTGGACGTGGACATAGAAATGAACCAAATTCATCTAGTATGTTACATAATGTTGCAGAATCAATACCATCTCATAGCCATCATATCCTGACTTCAACATCACAATCACCATCTCCATTTTTATCACCATCACCATCATTGAGACCTCTACTAACACCTTTATCAGATGTAAGCCCACCACCGATTGTGCTTCCTGCGGACACTTTTGATCCATCTCAATCTTCTAGACCATAAATTACACCGATTGTTCCCCCATTTACATTACCAACGACATCATCAAATGTTGTACCTTCCTCTAAAGTCAGTGCAAAGTTAGAAATTGATATTGTGGATGAGAGGTAAAAAAAATTTTAAAGATTGATTTGGAAAAAAAATTTTGATGTTACTATCAGTGATTTTTTTATATTGTTATGATTTGCTTGTTTTCTATGTTATTTATTCATTTGTACAGTTTTATTCTATCTCACGAGTGTTCAACTATAATTACAAAGGGTTTCAATAAAATGGATGATGCCAAAGCTTTCTCCTGGAAGAAAGTTTCTCAATCAACAAAGGAGTCATATTTTAATGACTTTCAAGTAAAAATAAAAAAACAAAAGAATTGAAAAATAATTATCTAATTACTTAACTTTTATGTTGTTTATTATTCAAGCAGTAAATAATTAGGTTCTTGTTGTTAATATAAATTTTTTTGTCATTTTTTTTATAGAATCAGTGCACATGGCCACACAAATTTAATGGAAAGATAAAGTCATTATGAGAGATCAAATCAGCTCAATGGTATTCTGATTTTATTCATAAATTAAAGAAAATTAAAGAAAGGCCTGATTTTATATCTGAGCAAGACTGACTTGAGTGGCTTAATTATTGGGAGGAGCCAGATGTGAAGAAAAAATCAGATATTGTCACAAAAATCGCTGAAGTGAGGTTGCTGGACTAGGTACAAGAATCTATCGACACACAGGAGATTCAAAGTCGAGCATCGAGCACGCTCGAGATTTGGTACAAATTAAAAATTTTAAATATATCTATATTTTTTAGTTGTCCTAATAGACCAATAAATATAATCTCTACATAGTTTTAATAATTTTGATAAATTTTTTTATCATTTGTTTGCTTATTAATTAATAAAAACATATTCTTAGGCTGGAGAATTGGGTCGAGATCCAAATTTCTATGAGATTTTCAGGAAGATGCATGTGAAGAAAGTCGATGGTCAGTATGTTGACGACAAGACTCAGATGATTGCATAAGAAATTGTTATATTAATTAGACTTTATAAAACTACAATACATTATGAATATTATTTTGAATGCAAAATTTTTATTTTATTTTTTGTAAATCTAGAATAGGTTTGTCTCCATTTTATCTCAGGACTAATGGAGGAACGTGTGACAGCTGCTCATCAACAGGTTGAGGGTTCTATGAATCTTGAACCAATTGACTAAGGTCCAATTTATTTGGAGATAATAGGAGGTCGAAAGAAGCAGCGAGAGTATGGAATCGGCTCGAAGGGAGTGGCATTTTGTTGTAGCAGTCGTGCTTCTAATTCATCTGTCTCAGCAATGGTGGATGGGGTGGTCGAACAACAAGAACATGAAACAAATGAATGTATTGTAGATATGGAGACCGAACTAAAAAATAAGGATGAGCAGATAACTAATTTGATGGAATAAATGCAAGAAATTTAAAAAATTTAAAAGCAATGGAACAGCATATGTCCTATATGGAGTCACAGTTAGCGGCATTGGCACATCAAATAGTATTCCGTGATCTTGCTATGAATCCTCGTAGGAAAGGCTAGCATTCCATACAAATTATGAGGATGATTGAGTATAAGAATTATTTCTGAACTTAATTTATTTTTGTCTATGTGTAGTAAATAATTATGATATTTTGTTGCAAGTATATATTTTTTTAGGTTTTGTTCTTTACTTTTTTGATTAACCAAATTATTAATCATTGCATGACACATTATTTGAGAGAAAAGAAAAAATTTGATTCAAATCATTCAGACATTTCCACGATCCTTCCAATGCATTGGTCCCATATTTACCGATTTTAGCTCTATCAAAAGGAGGGCTAGCTTATCTAATCTTTATTTTTCTAAAAACATTATATTTTTGCACTCTCTTTATCTCTAAACATAATTGCTGGACATCTTTTGGATTTTTGGTGAACTGTTTGAGAATAAACATTAATTTGTGTTTGTCAATGTCTATAAAATTTGTTTTTATATATCTATGAATATGTTTTTGAGTCTCTTAATTTTTTGAGTAGAGTTTTAGCCTATTATAGGTATGTAAAAGCTCATAATCAGCAGTGGCACTAGCGGAAGAGACGACAGCAATGGCTATGGCGGCAGTGGAAGAGGCAGCGGCAGCAACTACAGCATCGGTAGCAGTGGCTGAGGAAAAATCAGTGGCAGCTGAGGCTACCGTGGCAAAAGCGGTAGCAATGGAAGAAGAGGTAGTGGCGGCGGCAGCGGTAGCAGCGACTTCGACAGTAGCAGTGGAGGCGGCAGGAGCGGCAGCGGCAGCACCGGCTACTGCAGCAGTGGCAGCTGAAGCACCGGCAGTGGTAGTAGTAGCCGTAGCGGGAGCAGCGCCAGCAGGAGCGGCATCGACAGCTTTAGTGGTAGTGGTAGTGGTAGCGGTAGAGGTAGCGGCAGTAGAACTAGTGGTAGGAGCGGCAGGAGCGGCAGGTGCAACTATGGTAGGAGTGGCAGTGGTAGCGGGAGTAGCAGTGGTAGCAGGAGCAACAGTGGTAGTGGGAGCAGCAGCAACGACAACATATGTGGTATATACATACGTATATAGTCAGTATATACATAGATATAATACTATAGTATTTTATGTACATATATACTGAGTATATATATGTACTCAGTATATATGCACGCATAATATTGTAGTTTATATGTACATATACTAAAGTAATAACTGTACGAGTGAAATGCTAGTATATATGTACATATTTACTCCAGCAATATATATTTATCAAAACATAGTTATTTTTTATTTATTTTGTTTTGATTTGGTAGTTTAAATTTCTTACAGATATGACACCACATTATTTTCCATACAAAGCTTGTATAAGTGAACACATATTTCAACAAACACGAAGCACCATGACTCGGATAGCATTTTCGTAGTGGAAAGTTGGTGATCGGAGGAGCAGTGGGAGACAAAGCAAAATCAATGCATTGATAGATTATACTTTATGCACATTCGGTAGATACATTGATTAATAAGATGTAATATAATTTTTAATATTTTTTTGTTTTTGTTATTTAAAATATTGTATTAGAATAAGTTATTGAATTAATTTTTTTAATTTAAAATTTCCATTTATAGTTTATGTTTTTCGTAAATTTATTTTTAAAATATTAAATTATTTAATTAAATATTTTTTAACTGTATTACATTCAACTGTAATTTTTGTTTGTTCATGTCTATAATAAGTGTTTTTATATATCTGTGAATATGCTTGTGTTTCTCCAAAATTTTTTAGTAGAGTTTTAGCATATTATAGGTATGTAAAAGCATATTATCATCAAAGGTAGCTGCGTCAGCGATGGTAGTAATGGCGGCAGTAGCGATAGTGATGGCAGAGGTGGTAGTGGCGCAAGAAGCGGCTGTAGCGGTAGCGGCAGCAGCAGGGCCTACATCGTCATCGGTAGGGGTGGCAGTAGCAGCTATGATGGCAGCCATGGAAGCGGAGGCAATGGCTGTAGTGGAGGAAGCTGAGGTAGTGGAGGCAGCGATGGCAGTGATGGCAGTAATGACAGCATTGACAGCTTGCAGCGGAGACAGCGAAGGATGCTGTGGCTATGGCGACATTTGTGACAGTAGCGGCTGCAGCAGCGGCAGTGGCTGCAATGGAGGCAGCAATAGCAGGGGCGGTAGTGGTGGCAGTGGAGGCAGCAATAGCAGGGGCGGTAGTGGTGGCAGTGGAGGCAGCAGCAGCAGGGGCGGCAGCGACAGCATGAGCATCAGGAACGACAACAAATGTGGTATATACGTACGTATATAGTCAGTATTTACGTACATTTAATACTGTAGTATTTTATGTAAGTATATACTGAGTATATTTGTACTCAGATTATATGTACACATAATACTATTGTTTATATGTACATATACTATAGTAATATATCTACGAATGAATTACTAGTATATATTTACATAAATATTACAAGTTTATATATGTATCAAAACATAACTTTTTTTTGACTAAGTGGTTTAATTTTCATATAGATACAATGCCGCATTGTTCCTCATACAAAGCTTCTATAAGTGATGAAATTTTTCGTTTATCTTGCTATTTTAGCAATGGAATTTTTCTTTTTTAGCAAGGGAATTTTCCGTCGCTAATTTTTTAGCTAGGGAAAATTCCATAGCTAAAATTTAGCAATAAGCACTTTATAAAGGGACACGATCCGTAGCTATATGGGATTTTTCCCTAGCTATATGGAATTTTTCATGTAGTGAAATATATTATATCTTATTAATCAATGTATATACCGATTGTGCATAAAGTATAATCTTTTAATGTATTTACGTTGATTTCTCTCCCTCTGATCTTCCGATCACCAACTTTCCGCTCTGAAAATGCTGTCCGAGTCATGATGCTTAATATTTGTTGAAATATGTCTTCACTTATACAAGCTTCATATGGAAAAAATGTGGTACCATATCTGTACAAAAGTTAAACCACCAAATAAAATCAAAATAAATAAATAAAAACAATGTTTTGGTAAATATTATTGTTGCAGTAAATATGTACATATATACTAGCATTTCACTCGTAAATGTATTAATGTAGTATATGTACATATTAACTGTAGCATATGTTCATATAAACTATAGTATTATGCGTACATATATTGAGTACATATATATAATGAGTATATATGTACATAAAATATTGTAGTATTATATATACGTATATACTAACTATATACGTACGTATATACCTCATTTGTTGCCATTGCCGGAGCTACCGCTCTCGCTGCCGCTCCTGCCGTAGATACCACTGGTTCTCTTGCAAATGCTGCCGCCACTGCTATCTTTACCACTGCTGCTATCGATGCCGCTAGCTACCACAGTCGCTGCCGATGTCACTGCCACTGCCGCTGCTACCAGTGTTGCCACTACCACCCCCACCACCATTGTGGCTACCACCACGGCAGTGGCGGCCGCGGGCGCCACTGCTTCCATCGCTGCCTTAGCTGCCACCACTACTATCACTACTGGTGCCACCGTTGTTGCCGCTGCTGCCGCCGCTGCTGCCGCCGCTGCTGCCACCGCTGCTACTGCCAATGCTGATTCTGCCACGACTACCACTACTAAAAAGTGGCTTTTACATACCTATAATAGACTAAAACTTTACCCAAAGAATCCAGAGACACAAAAACATATTCACATATATATAAAAACAAATTTTATAGACATGAAAAACACAGATTAAAGTTCATTATCATACAGCTTCAACAAAAATCCAAAAGATATCCAACAATTATTTTTAGAGATAAAGAGAGTGCACAAATAACATGTTTTTAGAATAATGAAGATAAGATAAACTTGCCCTATTTTTGATAATTTTGAAATCGATAAAAATGGGACCCATGCACTAGGACCATGGTAATGTCTGAATGCTTTGAATCAGAATTTTTTCTTTTGTCTCACATAATGTGTCCAACAAAGATTTATAATTTGGTTAATCAGAAAAGCAAAGAATAAAACCTGGATAAAAAAATAGAAACTTGCAAAAAAATATCATAATTTTTTGCTACACAAACAAAAATAAATAACAGTTCGGATATAATTCTCATACTCAATCATCCTCATAATTTGTATGGAATGTAAACCTCTCCTGCGAGGATTCCTAGCTGGATCTCTGAATGCTATCTATTGCACCAATGGCCCTAACTGTCGCTCAATATAGGACTCTTCTGCTGCATTACATTTTTAATTTCTTTCATCTCATTATTCATTTTTTTAATTTCTTGCATTTCTTCCATCAAATTAGTTATCTGCTCATTTTTCTTTTTCATTTTGGTCTTCATAACTACTATATGTTCATTTATTTCCAGTGCTTGTTGTTTGACCACCTCATCCACCTTTTCTGAGACAAGTGAATTAGAAGCACGACTCCTACAACAAAATGCGACTCCCTTAGAGCCGATTCTCGTACACTCGCTGCTTTTTTGACCTCTTATTATCTCCAAATAAATAGGATCATACTCAATTGGTTAAAGATCCATAGAACCCACACCTTTTTGATGAGCAGCTGTTACACGTTCCTCTATTAGGTCCCGAGATAAAATAGAGAAAAAATTATTCTAGATATACAAAAAATAAAATAAATATTTTGTATTCAACAATTTTCATAATGTACTATTGTTTTATAAAATATAATTAATATAACAATTTCTTACATCAATCATATGAGACTTGTTGTCAACATACTGACCATCCACTTTCTTCATATGCATCTGCTTGAAAATCTCATAAAAATGTAGATCTCGACCCAATTCTCCAGCCTAGAATTTTTTTTATTAAGTCTTAAAAAACAAATGATAAAAAAATTTAACAAAATTAATAAAACCATTCATAGATTTTAATAATTAGACTTTTAGGACAACCACAAAATATAGAAATGTTTAGAATTTTAAATTTGTACCAAATCTCTAGCATGCTCAATGCTCGACTTTGAACCTCCAGTGTGTCGACAGATTTCTATACCTAGTCCAGCTACCTCACTTCATCGATTTTTACGGGCAATATCTGATTTTTTTCTTCACATTTGGCTCGTCCCAATAATTAAGCCACTTGGGCCAATCTTCCTCGAATATAAAAGCAGGCCTTTCATTCATTTCCTTTAATTAATGGATAAAATCAGAATATCTTTGAGTAGTTTTGATCTCTCATAATGACTTTATCTTTCCATGCCAATGTGCTTTCTATAAATAGAAAAAAGACAAAAAATTTATATTAATTATAAGAACATAATTATTTACTGCTTGAATAATAACCAACATAAAAGTTAAGTAATTAGATAAATATTTTTCAATGCTTTTGTTTTGTTATTTTTACCCAAAAGTCATTAAAATATGACTTTTTTGTCGATTCAGGAACTTTCTTCCAGGTAAAAGCTTTAGAATCAGTCATTTTCTTGAAAGCCATTATAATTATAGTCGAACACTTGTGAGATAAAATAAAACTGTACAAATAAAAAAATAACATTGAAAACAGTAAATCATAACAATATTAAAAAAACCACTGACAATAACATCAAAATTTTTTTTTCAATTCATTTTTACTTATATCTTTTAGCTCTCATCCACAATCTCAATTTCTAACTTTACACTGATTGCAAAGGAAGGCACAGCATTTGATGATGTCATTGGTATTATAAATGAGGGAACAATCAGTGTAAAATGTGGTGCAGAAGAAAGAGATGGATCAAAAGTGTGTGTAGAAAGCACAATGAGTGGTGGGCTTACATCTAATAAATGTGATAGTAGAGGTCTCAAAGATGGTGATGGTGATAGAAATGGAGATAGTGATTGTGATGTTTAAGTCTAGATATGGTGGGTATAAATGGTACTAATTCTGCAACATGATGTAACATAATAGATGAATTTTGTTCATTTCTATGTCCACGTCCAACTCCGCCACATCCACATCTTTTAGACACCATCTACTATACAAAATAAAACATAGAAAAAAAATAAGGATATGATGAACAAGCATTTATTTTCAAATAAAACACACCGATAGGTTTCAACAAAATATAAAAAGTCTTTGAAAGTTTAAATTTATAATAAAATTATAACAATTTAATTATCGACATCACTGTCATCCTCCAATGGATCTTCTGATATTTTTTCTGATTCCAATAGAAGTTTGAACACATCTTCAGATAGAAATTGATCATCTTCAATTTTTGTTGTGGCACCATTTTAGTCACTTAAATTTCTTGGATCTTCATCTACATTCAAAGGCTCAATATTATTTATGTCATCTTCCTAGAATGCTGGTGCAATTTCTAAGTCTGTACTTCTTTGTTACGATGTTGGTACATCAAATTTTGATCGATCTTTGATATTGCAAATTGACCACCAATCTCTTATCACGAGATACAATAATATACCTCAGTGGCTTAAACTACCATAATAAATGGCTCATATCGATTATATTGTGTTTATGGTTAACATTCACTAGCTTTTAATCCGAATGAATCTTTGTGCCCACATTTCATGTAGGATTAAACGACTTGCACTTAAATAATACAATCTTGTTATTTTTGAGTCTAGGATACTCCAACTCAATAACTTCTTTGAGTTGACCCTGATAATTAATCTCATTTGCACTATAACCTGAGCCTTTAATGCATACACAACTATTCATTATTATTTTAGAAGAACTGTGCCCGATTGTGTGAAATTTATATCCATTAACAAAATACCCAGGATAGGTTGTCACATATCTAAATGGTCCTTTACATAGATTCTGAATGAAAATATTTGAATCTCCATTTGAAGGATCAATTACCTGTGACATAACTTAAAAATGATATTAACAAATAAAAGATACTAATAAATTAAATAATTCAAAAATATAAAACTTAATTATTCTCACATAATTTTTTAACCAATTCGAAAATTTAGTTTCTAGCATATAATCAACATAATTGCTAAAAATTGCTGGATGTCTATATTTTAACTGCTCAACATAAATACTCAACAAATATAAAAAGAGAGAAAAAAATGTATATCAATTTTTAAGAATCCTATTAAAGATAAAATTAAACTATGATTAGACATGCAACCATTTTGGGTATACATACTCAATATATGGTGCAACCTCCTCACAATTAAGTAAAACATAGCTCCGGGTCGCTTTGTACTCATCATCTATCATACATCTTTTCATTCTTCTTCCAAATGCTCTTACAGGGTGCTTGAAGATACATAGTTTGTCGATAGAATCATCTTCTACTATCACATGACCTTCATCATTTCGTAGCACATTTCTATTATTTGTATTGACATGATCCTCAAAATAATAAGAACAAAATGATGATGCTTCTTCTTCTAAATATGAATTGCAAATTGAACCTTCAACTTTTTCCTGGTTTCTAACATTCAATTTTAACTTACGAAGATACTTACATCCATAATGATAGGTTTCAATTAGATTAAATAACAATAATACTTAAAGTACTAAATAATAAAACACATCAAATTATATGTATTTACCTTTCAAAAGGATACATACATCTGAATTGCTTTGGGCCTGCAATCCTTGCTTCACATGCCAAATGGACCGGCAAATGCTCCATCGAGTCAAAAAAAACTCGGAGGGAATATCCGTTCAAGCTTACAAATAATAAGTAGAATTTCATTCTCCAGCCTCACCATGTCATCTATTTTGATTGTGGTTGTAGTTAACTATTTAAAAAACAACCTAAATTCTGTAAGGACCTTCCAAACACTTTGAACAAGTAATTCACTGAATGCAATTGGTATTAATCTTTACATAAATACATGACAGTCATGACTTTTCATTCCAAATAACTTAAGATTCTTTATATCCACGCATCTACCTATATTTCACACATATCCATCAGATAATTTCAAATTTTTAACCCATTCACATAATATCTATCTTGCCTTCTTATCAAGTGTGTAGAAATATTTAAAGAATTTTTCTGTTTCCTCATTCAGATTCATTTCAGAATGCTGACAGTAATCATTCAACTCTTGTCTTGATTTTAAAGTGCCTTTTGTTTTTCCATCTACATTAAGGACAGTGTTGAAAACATTGTCAAAAATATATTTTTCAATATGCATTACATCTAAGTTATGACGAATTAAATTGGACTTCCTATAGGCCAAGTGCCAAAATATACTACAATTCCTCCACCCAAATAATTTGCCTATTTGTCCATTACTTATAGTAGCTTCCTTTTCATTTGCCTTCTTCAAACCCAAACTATGAATCTCTGTCATAATATCATCTCCTGAATAAATTACTGGTGCAACTGTCATCACAGTTTTATTTTTTCGAAATGTAGTTATATTTCTTTGAAAAGAATGATTCGTAGGTAGAAACTTATGATGGTTACCAAACCATGACTGTTTACCACTAAATTTGAGGGTAAATGCATCAAAATTTGTCATGCAATACGGGCATGCAAATCATCTTGTAGTACTCTAGCTAGACAACATTGAATATGCAGGAATGTCACTTACCATCCATATAAAGATTACCAGCATAATGAAATTTTACTTCTTTGAGATATCATAGGTATTCAAGCAAACATTTCATAAATGATTTAACTCTGCAATAAGAGGCTGTAAGAAAACATCCAGCATCTCTTTCAGATTTTTTGGCCCTAGAATCAATATTGACAAAAACATATATTGCTCCTTCATACACAACCACGAAGGCAAGTTATAAGGCATCACTATCACTGGCCATGTTGAATACTATTGTTCAGATTGCCCAAATGACTGAAATCAATCAATGTAGAGAACCAAACTCACATTTCGACTTTCAGCCAGAAAATCTTGATGTATATATTTAAAATGCTTCCAAGCAGGTGAATATGTTGGATGACGCATTACCTCTTCTTCAACCACATGCTCAGAATGCCACCTCATATCATTTACTGTAGTATTTGATGCATATAGTCTTTGTAATCGAGGAATTAATGGAAAATAATACATCTTCATATAGACAACCTTCAATTTGTGTCGCATATCGACAACACGAGGTGTCTTCCTAAATTGAGGATGATCACAAAACTTACAGCTATTTAAATCACTATCACCACCCCGATATAACATGCATCCATTTAAACAACAATCAATTCTTTCCCCTGGTAGACCCATTCCTCGTAGTAACTTTTTAGTGTTGTAAAAGTTGTTAGTGGTCAAATTATTAACCGGAACAATTTTTTTCATCAGTTCTGTCACCTGATCAAAAAATTTTTCAGACATATGATTTTCTGACTTAATCCTCATTAGTCGAGCCACAAGTGACAATTACGAATGTGTTTTACAAATAGGCCACAATTTTTATCTGTAGCTTTAAGCATTTCATAAAATTTCTGAGCTTTAGGATTAGGTGGTTCATCCACGTAATCTATATTGAAGTCAGCACCAACAGCTTCCGTGATCATTCTATGGTATGTGTTTGATGGTTCTTCACCACAAGCAAATGATTCAATACCCACATTTTGGTCAATATTTAGAGCCATTGTACTTTCCCCATGATAAATCCAAACAAAATATTTTGGCACAAAGCCATATTTAGACAAATGATATCTTATAGTTTGTTCATCAAGAAAAGGGATATCCTAAACACTTGCAATGATTATATGGACATTTAATTTTTTCTCCATCCATCAATCTCGATTGACTACATGCAAAATTGATGAAAGTTTCAAGCCCAGTCAAAAAAATATTTATTCAAAAAACCATTAATAACCCATCTATACATCCACTGACGTTCTGAGCTCATTTTGCCCTATTTTATTTACAAAAAATAATGCTCAATCATTATTTTGAATAAAGCATTAAATTACTTCAAAATATAGAAATAATTAAATAAAATTAATTACAGATGAATATTTAAAAATTAAATATTGTGAATATCGAGGCAATGCATTTGCAAAATCTACATTAATAAATAAAGCATTTTTTTGCAAGATAAAGATTAATATATATCACATTTACACTAGATAAAGGGTGCAAAATGTGATAAAGCACAAGAAAGAAAGAAAAAAAAAAGACATTTAATGTTTGAATGAGGAGAGGGAGGGAGGAGAGAGAGAGAGAGCGAGAGAGAGAGATAAGGTGGGGAAAGAGGGAGGGGCAAAGAAATGGGGAGACATTGGGGAGAGAGAGAGAGAAGAGAGAGAATGAGGGAGAGAGCAGGGAGAGAAATGGTGAAAGGAAGAGAAGGGAAATAGAGAGAGAAAGAGAGAGAGAGAGAGAGAGAGAGAGAGAGGGGGGAGAAAGAGAGAGAGGGAGAGACATGTAGGGATAGAGAGAGAGAGAGGGGGAGAAAGAGAGAGAGGGAGAGACATGTGGGGAGAGAGAGAGAGAACAAGCAAAAAAGGAGAGAGAAAGAAAATAACAAGAGAGAGAGAGAGTGACACAAAGAAAAAGAGGAATATAGAGACATGAAGAATTAGAGAGGGAGAGAGAGACACATAGAGAGTGTAGTGTTAGAATTAAAAATTATTTGAAAGAAAATGTAATTTTCTGTATAAACCTATTAAATATTACATTTTTTCATACATAAGTTCATATTTGAGTCTGAGGCCTAAGGGCTAGGATTAGGTAAGAGTACGACCTTTATTTGTATTATACTATATATGAGCCTGATCAACGGACACTCTCATGCTACGTGCTTACATATTGTTGATATTATATCTTTTGCCATTTAATTTCAAATTAGGTCTACAAATTATTATTATCTCATATATAATTATATGTTAGGATACATATAGTAAATATAGTTAAATAGTTACATATAGTTAAACATATAATTATATATAGATATATGCATACATATAGTTATAAGTAAATATACATAAATGTATACAAAGTTATAAACAATTATATAGATTTACACATATGTATACATAATTTAAAATAACGTTATATTTATTATATAATGTTATTTATAGTTATAAGAATATTTATATATAGTTCTACACATATAGTTAAACATTGTGTTGCATGTTTTTATACATATAATTATTAATATTATTACATGTAGTTATACATATAGTTACACGTATAGTTAAACTTATATTTATACATATATGTATATATTTTATCATATTATTTCATAAATTTATACATATAGTTATATATAGGTATGGATATATTTAAATATATTTTATACTAATATAAAAATGTATATTAAATAAATGTTAATTATATATTAAATATAGTTATGTATAATGTTTTTATAGTTATACACATAGTATGATAGAATTATTTATAGTTATATGTTAGTATACATATAATATATATAGTTATAAAAAATTATATATCGTTAAACATTAGTTTATATATATATATATATATATATATATATATAATATATACATATAGTTACACGTATAGTTAAACTTATATTTACATATATGTATTTATATTTTATCATATTTTTCATAAATTTATACATATAGTTATATATAGGTATGGATATATTTAAATATATTTTTATACTAAATATAAAAATGTATATTAAATAAATGTTAATTATATATTTAAATATAGTTATGTATAATGTTTTTATAGTTATACACATAGTATGATAGAATTATTTATAGTTATATGTTAGTATACATATAATATATATAGTTATAAAAAATTATATATCGTTAAACATTTTTTATATATATATATATATATTCATACGAGTAATTAAATTTATTTATACATAAAGATATACAATGTTATAAACAAATATATAGATTTACATATATGTATACATATATGTATAAATAGTTAAAAATATAGTTATATTTAATTATATAAAGTTATATTTAGTTTTACAAATATTTTTATATAGTTATACACATATAATTAAATATGATGTATGTTATTATGCATGTAATTATAAATATAGTACATGTGATCATACATATAGTTACACGTATACTTAAACTTATATTTATACATGTATATATATATTTGTTCATATAATTTCATATATTTATACATATAGTTCTGTATAGGTATGGATATACTAAAATATATTTTTTATACTAATTTATAAAAAAATATCTTAAATATATGTTATTAATTATATATTTAAATATATGTTATACATTAATAATATAAAATTATGTATAGTTATATGTTATCATACATATAATATATATAGTTATAAAAAATTATATTGTTAAACATTTAGTTATATATAATATATATATATATTCATATGAGTATTTATATTAGTTATACATTAATATATACAAAGTTATAAACAAGTATATAGATTTACATATATACATATATGTATAACTAGTTAAAAATATAGTTATATTTAATTTTATAAAGTTTTTTTAGTTTTAAAAATATTTATATTAGTTATGCACATATAATTAAACATAATGTTGTATGTTGTTATACATGAAATTATAAATATAGTTACATGTGTTTATACATATAGTTACACATATAGTTAAACTTATATTATAAATGTTGGTATATTTATTTATTTATATAATTTTATATATCTATACCTATAGTTATGTATAGGTATAGATATAGTAAAATACAATTTTGAATACTAATATATATAAATGTATATTAAATGTAAGATGTAAATTATATATTTAAATATAGTTACGTATAAAATTATTATAGCAATACATATAATAAGATACAATTATTTATAGTTATATGTTATTATACATATAGTATATATAACTATAAATTTTTTATTTAGTTAAACATATAGTTATATATAGATATATTTATACAAATAGTTATACATAAATATATAAAGTTATAAATAAATAAAATATTTA
>JAREIK010011932.1:0-48785 GCA_029783825.1 Sapria himalayana | reverse complement strand
TTTTTTTATAATATATACTATACAAGATCTTCGACACTCCAAATATTTTTTTTGATTTTGTTAAGTACATACATATTACTAAATTTTGTTTATTTTTATGTTTCTTAGGCAAATGAGTGAAAATGATAAGAGAAAACCTAGTTTCGAATATGAACCTTTCAGTCAAGTTATTGTTATTATTCAACATTTATTATTTTTTTAAGTATGAGATTGAATTGAAAGTAGGAGTAAAATAATAATAAGTTTAAATTATTTACATTTTTTAAATATAATTATTAATCTAAAATATACTAAATAAAATTAATTAGATAAGCATACTCACATGTATACTTAACTTTATGTGTGTATTAAATACTTAGTTATGTACCGCATATTTTTATGCCTGAAAGCAACTGTTCATGAACTAACACAAACATGACATACAAGACATGTTAAAATTAGAAATTATTTAACAAAATAGCACAAGTAGGATACAATAGAATTAAGAATAACGAAAAGAGAAAAAAAAAAGTATACTATAAATATAAAAATAAAAATATATCAATTAAGTATTTATAAAAAAATTTTTAAATTAAAAATTATTTTTTTTTTATTTTTCACATATTTTAGGGCAGAAACTCGTAGGCTATCAAATTTTTACAAATAGCAGTCGAATGCAATCTAATGGCTCAAAAATATTTTCACCTATAATTGGTATTAATATTTTAGCTAACAAGGCAACATCAACCATTAAAAAAATAACTACTTTTTCTAAAAACATCGTGCTAATGGGTCATTCTACAATGTTAGGCACACGAGCCATGCCAGACCTAACACAAGGCATGGTCGGACCCACCTAGCTCGACATGACTATGATCCAGGCCAAACATGGATGATGATATTGTGCAAGACATGGACGAATCATGTCGTGCCTATGTGACCCAACCCACTTGACACATCAACATTCTTAGTTAACACCTTGTTCCATCTAAGCTACATGTCATGGAACTTTATACATCAGCTTGAAAGAAAATATTATAAATTTAGCTTGTTTCTGGTTCACACTTTGTTTTTATTTTTATTAATTTTATTATGGACAAGAGCAATCAAAATATGATATACCCACTCTAATTATCCATTCATATAACTATATATATTATATGTATAATAACATATAACTATAATAATTCTATCATACTATATGTGTAACTATAAAAATTTTATACATAATTATATTTAAATATATAATTAACAACATTTATTTAATATACATTTTTATATATTAGTATAAAAAATGTAATTTTGTATATCTATACCTATACATAACTATATGTATAAATATATGAATTTATATAAAAAATATATAAATACATACATGATAAAATATAAGTTTAACTATACGTGTAACCATATGTATAACCACATGTAACTATATTTATAATTATATGTATAAAAACATACACCATAATGTTTAATTATATGTGTATAACTATATATAAATATTTGTATAACTTTAAAAAACAATATATAAATAAATATAACTTTATTTTTAATTATGTATACATATATGTAAATCTATATAATTGTTAATAACTTTGTATACATTTATGTATAACTACTTATAACTAATTGTATGCATATATCTATATATAACTATATGTTTAACTATATATAAATAATAATAACTACATATACTATATGTATAGTACCATATAATTATAAATGGGATAATACTAATTTGTTGCACTAACTTGAAATTAAATAGCAAATGATATAATATCAACAATATGTAAGCACATAGCATAAGAGTGTCTGTTGTTCATGTTCATATATGGTATAATACAAATAAGGGTGGTACCCTTTCCTAATCCCAGCCCTTGGGCCTTAGGCTTATATATGAACTTATGTATGACAAAGATGCAATATTTGATAGGTTTGTACTGAATAAATTTTTTTTCTTTTATGTAATTCCACATTCTAACACTGCATTCTGTGTATCTCTCTCTCCCTCTCGAATTCCTTCTGTGTCACTCTCTCTCTTGTTATTTTCTTTATCACTTATTTCTTGCTTGTTCTTTCTCTTTCTCACTCTCTTTATCGATCTCCCTCTCTCTCCCTCTATCTCCCTCTATCTCCCTCTCTTTCTCCCTCTCTCCCTCTCTACCTCTCTCTCTCTCTTACTCTCTTTCTCTCTCCCTTTTGCCATATCTCTCCCCCTCTCTCTCCCCGCCCCTCTCTCCACCCCCCCTCTTTCTCTGTCTCTCCATTTCTCTCCCCCCTCTCTCTCTCTCTCCCTCCCTCCCTCTCACCCTTCAAACATTAAATTTCTTTCTTTTCTGCTTTCATTTCTTGTGCATTATCATCTTTTACTCCCTTTATCTACTATTACCGTTATATCTATTAATCTTTATCATGCTAAAAACTATTTTATCTATTCCTATAAATTCTGCAAACACATTACCTCAATATTCAAGATATTTACATTTTAAATATTCATATGTAAATAATTTTATTTAATTATTAGTATATTTTGAAGTAATAGAATATTTAATTCAAAATAATGATCGAGTATTATTTTTTATAAATAAAACAGGGAAAAATAAGTTCGGATCGTCAATGGATGTACAAAAGGTTTATGAATGGAATTTTGAATAAAAATTTTTTGAGTGGGCTTGAAACTTTTATCAATTTTGCATGTCGTCAATCGAGATGGATTGATGGAAAAAAAATTTAGTGTCCATGTAATCATTGCAAGTGTCATAATATTCCTTTTCATGATGCAAACACTATAAGATACCATTTGGCTAAATATGGCTCTATGCCAAATTATTTTGTTTGAATTTATCATAGGAAAAGTACAATGGCTCTGAACATTGACCAAAATGAGGGTATTGAATCATTTGCTTGTGATGAAGAATCATCAAACACATACAATAGAATGATCATGGAAGCTGCTAGTGATGACTTCAATATGGATTAAATGGATGAACCACCTAATCGTGAAGCTCATAAATTTTATGAAATGCTTAAAGTTGCAGATAAAGAGTTGTGACTTGATTGTAAAATACATTCTCAATTGTCACTTTTGGCTCAACTTATGAGCATTAAGTCAGAAAATCCTATGTCTAAGAAATTATTTGATCAGGTGACAGGACTGATGAAGGAGATTGTTGCAGATAAGAATTTATTCGCTAACAACTTTTACAACACTAAAGAAGTTACTACAATGAATGGGTCTACCAGTGGAAAAAATTGATTGTTGTTTCAATGGATGTATGTTATATTGGGGTGGTGATAGTGATTTAATTAGCTATAAGCTTTGTATTCATCCTCAATTTAAGAAGGCCCCTCGTGTTATAGATACGTGATAAAAATTGAAAGTTGCATTTAATATGATGTATTATTTTCCATTAATTCCTTGATTACAGAGACTATATGCATCATATGCTATAGCAAATGATATGAGGTGACATTTTAAGTATGAGGTTGAAGAAGGGGTAATGCGTCATCCATCAGATTCACTTCCTTGGAAGCATTTTAATCATATACATCAAGATTTTGCCTCTAAAAGTCAAAATGTGAGATTGAGTATTTGCACTGATGGATTTCAGCAATTTGTGAAATCTGGACAATAGTATTCAACATGGCCTATGATAGTGACGCCTTATAACTTGCCTCCATTGTTGCGTATGAAGGAGCATTATATCTTTTTTTCAATATTGGTTCCAAGGCGAAAATATCCGAAAGACATGCTGGATGTTTTCTTACAGCCTCTTATAGCAGAGTTAAATAATTTGTGTGATATTAACGTGAATACACATAATATCTCAAAGAAGCAAAATTTCATTATGCGGGTGGCCCTTATGTGGATGGTAAGTGACTTTCCCACATATTCAATGTTGTCTGGCTGGAGTACTACATGATGATTCGCATGCCCATATTGCATGAAATATTATGATGCATTTACCCCCAAATTTAGTGGTAAACAGTAATGGTTTGATAACCATAGTAAATTTCTACTTACGAATCATCCATTTCGAAGAAATAGAACTGTATTTCGAAAAAATAAAATGGTGAAAAAAATTGCACCAATAGTTCATTCTGGATATGATATTATGACAGAGATTCAAAGTTTGGGTTTGAAGAATGTAACTGAAATGATTGCTACTGGAAGTAATTGACCAATATGCAAAATATTTGGCTGGAGGAAATGTAGTATATTTTGAGACTTGCCCTATTGAAAGTTCAATTTAATTCGTCATAACTTAGATATAATGCATATTGAAAAAAATGTGTTTAACAATGTTTTCAACATTGTCCTTAATGTAGATGGAAAAATAAAAGAAACTTTAAAATCAAGACAAGAGCTGAATTATTACAATCAGCATCCTGGATTGAAACTAAATGAGGCAAAAAAAAATTTCCTAAAGCTTGCTACCCACTTGATAAGAAGGCAAGACAAATATTGTGTGAATGGGTTAAAAATTTGAAATTCCCTGATGGATATGTGTCAAATATGGGTAGATGCGTGGATATGAAGAATCTTAAGTTATTTGGAATGAAAAGTTATGACTGTCATGTATTTATGTAGAGAATAATACCAATTGCATTCCATGAATTACATTCCCTAAGTGTTTGGAAGGACCTTACAGAACTTAGTTTATTTTTCAAACAGCTAACGAAAACCACAATCAAAATAGATGACATGGTAAGGCTAGAGAGTGACATTCCACTTATTATTTGTATGCTTGAACAGATATTCCCACCAAGTTTTTTTAACTCAATGGAGCATTTGCATGTCCATTTGGCATATGAAGCAAGGATAGCAAGACCAATGCAATACGGGTGGATGTATCCTTTTGAGAGGTAAATACATATAATTTGTTGTGTTTTATTATTTCGTAAATAAAGTAATATTATAATTTAATATAATTGAAACCTAACATTGTGGTTGTAAGTATCTTCGTAAGTTGAAATTGAATGTTAGAAGGAAGACAAAAGTTGAAGGTTCAATTTGTAATGCATATTTAGTAGAAGAAGCATCATCATTTTGTTCTTATTATTTTGAGGATCATGTCAATACAAAGAATAGAAATATGCCTCGTAATGATGAAGGTCATGTGATAGTAGAAGATGATTCTGTGGACAAACTATCTATCTTCAAGCACCCTGGAAGAGCATTTGGAAGAGCAATGAAAAGATGTATGACATATGAGGAGTACAAAGCAACCCGAGCTATGTTTTTACTTAACTGGGAAAAGGTTGCACCATATATTGAGTATGTATACCCAAAATGGTTGCAAGTTTAGTCATAGTTTAATTTTATAATTAACAAGAATTATTAAAAATTGATATACATTTTTCTCTCTTTTTATATTTGTGGTATATTTATGTTGAGCAGTTAATATATAGGCAACCAATAATTTCTAGCAATGATGTCAATTATATGTTAGAAACTGAATTTGTGAATTGGATAAAAAATTATATGATAATTATTAAGTTTTAAATTTTTGAATTATTTAATTTATTAGTCTCTATTATTTGTTAATATAAATTTTTTTAATTTATGTCACAGGCAATTGATCCTTCAAATTGAGATTCAAATATTTTTATTTAGAATCTAAGTAAAGGTCCATTTATATATGTGACAACCTATCCTGAGTATTTTTTTCAATGGATATAAAGTTCACACAATCGGACACGGTTCTTCTAAAATAATAATGAATAGTAGTATATGCATTAAATGCTCGGGTTATAGTGCAGATGAGATTGATTATTTTGGTCAACTCAAAGAAGTTATTGAGTTGGAGTATCCTGGACTCAAAAATAATAGGATTGTATTTTTAAAGTGCGAGTAGTTTGATCCTACACGAAATGTGGGTACAAAGATTCATTTGGATTATAAGCTAGTGGATGTTAACCATAAATGTAGATATAATCGATATGAGCCATTTATTCTGGCAGATCATGCTGCTCAAGTATATTATTGTACATATCCAAGTTTATCTCGTGATAAGAGCGATTGGTGGGCAATTTGCAAAATCAAAGCTCGATCAAATTTTGAAGTATCAACCACTCAACAAAGAAGTGCAGACTTAGATATGCACCAGTATTCCAGTAAGATGACTTAAATAATATTGAGCTTGTGCATGTAGATGAAGATAAGGAAAATTTATGAGATTTAAATGGTGACCTAATAGAAATTGAAGATGAACAATTTCTATCTGAAGATGAGTTCGAACTTCTTTCAGAATCAGATGAAATATCAGAAGATTCATTGGATGATGACAGTGACGCCGATAATTAAATTGTTATAATTTTATTATAATATTAAACTATCAATGACTTTTTATATTTTGTTGAAATCTATTGGTGTGTTTTATTCTAAAATGCATGCTTGTTCATCATATCTCTATTATTTGTTTTATGTATTATTTTGTACAACAGATGGTGCCTAAAGGATGTGGCTGAGGTGGAAGTGGACATAGAAATGAACCAAATTCATCTAGTATGTTACATCATGTTGCAAAATCAGTACCATCTCATACCCACCATATCTAGACTTCAACATCAAATCACCATCTCCATTTCTATCACCATCACCATCAGTGAGACCTCTACTATCACCTTTATCAGATGTAAGGCCACCACCCATTGTCCTTCCTGCACACAATTTTGATCCATCTCTATCTTTTTACCACATTTTACATAGATAGTCCTCCATTTACAAAACTAATTACATCATCAAATGTTGTGGCTTCCTCTGCATTCAGTTCTAAGTTAGTAATTGAGATTATGGATGGGAGGTAAATGAAATATTTAATGACTTAAAAAAAAATTTTGATGTTACTTTCAATGGTTTTTTTATATATTGTTACGATTGGCTTGTTTTCATTGTTATTTATTTAATTGTATAGTTTTATTCCATCTCACAAGTGTTTGACTATAATTACAAAGTCTTTCCAAAAAATGGCTGATTCTAAAGCATTCTCGTGGAAGAAAATTTTTGAATCGACAAAAGAGTCTTATTTTAATAATTTCAGGTATAAATAACAAAACAAAAGCTTTGAAAAATATTATCTAATTATTTAACAATTATGTTGGTTATTATTCAAGTAGTAAATAATTATGTTCTTATTGTTAATATAAATTCTTTGTGATTTTTTTATATATAGAATCAATGTACATGGGCACCTAATTTTAATGGAAAGATAAAGTCATTATGGGAGAGCAAAGCTGCTGAACGGTATTCTAATTTTTTCCATAAATTGAAGAAAATAAAAGAAATGCATGATTTTATATCCGAGGATGACTATCCCGAGTGGCTTAATTATTGGGAGGAGCCAGATGTGAAGAAAATATCAGACATTGCCAGCAAAAATCAACGAAGTGAGGTAGTTGGACTTGGTTCAGGAATCTATCGACTCACAGGAGGGAAAAAGTTGAGCATTGAGCATGCTCAAGATTTGATACAATTTTAAAATATTAAACATTTTTTTATTTAATAGTTGTCCTAATAGTCCAATAAATCAAATCTATGCATGGTTTTATTATTTTTGTTAAAATTTTTGATCATTTGTTATTTTATGACTTAATAAATTAATATTCTAGGATGGAGAATTAGGTTGAGATCCCAATTTTTATAAGATTTTCAAGAAAATTCATGTGAAGAAAGTGGATGGTCAGATTGTTGACAACAAGTCTCAGATGATTTCCATAAGAATCTATTATATTAATAAAATTTTATGGTATTATAGTACATTTTGAAAGTTGTTTGTAATGCAAAATATTTATTTTCTTTTATGTATATCTAGAATAATATTTTTCTCTATTTTATCTCAGGAACTCATGGAGGAACATGTGACACCTACTTCTCAACAAGTTGAGGGGTCTATAGATCTTCAACCAATTGAATATGATCTTATTTATTTTGGAGACCATATGTGGTTGTAATAAGAAGCGAGTATACGAAAACAACTCAAATGGTGTGGCATTTTGTTATAGTAGACGTGCTTCTAATTCATTTGTCTCAACAATGATGGATTAGGTGGTCGAACAACAAGCAATGGTCGACAAATGAATGTATTGTAGTTATGGAGAGCGAAATGAAAAAGAAGGATGAGCAGATATCTCATTTGAAAAAAGAAATATATGAAATTAAAGAACAGAAAGATGAGCAGTATACTAATTTGAAGGAAGAAATAAAGGAAATTAAAGAAGATAAGGAGGATCAGATTACTTATTTGATGGAAGAAAAGTATGAAATTAAAGAAGTGAATGATGAGATGAAAGAAATTATGAATGTAATGCAACACTAGATGTCCAATATGGAGTCACAGTTAGTGAAATTGACGCAACAGATAGCATTCTGAGATCTTGCTATGAAACCTCACAAGAAAGGCTAGCACAAAATTCCCTACTAATTATGAGGATGATTTCGTATGAGAAATATTTCTCAACTATTATTGATTTTTGTCTTTATGTAACATAACATGATGAGATTTATTGGAGATTTCAATTTTTTTTATTCTGGTAATGTTATTTGCTTTTCAGATTAACCTAATAATGAATCTTTGTAGGATACATGATGTCAAACACACACAAAAATTATGATTCAAAGCATTCAGACATTGACACGGTCCTTCCAATGCATGGGTCTCATATTTACCGATTTCAGCTTGACCAAAAGGAAGCCTAGCTTCTATTATCTTCATTATTCTTAAAACATTTAATTTTTGCACTCTCTTTCTCTCTAAACATCATTTCTGGACATCTTTTAGATTTTTGTTGAAGCTGTATTACTATTAACTTTAATTTGTGTTTGTTCATGTCTATAATAGCTATTTTTATATATCTATGAATATGTTTGTGTGTCCCTAAATTTTTTGGGTAGAGTTTTAGCCTATTATAGGTAAATAAAAGCATTGGATAGTCCTCCATGGTACTGAGAACAACACCTTAGCTTCTGAAGCTGTGAGATGAACCTAAAAATTAATTCCATGCAAATGCATGTTTGTTCTTGATACTCTTATTTTGTGTAGATATGGATCATTGCAGTTCAGATCTATGATTGCTTGTTATCAGTTATTTGTTTGTAAATGTAGTATGTTATGCTCCATGTGCAGGTGTAATAATGTTCTCTATCTGCGTGGAGTACCAGAGGAAAAAAACTAGAAACGTTGACCATGCCTAAGAGACCTATATGCATGTTTTTTAAGTCCTATATTATTTTCTTCTGTTGTCTTTGATGGTATGTATATTTGCATGAAAGTGCTAGTGTGTGTGTCATCTAATGCTATGTGATTATATATACGTATATATAATATGATAGTATATACCTACATATAATATTGCAGTATATACGTACATATATACTTTGTATAAATGTACGTATATACTAAGTATATATCTATGTATATACTAAGTATATAAGTACATAAAAACTGAGTATATATGTTCGTATATACTGAATATATTTGTACATATATACTCAGCATAACATACATATATACTACTATATATACGTATGTATATACTCAGTATATACATACTATTATACTGTAGTATATATGTACGTATTTACATGGTATATACACACTTTTATACTTTAGTATATACGTACGTATATATTGAGTATATACTTAAGTGAGTGCATATATTTATTTGTAGACATGTATATATTGTCATACGTACACACCCATTTACACACAGACACACTTTTGAATATATAATTGCTAGAGCTAGTCTGATCATCATCGTTCATTACTTACTAATGCAAGTAATAAAAGCCATGGATTTTAGATTTTCTCTAAAGTTTTGGGATGAAGAAATTTTTGGTCGAGGCTAGCCAGTCATATAGAGGTTGGTCTTAAAAATCTTAATAATTATGTAGATATGCAATTATCACATGGTACAAATCGAATGTATGAGTAAATAAATTTTCTTGCTCTTGGTTCTACAATGATTTGTTTTAATTGTACTAGGGCATAGGATGATGATGATGATGATGATGCTAGGTGTAGTGTAATTCTAGTCTTGGAAGAATATCGGGTCCTATTTTTGGAGAAGAAGCTCACCACATCATCAAAAACCCACTCAATCTCAAAACGAGTGGTTGGAATGAAAGTTCATCAGTCGAGCATCATCGCACGCATCACTTTTATTATTAGCGACAGCAGCAGCTGTAGTGGTGTCAGCGGCATCATCGGCCTCAGTAGCATCAGTGGTCGCAGTGGCTGTAGCAGTGGTAGAAGTGGCAATGGCAGTAGTGGCAACGGCACCAGTAGCAACAGCAACAAATGTAGTATATACGTACGTATATACTCTATATATATTATAATACTATAGTATTTGATGTACATATATATTGAGCATATATGTACTTAGTATATATGTACACATAATACTATAGTTTTTATATACATATACTACAAAAATATATGTACGAGTGAAATGCAAGTATATATGTACATATATACTATAGTATTATATATTTATCAAAACATAACTTTTTTATTTATTTTGATTTGATTGAGTGGTTTAAAATTCTTACAGATAACGTACCGCATTGTTCCCCATACGAAGCTTTTATAAGTAAAGATAGTTTATAGTAGACATGATGCACCGTGACTCGAACACCTTTGTCGCAGCAAACAGTTGGTGATTGGAGGAGCAAAGGGAGACAAAGCAACAACAATGCATGGATAGATTATACTTTATGCATTGTCAATACATACATTGATGAATATGATGTAATAAAATTTTGTTATTTTTTTATTTTAATTATGTAAAATATTATATTAGAATAAGTTATTAAATGATATTTTTTATTATAAATTATCATTTATAGTTTCTATTTTTATTCAATTTAATATAAAAATATTAAATTAATTAATTAAATTTTTGTTTTAGATGTATGATAATCAACTTTAATTTGTGTTTGTTCATGTCTATAATAACTATTTATATATATATCTATAAATATGTATGTGGGTCCCTAAATTTTTTATGTAGAGTTTTAGCCTATCATAGGTATGTAAAAGCCTTGGCTGGTCCTCCATGGAGCTAGGAACAACACCTTAGCTTCAAAAGTTGTGAGATGAACCAAAAAAATTAATTCAACCTAAATGCAGATTTGTTCTTGACACACTTATTTGTGCAGATCTGCACCGTCACAATTCAGATCTGTGTTGTCGTAGTTCAAATCTGAGGCTGCTTGTTATTGGTTATTGGTTTTGAAATATAGTATGTTATTCTCCATGTGCAGGTGTAACAATGTTCTTTATATGTGTGGAGTACCAGAGGAAAAAGAACTAGAAATGTTGATCATGCCTGAGAGACCTTTATGGGTGTTTTTTAAGTCCTAGATTATTTTTTTGTTGTCTTTGATGCTATGTGTATTTGCATTAAAGTACAAGTGTGTGTGTCTTCCAAGGCTATGTGAGTATATATACGTACATATATTACTATATTATATACGTACATATATACTTGGTATAGATGTATGTATATACTGAGTATATATCTACGTATATATTGAGTATATAAGTACGTATATACCAAGTATATATGTTCATATACATTGAGTATATTTTTACGTATATACTCATTATATACATACATATATACTGTAATATATATGTATGTATATACACGGTATTTAAGAACTTTTATACTTTAGTATATACGTACGTATATACTCAATATATATGTACTTTTATACTATAGTATATACGTGCATATATACCGAGTATATACATAAATGGGTGCATATATTTATTTATAGACATGTATATATTATCATACATACACACCCATTTACATACATAGACACTTTTGAATATATAATTGCTCAGGCTAGTCTAGTTATCATTGTGAGTTGCTTACTGATGCACGTAATAAAAGTCATGGATATTAGATTTTTCCTAAAACTGTGGGATGAAGATATTTAATGTCCTGGCCAACCAGGTAGATAGAGGATGGTCTTAAAAATCTTAGTGATTGTATTGATATGCAAGTATCACAAGGTACAAGACGAACATATGAGTAAATAAGTTTTCTTGCTCTCGGTACTACCACGATTGGTTCTAATTGTACATGGGCTTAGGATGATGATGATGATGCTCATATAGTGTCGTGTAATTCTGGTCCAGGAGGAATATCGGGTCCTATTTTGGGAGAAGAAGTGGCAGTGGCAGTTGTAGTGGCGGCAGCAGTGGCATTAGCGGTGGCAGCAATAGCGGCGGCATCAGCAGTGGCAACAATGGCAGCAACGACAGTAGCAGCAACATCATCGATAGTGGTAGCAGTAGTAGTAGCGGTAGTGGCAGCAGTGAAAGGAGTGGTAGTGCTAGTAGCGGTAGGAGTGCAGTGGCAGTAGTGGCAGGAGTGGCAGTGGCAGTAGTGGCAGGAGTGGCAGTGGCAGCGGTAGTAGTGGAAATAGTAGCAACCAATGTGGTATATACGTACATATATACTCAATATATATATATACATATAATACTATAGTATTTTTTTGTACATATATACTGAGTATATTTGTACTCAGTATATATGTACACATAATACTATAGTTTTTATGTACATATACTGTAGTAATATATGTACGAGAGAAATGCTAGTATATATGTACGTATATATTATAGTATTATATATTTATCAAAACATAACTTTTTTTATTTTGATTTGATTGTGATTTAAATATCTTACAGATATGGTACTGCATTGTTCCACATACAAAGCTTGTATATGTAAAGGGTTTTTTCTCTAGACATGACATATCGTGACTCGGATAGTTTTGTCGAAGCAGAAAAATGGTGATCGAATGAGCAGAGGGAGAGAAAGAAACATCAATGCATGGATAGTTTTATGTACTATTAGTAGATACATTGATAAATAAGATGTAATAAGATTTTTTTATTTTTTTTTGTTTTAATTATTTAAAATATTATATTAGAATAAGTTATAAATGATTTTATTTTTTTGTAAATTATACATTATCATTTATAATATCTATTTTTATTCAATTTAATATAAAAATTTTAAATTATTTAATTAAAAAATTTTATAATAAATTAAATTCTGAAACTAGTTTCGAAATTAAAATAACTAAAGAAAATTCCGTCCCTAATTTAACCAATTTTCCCTTGCTAATTTTGCTAGAGAAAATTCCCTTGCAAAATTAGCAAGAGAAAAATCTTTTTCTAAATTAGCTAGGGAAAATTCCCTAGCTAATTATGTAATAAATTTTTTTCATAGCTAAATTTATTTTGCTATGGACTATTTCATTCACTAATATTTAGCGAAGAGCACATTAGTTTGGGAAAGCTTTCATCATTATATTTATTTAGCAATGGAAACTCTCATTTAGCTTCCTAATATAACTAGGGAAATTATTTTTTCTAGCTAGGAATTTTTTTGTTGCTGAATTATTATCTAGGGACACTTTCTCTCGCTATATTTTAGCGACGAGCACTTTAGATTGGGAATGGTTCCATCATTAATCCATTGCTATATCTTGTTTAGCAATGGAAAACTTTATTTAGCTAGGGATTTGTCCCTGCTATATGGGATTTTTATTTTAGTATTATTCTTCTTTATCTTCTTATACTTCTTATTCTTAAAATTCTTCTTATTATTCTTATTCTTCTAATTCTTTTTATTATTCTTATTATTCTTATTCTTCTTATACTTATCTTTCTTATTATTCTTCTTTTTCTTTTTATACTTCTTATTCTTCATAATTCTTCTTGTTCTACTTATTCTTCTTATTCATTTTATTATTCTTATTTGTATATTTTTTTCTTATACATCTTATTCTTGTTATTATTCTTATTTGTATATTTTTTTCTTATACATCTTATTCTTGTTATTATTCTCATTCTTCTTATTCTTTTTATTTTTTTTATTCTTTTTATTCTTCTTAATATTTTTTTTCTTATTATTTTATTTCTACTTATTCTTCTTAGTCTTTTTACTTCTAAGTCTTCTAATTCTTTTTATTCTACTTATTCTTTTATTTCTTCATATTTTTTCATATACTTCTTATTTTTGTTATTCTTCTTATTCTTTTTATTCTTCTTATACTTAATATTCTTTTTTATTCTTCTTATTTTTATAATTCTTTTTTCATCTTATTATTCTTATTATTCTTATTCTTCTCATTTTTCTTATTCTACTTATTCTAATTATTCTTCAAATTCTTCTTTTTCTTTTTTTCTTCATATTCTACTTATTCATCTTATTCTTCTTATATTTCTTATTTTTATTATTCTTTTTATACTTCTTATTTTTATTATACTTTTTATTCTTCTTAATCTAATTATTCTTTTTATTCTTATTATTCTAATTTTTCTTCATATTCTTCATTTTCATTTTAATCTTCTTATTCATCATATTCTACTTATTCTTCATATTTTTTTATTCTTATTATTTTTCTTATTCTTCTTATTCATCTTTTTATTCTTATTCTTTTTATTCTTCATATTCTTCTTATTCTTCTTATTCTTCTTATTCTTCTTATTCTTCTTATTCTTCTTATTCTTCTTATTCTTCTTATTTTTCCTATTCTTCTTATTCTTCATATTCTTCTTATTCTTCTTATTCTTCTCATTCTTCTTATTCTACTCATTCTTATTATTCTACTTATTCTTCTTATTCTTCTTATTCTTCTTATTCTTCTTATTTTTCTTATTTTTCTTATTTTTCTTATTATTCTTCTAATCATTTTTTCTTTCTTTTTATTCTTATTATTTTTACAATTTTTATTCTTCTTATTCTTTTTATTATTCTTATTCTTTTTATTATTCTTATTTTTCTTATTATTCTTATTATTCTTCATATTCTTTTTATTCTTATTAATCTTCTTATTATTTTTATTCTTATTAATTTTCTTATTTTTCTTATTCTTCTTATCCTCTTATTCTCCAAATTTTTTTTATTAGTCTTATTCTTCTTACTCTTCTTATTCTTTTTATTTTTCTTATTCTTTTTATTATTCTTATTCTTTTTATTATTCTTATTCTTATTATTCTTCTTATTCTACTTATTCTTCTTATTCTTCTTATTCTTCTTATTCTTCTTATTCTTCTTATTCTTTTTATTCTTCTTATTCTCTTTTTTCTTCTTACTATTCTTACTATTCTTATTCTTTTTATTTGTCATATTATTCATATTTTTTTATTTTTTTTATTCTTCTTTTTCTTCTTATACTTCTATAACTTATTTTTGTATTTAATTTTCTTAATCTTCATATTTTTATTATTCTTTTTATTCACCTTTTTTCTTCTTATATTACTTAATTTTATTATTCTTCTTATACATTTTATTCTTCTTATTATTATTCTTATTATTCTTATTCTTCTTATTTTTAATATTCACCTATTTCGTCTTTTTTTTAATCTTCTTATTCTTCTTATTTTTCTTATTATTTTTATTCTACTTATTATTCATATTTTTTTATTCTTCGTATTCTTCTAAATATTCTTATTTTTCTTAATCTTCTTATTATTCTTATTCTTTTTATTCTTCTTATTCTTATTATTCTTCTAATTAAATTTATTTATCTTATTCTTCTTATTTTTATTTTTCTTATTTTTCTTATAATCTTTTTTATATTCATATTATTATTATTATTAAACTTATTTTTCTTATTCTTTTTATTCTTTTTATTATTCTATTACTTCTTATTCTTCTTATTCTTCTAATTCTTCTTATTCTTCTAATTCTTCTAATTCTTCTTATTCTTCTTATTCTTCTTATTAATATTTTTCTTGTTTTTCTAGTTATTCTTCATATTCTTCTTATTTATCTTATTTTTCTTATTATTATTATTATTATTTTTTATAATTCTTCATCTTCTTATTCTTCTTATTCTTCTTATTCTTCTTATACTTCTTATTTTTCTTATTATTATTATTCTTATTATTATTCTTATTATTCTAATTCTTTTTATTCTTAATATTCTTTTTATTCTTCTTATTCTTTTTATTCTTATTAATCTTTTTATTCTTCTTATTTTTCTTATTCTTCTTATTCTTCTTATTCTACTTATTCTTTAAATTCTTTTTTTTTTCATTATAGTCTATGTATTCTTCTTATATTTCTTATTTTTTTTTCTTCTTATACTTCTTATTTTTATTATTCTTCTATTCTTCTTTATTTAATTATTATTTTTATTCTTCTTATTCTTGTTATTCTAATTTTTTTTCATATTCTTTATGTTTAATTTATTCTTCTTACTCATCTTATTCTACTTATTCCTCGTATTTTTTTTATTTTTCTTATTTTTCTTATTCTTCATATTCTTCTTTTTCTTCTTATCTTCATATCTTCTTATTCTTCTTATTCTTATTATTCTTCTAATTCTTTTTATTATTCTTATTCTTCTTATTCTTCTCATTATTTATTTTCTTCTTATTCTTCGTATATTTCATTTTCTTCTTATTCTTCTTATTCTTCTTATTATTCTTATTCTTCTTATTATTCTTATTCTTCTTATTCTTCTTATTATTCTTATTCTTCTTATTCTTCTTATTATTCTTATTCTTCTTATTCTTCTTATTCTTCTTATTTTTCTTATTATTCTAATTCTTGTTATTCCTCTTAGTCATCTTTTTCTTCTATTTCTTCTTATTCTTCTTAAATTTTTTTCCATCTTAATCTTATTATTAATCTTATTCTTCATATTCTTTTTATTCTTATTATTGTTCTTATTCTTATTTAACTACATATTCTTCTTATTCTTCTTATTCATCTTATTTTTTTTTATTATTCTTATTCTTATTATTTTTATTCTTATTATTCTTATTATTCTCATTATTCTTATTAACCTTCTTATCCTTCTTACTCTTCTTATTTTTTTATTCTTTTTATTCTTCTTATTTTTTTTATTAGTCTTATTCTTCTTATGTTTTTATTCCTTTTATTCTTCGTATTCTTCTTATTAATATTATTCTTCTTATTCTTTTTATTTTTCTTATTTTTTTTTCTTATTATTATTCTTATTCAACTTATTCTTCTTATTCTTATTAGTTTTCTTATTTTTGTTATTTTTATTATTCTTTTTTTTCTTTTTATTCTTTTTTTATTCTTCTTACTATTCTTAATATTCTTTTTCTTTTTCATATTCTTCATGTTTTTATTATTCTTCTTATTCTTTTTTTTCTTCTTATTCTTCTATAAATTATTTTTGTTTTTATTATTCTTATTCTTCATATTTTTATTATACTTCATATTCATCTTTTTTTTCTTATATTACTTGTTTTTTTATTCTTTTTATTTTTCTTATAATTTTTACTATTCTTATTCTTTTTATTATTCTTATTTTTTTTATTCAACTCAGTCTTCTTATTTTTTTATTCTTCTTATTCTTCTTATTTTTCTTATTATTCTTATTCTAATTATTATTCATATTTATTTATTCTTCGTATTCTTCTAAATATTATTATTCTTCTTAATCTTCTTATTCTTCTTATTTTTCTTATTATTCTTATTCTACTTATTATTCAAATTATTTTATCATTTATATTCTTCTAAATATTCTTATCCTTCCTAATCTTTTTATTCTTCTTAGTATTTTTATTTTTTTTATACTTTTTATTCTTCTTATTCTTCTTATTCTTCTTATTCTTCTTATTCTTTTTATTCTTCTTATTCCCTTCATTCTTGTTATTCTAGTTATTCTTCTTATTCATCTTATTTATCTTATTCTTCTTATTTTTAATGTTTTCATTTTTCTTACATTTATTCTGTATCTTCATATTCTCCTTATTATTTTTATTCTTCATATACTACTTATTTTTCTATTTCTTCATTTACTTGTTATTCTTCTGATACTTTTTAATCCTCTTAATCTTCTTATTGTTCTTATTTTTTTATTCATCTTATTCTTATTATTCTTCATATTATTCTTATTCATCATATTTTTCTTATTCTTCTTATTATACTTATTCTTCGAAATCTTCTATTTCTTTTTTTCCTTCATATTCTACTTATTCTTAATATTAATCTTTTTCTTCTTATACTTCTTATTTTATTATTCTTCTTAATATTCTTAATTTAATTATTTTTTTATTATTCGTATTCTCCTTATTATCTTCTTATTCTTCATGTTCAATTAATTCTTTTAATCATCTTATTCTACTTATTCTTCAAATTTTTTTTCTTTTTTTTCCTTTTTCTCCCAATCTTATTTTTCTTCTTATTTTTCTTATTCTTATTATTCTTATTATTCTTCTTATGTTTGTTACTCTTATTATTCTTAGTGTTCTTGTTATTTTTGTTATTCTTATTATTTTTTATATTCTTTTTATGTTTCATATTCTTCTTATTTTTGTTACTCTAATTATTCATAGTATTCTTGTTATTTTTGTTATTCTTATTATTTTTAATATTCTTTTTATGTTTCATATTCTTCTTATTCTTCTTATTCTTCTTATTTATTTTATTATTTTTATTCTTGTTATTTTTCTTATTCTTATTATTTTTATTATTCTTCTTATTAATTCTTGTTTTTCTTTTTAATCATCTTATTCTTATTATTTTTATATTTCTTCATTATCTTTTTATTCTTTTTATTCTTCTTAATTTAATTATTTTTCTTATTTTTTTATTCTTCTAATTCTTCATATTCTTGTTATTCTTCTTATTCTTCTTATTCTATTATTCTTATTCTTCTTATTCTTCTTATTCTTCTTAATCTTTTTATTCATTTTTCATATTATTCTTCTAATTCTTATTTTTGTCTTATTCTTAATATTCTCTGATTCATCTTATTCTTCTTAAATTATTTATTATTTTTATTCATTTTCTTCTTCTTTTTCTTCTCTTACTTCCATTTCTTCCCTTTCTTCCATTTCTTCCCTTTCTTCCCTTTCTTCCCTTTCTTCCCTTTCTTCCCTTTCTTCCCTTTCTTCCCTTTCTTCCCTTTCTTCCCTTTCTTCCCTTTCTTCCCTTTCTTCCATTTCTTTCCTTTCTTCCCTTTCTTCCCTTTCTTCCCTTTCTTCCCTTTCTTCCATTTCTTCCCTTTCTTCCCTTTCTTCCCTTTCTTCCCTTTCTTCCCTTTCTTCCTTTTCTTCCTTTTCTTCTTATTCTACTTATTCTTATAATTTTTCTTATTCATCTTATTAATCTTATTCTTCTTTTTCTTCTTTCTATTCATATTATTCATATTATTCTTATTTTTCTTTTTATTTCTATTATTCTTATTCTTCTTATTATTCTTATTCTCCTTATTCTTCTTATTAATCTTATTCTTCTTATTAATCTTATTCTTCTTATACTTCTTATTCTTCTTACTCTTTTTATTATTCTTATTCTGCTTATTCTTATTATTATTCTTTTTTTTATTCTTTTTATTCTTAATCTTTATATTCTCTGATTCATTTTATTCTTCTTTTATTATTTATTATTCTTATTCTTCTTATTATTATTATTCATTTTTTTCTTCTTTTTTTCTTTTTTTTTATTTTACTTATTCTTCTAATTATTCTGATTCATCTTATTATTTTTATTCTTATTTTTCTTATTTTTCTTCTTTTTCTTCTTTTTCTTTCTATTATTCTTATTATTCTTATTCTTATTATTCTTCTTTTTTTTATTCTTTTTCTTCTTAATCTTTATATTCTTCGATTCTTCTTATTCTTCTTTTATTATTTATTATTCTTATTCTTCTTCTTATTATTATTCATTTTTTGCTTCTTTTTTTTTATTTTACTTATTCTTCTAATTATTCTGATTCATCTTATTATTTTTATTCTTATTTTTCCTATTTTTCTTATTTTTCTTATTTTTCTTCTTTTTCTTTCTATTATTCTTATTATTCTTATTCTTCTTTTTCTTATTATTCTTCTTATTCTCTCTATTCTTTTTATTCTTATTAATCTTCTTATTTTTCATATTTTTCTTATTCTCCTTATTATTCTTATACATCTTATACTTCTTATTTTTCTTCTTATTATTATTTTTCTTATTCTTCTTATTCTATTTATTCTTCTTATACTTCTAATTATTTGTATTCTTCTAATTATTTTTATTCTTCTTATTCTTCGTATTCTTGTTATTTTTGTTATTCTTCTTATTTTTCTTTTTGTTATTTTTTTATTATTCTTCTTATTCTTTTTAGTCTTCACCATCTTTTTATTATTTTTATTATTCTTATTCTTATTATTCTACTTTTTATTATTAGTTTTATTATTCTTCTTATCCTATTTATCTTTCTAATCCTTAATATCCTTCATATACTTTGTTCCTTCTTTTCATTATTATCCATCTTATGATTCTTATCTTTCTTATCTTTCTTATTATTATTCTTCTTTTTCTTATTTTTCTTCTGATTCTTCTGATTCTTCTGATTCTTCTTATTTTTATTTTTCTTCTTATTCTTCTTATTCTTATTATTCTTCGTATTCTTAATATTTTTTCATATTATTCTTATTCTTATTATTTTGCTTATTCTTCTTATACTTCTTATATTTTAATTATTATATTTCTTCTTTTTTCTTTTATACTTCTTATTCATTTTATTTTTTTTATTATTCATATTCTTCTTATTATTGTTATTATTCTTATTCTTTTTAATCTTCTTAGTCATTTTATTCTTCTTATTCTTCTTATTATTCTTATTATTCTTATTATTCTTATTATTCTTATTCTACATTTTCTTGTTATTCTTATTCTACATTTTATTCTTCTTATTCTATATTTTATTCTTCTTATTCTTTTTATTCTTCTTATTATTCTTATTCTTCTAATTATACATATTCTTTTTATCCTCCATATTCTTATTTTTCTTTTTTTTTTCTTTTTTTTCTACTTATTCTTTTTATTCTTCCTTTTCTTCTTATTCTTCTTATTCTTCTTTTTCTTATTCTTCTTCCTATTCTACTTAATCTTCTTATTTTAATTATTATTCTTATTCTTCTTATCTATTTTAATCTTCTTATTCTTATGGTATTCATCTTTTTCTTCTTAATTTTTTATTATTCTTATTTTTTTTATTCTTCTTATTCTTCTTTTTCTAATTATATTTCTGATTATTTTAATTCTTATTAATTTTTTTCTTATTCTTATTCTTCTTATTCTTCTTATTATTCTTATTATTTTTTTTCTTTTTATTATTCTTTTTATAGTTATTCAACATATTCTTCTAATTCTTCTTATTCTTCTTAGTCATCTTATTTATATATCTATATATCTATATATCTATATATCAATCTATCTATTTATTTATTTAGCAATTTGGCTATCTGGCTATGTGTATATCTATATATTTATCTATCTATCTGTCTATCTGTCTATGTCTCTAACTTTCTTACTTTATATCTAGCTATATGTCTATCTATCTATTTGTCTATCTATCAATTTTCTACCTATCTATCTATTTGTCTATCTATCAATTTTCTACCTATCTATCTATTTGTATATCTATGTGTCTAACTTCCTACTGCAAGGGCATAGCCTCACCTTGCAGTAGGAAGGTGGTCGTTGCTGAGACTGGTTCAGACTGAATGGAGGATGAATTCAATACGGAGATCTTACTGGGGATTTTTCACTGGCTAGGGCTTTCGAATCAAAGCATGGGCATCTACAACTAAGAGGGAGCAGTAGATCGTCGATTGAAGAGCTAGGTCAGTCAACTTCTATTGGGACTTCTATTGATTATTGATTCGACTAGAGGGACTCCTAGTAGCAAACTTGTATGAAGGGGCCCCCATGGAGACGCAGGAGATGCGGGAGCCACCAGCCGAATCAACCAATAAATGATAGGCGAGAGGGAGGGGCTCATTCGACTAATCAGTTATCCCTTGGCCTACCTAACACAGAGATGTCCCTGAAATAGGGGATTGGTTGATCGGAAAGCTCAGGCAAGAGTAGGACATTCCATACAAAGATTGTCTTTCTGATCCGCTAGACTCTCCAATCCAATTTTGTCATCGACAGGTAGGGTTCATTCTATGGTTCATTATTCTGGTTGTAAAGCGGAATAAGCCATTATCCCTGCCCCACCAGCAGCCCGTGTTTCCGACCCTTGAAAATGAAACAAGAATATGTGTTCCCTATTTATGGAGTGGAGTGACTATCCGTGATCATAGACCACCCTATCTCCCCCTTTTCTTGTATTGTTTATTATGATTGATCTGTAGTTCAAGGGCACTCTTCCTAATCCGAGTTTGAGATGGAATCAGTCCCGTCCCGGGTTTTCTTTGTTCTTTCTTTTCCTTCTGTTCTAGCCTTACCACCATGCCGAGTAAGAAATGGGTTCTTCTCTTTCCCCACGAGGGAAAGCCCTTTCCAGATGGAGTAGTGCATCTCTGTCTTGAAAGCCCGCCCTACAGATAGGAGTTCCTATCTCTACTGCCTATCCAACCCGAAGACTCTTTTTCGTGGGGGAGTGCTTCGAGTAGGATCCGATCCCTTCCCAGCAGTCAAACTCCTTCCTGACCCGGCTCACCTGCCTATGAAGCTGGAATGCCTTTATAGATAGATGAGGCTGCCCGAGGAATCGAAAAGAAGTGGGATGTGGAATGTGATTGGTTGGTGATGGATAGTGGTTATGAAATAGGTTCGGGATTATCTTGCACCTAGATCTGTATCTGAACTTAGCTCTGCTGTTGAGGCGGGAGAGAACAAGAGATGGTGTTTGTTTCATTGAAAACAAAATGCCTCTCTATGACCGACACTAGTTTTAGGCGGCGTCTTGAACTCCGGGACTGCACTCTGAATGTCGGCCTCAAGTTCCTTGGCTAGGCAACCACCCACTATTCTTCTCTTCCTTCTCACCCTTATTCCATAAAAGTCCTTTTTTTTGCCTTCGGCTATTACCAGCTGGCAATGCTTGGCCCAACATTTGATTTATTTTCAAACAACCAAGGGTGGCGTTCATTCAATCAAATCTTTTATGCCAGCCCAAACTAATTACTATCTTTGGAAAGGAAGGAATGCAGGAAACAACTCTTTCCTTTCCACAGGTTTTTGAAAGCTATCCATCCCCGCTTCCCCCATATATATTAATATTATCCCTCTCGCATCGGTTCTGCATCAGATGATGAGCCCATGCGAAAACTGTCTCTTTTATTGGCGCTCGATAGGTAGGCTATTAGATTTAGTCGAAAGCCTGCCAACGTATAAAGGTGGAGATTCGAGCGAGAGCCCGAACGGGGGAGGCGAGAATATCTTGATCGAAAGCTCCACTATTCTGAATAGTGAGAATGACTTTTCAAAATGAGATAAAATCGATCGAAAATCTCATCATCTGCTAGGTGGGCCAACCGACCGACCAAGTTGGGTTGGGCGTCCACGTCATAGAACATTTCTCTAGCCAAGAATCTCCTTATTGATCGAATCGGGGCAGATCCAATTCATTGGCAAATGCCAAATCTACTGTTTTCACACTCAGAAAAAAAACCTAGAAAAGAGGAAGAGTCTCTACGATAAGAGTTACGTAAGCAAGCAGAAGGAGAGGCTAGAAAAGGCGAGGCAAGGGGCTCTCCATCTCTAGGAAGATTGTGTCCAGGATCTGGTAATCTAAGCCTTGCTTCCTTCTTTTGGTTGGCGCGTATTAGCATGTGCTTTATTACAGGTAGTCATTCCCCCCGTTTCTTTAGTCTTTTCAACGGTACTTGAATCTTATGTCACGGTCATGTCTCGCCTCCCCCAGTATAGATAGTAACCGGTTCCATGTTTTCCCTGAATGAAATCAGTTCCAGGCTCATCATCCATCTTCATTCCAAAGGCGAACATCTTTATTGAGTTACTTTCACTGCTATGGTTTACAGTCAATAGTTCTTAACCAATCCTTTCTCGCCGAGCTTATAAAGCTTTAAGAGAGAATAGGGAGTAAGGGGGACCTTCGCTTCATTATAAATAAGACCCGGACCTTCTTTCTTCTCCTGCGGAGCCCTGATAAAGTAACCGGCAGCAAGTTAGTACAGTTCTCCTGCACCCATAAGCTGAGTGAACAAAGGTTTCCTAACCACACGCCCAGCCCAACTCGGCTAGGCCCACCCACACAATTAATAGAAAGACCAAAACTGCTAGATCGAGCTTTATTATTCCCAGGAAGACGGAAGATTCGATGCAGGCTCTCACCCATGGCGGTTTCAGTACGCTCTTCCATCAGCTGCTATTTTTCCCGGATAGTCTATTTTTAGAGAAAAGGCTCTGATTTGCTTATTTCCTAAGTCATAATTTGTTATTATTCATTCTAGCTTCTTAGAACACTACAGATGAAGACAAAGAAGAAGATTTTCTGATAGTCAGATAGGAATTGGGAGAAGTAATAAAAACAGAACTTGAGGAAGGAATGGGAGCAGTCCTACACTGGGAGACCCGGCTTATTCTTACTAACTAAACAAAGGAAGTACAAGTTCCAAAAAGAGTCTGTTTCCTATGTTATGAAGAAGAAGTCCTATCGTTACATTCCCTCTTCACGAGGATACTTTATGCGCTTTCACTTTCTACCCCTCATATCTCATAGTGGTGAAATGAAGGCTCTGTCCGTCCTTATTCTTTTATTGGGTCTGACTTCCTTGCTAGTTACTACTTCCGCAGAATCAAGTAAATCAAGAAGGAGTTGTTTTGACACGCTAGCCCCAGTGATATTGCTGCCATTCCTCTACATTCGAATATTAAAGGACTAAAAACTCGCTCTGACTTTCATTCTTAGACCAAGGTCTTCCCCACCCCTGAATGGGGAACAGGCAACAATCCCCTTCTTCCATCTTATTAGGAAAACCCTCCGCCCCTAAGAACAAAAAAAGACCTGCTACCCCCATCTTCCACGAAAATATAGTAGGATGAACTTTTAGGAGTGAATCACTCGCTATCAGCATCTTCTTCTTTAGGCTGCCTTGCCCATTACCGCACACGCGGGGCTACGGTACCAATCAATCAGTTGAGCTAGGTTGTCCTTTCTTCCAGCTTTGATGGTTCTAGCCTAGAAGGCAGAAGTGTCAATGCTTTTCGCTACTAAATGTCCTTTGTTATACCCTGATACCGGTATTTATTCCTCTGGATGTGAGGGTGGCATAAGTGGGAATCCGTGTCGCTACGGTCAAGCCAATGAATCTCCTTCGGACTATCTATGTACCATACCTTCCATCGTCAGGCAAATCTCTGATCTTATAAGCAAGCGTGTTTGAGGAGCCCCATCTTTCGTTGGGTTTGGGTAAGGGGAATATCCCTGCTAGTAGTTGCTTGTTGTCTTTGCTGAATGCCCGGGCTTTTTCATTGTTTTTCCATCGGCTGCTCAAACCATTAGGTATGTAAAACCCATTAGATTCGGGTTGTTATCGCTCTTGGGAAGTTGATTGAGGGGTTTGGGAATTGATCTCAGTTTAAGTTCGGGTCTTTCTTCTTCTAGCTCATCAACCGTCTTAGTGCTACGCCTCTTAGGGAACAATTATCCAGTAACTTCCTTAACTCTCGGGCACTCACTCGCTTAAAAAATTTCTTAATGGAGACCCTAAATGACGAAGTCACGTAGCTAACATCCATAAGATCAGGGGAGGGGTATTCTCTTAAAGAAAGGAACATACCAAAATAGCTACACGTCCTGAAGCAGTAGAAGAAGCTACTTGAGAAGAGGCTGCAAATGAAGGAGAGGTGAAAGCGTAAGCGAAAGGGAATGAGGATGGTATAGAAGGGATAAGTTAGTGGAAAAGTATTCTTTACTTGTGGGATCTTTGATATAGAAAATCTCCCCTTATTTTTCTTTCCTTAGTTAGCTTAGTTTGTTCTATTCCCCCTGGGGCTTATTGTTAGAAAGAGAGGGTCTGAGGTCTTTGCTTGCGGTGAAAGAATTGGAATGATGAGGTATGCGAAGCAACCGCCGAACTCAACGACTAATAAGAGAAGGAAGAAGGATCAATCCTTGTCGCTACGGGCGTTCCTGCTTAATATAGCAGTTGTAGCTCTTCCTCTCTTTTCTTTGATGAAGCAACTCAACATTCCAGCTATATTCGATTCCTCACGTTTACCGAGCACCTCTATTCTAAGAAGAAACCTTGACTGGGCTTATTCTGTTAGCTGCGATTGAACTGAACGTTCCAAGTGCATCCAGTAGTTTTATTACGAATTTTCCCCTTGGAGACAACTAGGTCAGATCAAAAGAGAGCTATCCATTCGCCGTCCTTGGTGAGTCTGGTTTTCTGTGCTACGAAGTAGTTCCTCATCCAAAAAATGGAACAAATCTCTAGGGGCATTCCGACAATTATATATCTGCATTTCCACAGTCGTAGGTACTTAGCAATCCCAAACTATCTTTTTTCTTCCCGCTTCTTTTATCAGAGGTACGGCACCTGATCAAAGTTCGGGTGATCCAAGAATTCACCTATTGTTTTTTCAAGAAAGTAAGTAAGTGCTTACTCCAATTCATTTCTTTTTTGAGGGCTTGTAGGGCTGTATTGGATTAGTATCGGGCCTTCCTCCTATTGATGCTTTTTCCTTCGTTGGTTCTTCAGATCTTGCTTGAAGTTCAGCCTACTGAAAGAAGACTTTGGAAGTAGAGGGGGCAGGAGTCGATTCGATCTACTATGCCTTTCACTCAGTCTTTCTCGCCTTGGTCCGTGTCTGGGATCGAGATTTGATTGGAAAGTTCCTTATCTTGACTCCTAGAGCAGAGAGATGAGACTGGTTATAGTTTATAGTAAGGGGTTGATGTATAATCTTTGTGTTCCCGGGGAACAACAGCTCAATGAGGGACACGGGAAAAAGAGATTTAGACAACCTGCCAAATATAGAGTTTAGGGCTGGAGCAGAAGAAACTAAGGACTTGGGAACTCATAACCTCATGACTACAGAGTGACGGCCTTCAGATTCTTCCTTCGGACAGTAATGAAATTGTCAACTTTCGGAAAAGGGGGATACAAGGCCTTCACACCATTGTCCCCTAGTTGTCCCTTAGAGAAGTGGAAAAAAGAAAAGGCAGTTGAGGAAGCAGGCTCAGATTCATAATATAAGTTCCGAGACTGGGCATCATTACTAGTAAGCCATGCCGCCATTTCTGAAGAAGGGGATTGAGTTAGGTAGAACATTCGATTTGGGCAACGGAACTAATCAAATCGGGGCTTTCTCATACTTCCAGCATTGAAGGAATGCCCGAATCAGTACAGTCGGAGCGCGACCAGAAGCAGCGGAAGTCCCCGGCGAGGAGAAAAAGACTTGAATTTCCCTGAACTCCTCACCAACGGGCTACAGGGGGAGAAGAAGGTCTGAGACAAGCAGTGAATTCAACCCAACTAGGACTGCCAAGGAGCGTAGCCACTCGACCTGCCCTTGATCCTCACCCTCGAAAGCGAACCAGATTCAGGAATAAGATGAGCTTTTCTTTTTATGGAAGCAGCGGCTATATGTTTTTTTCCAGCACTTGAACGACAAGCAGAAGGAGCAGCTCAATTGATTCTTGATTCCATTCATCCACTAGCACCGACCTCTATTCAATAGACAGCTATATAATATAAAGAGGATCGGAGCCCATTTTCCCAGTTGACGAGGGAAAATCCCACGGGAAGGAAGTAAGCAAGAGCAGCTTCAAGGTCTTCGGCAACGAGTTCAACTGCTGACCCAAGCGGAGATCAAAGAGCTGCATCTCAATCTACGCAATTTTCCGATCTGGGTGGGCTTGAAGTAAAAGAAAGAAGCCCCTACGATGAATCATCGAATTTCCTAGCATGGGGAGAAAGCTATCAGAAAGAAAGCCAATGAGCTAATGATGACTAGCCTTTGAAGGCCAGGCCAATGCAAGGAATGCGAGAACAATGGCGGTTCCACTTGGACTGTATTCAAAAAGCAAGCTCAGATTCATCAGTAACTAGCTGTCGGAGTTAGAAAGACAGTCATAAATGCTATATGCTTAACACTTGCGAGTCGAACCCAAATCACTGGGCGGGGAGCGATCAAACGGAAGTGCACGCTAGCGCACACCGGCTTTCAAGCCTACGTTTGCTAGGCATTCATTTGAGTTCGAGATCGAGACCCAGAAGTAGAGATAGAGGCAAAGGTTGCAGTAGGAGGGAGAGACGGTTCCATACCCGATTTGAGAACTAGGTAACCTAGCATCCTTACCCATTGAACCATAGTACCTAGCTTCCCTTCGCTCACGTCCGAACCTATCCAGTTCAACCAGCGGCAGAGATAGTTGGATAGGTACCCCCCATTGCTTCAGCTAACCAATTGGAATAGGTACAACTGGTAAAGCTATAGCCGCTTCTGCTACTCAATCTACTTGAGCAACTTGAGTGAATACGAGCCCTTGTCTCTGGATACAATGGGAATGAGGGATACGAACACTTCCACAGGCAAAGATGGGAAAAAGCTTAGAAAGGTGACCAGGCCCAAGCTACTTAGTAGAGTAGCCTTCCTAGTTGGATTGGCTAGTCACTCGCGCTAGTTGAAGGACTGATGTTATGGACTCCGCTTCAATTGGACAGTAGGCAAGCCTTGGGCCAAAATAGTTTGAGGCATAGTGCAGGTATTTTTAGCCAGGCGAGTGTCGAATCTGACTCTCCGTGCCTTCCTCGACCTGCCCATTGTTTGCAGGAAAAGAGAGCTCATCAGACCTCCTTACGTAAAAACACGACCATCGGAGGATCATCCATATGCCTCTCATCGACTTGCCATGAAATAGACAAGGTTGAATCGGCTGGCAGTAGGGACAGAGCCTTTTGTTTGGTTCGAAGAGTAGATTAAGTGAGTTTGAGCCCTTTGAGTGAGGAGCGAGATTTAGTTCTAAACTGTCTTTCTTTTCTTGTGGTCGTAGCGATTGCTTAGTCGGATTAGTCGGCTAAAGGGCCATTACATTCTCCTTTCTAATCGCTTTCCCGGCTCAAGTACTCCTTTTTTCTTTGTTCCGTGAGTGAGTTGCTTTACCGAAGCAAAGAATTGATTTCTCTTTTGCGAGTGAAGTTGCTCGCATGCGTGGGTAACTTGAGGATGTCAAAGCTCTGTCTCTTCATTCGGTAACCAATCTGTCTAGTCTTTTCAGTCGTCCAGGTAGTGGTCAATCCATCGTAGGTAAAGTGTGAAATGTAGTAGGCCATCCTATCCATTCGCTTTCCATTTCGGAGCTCTCTTTCTGGTCTGCTAGCTTACAAGTACAAGTCTTCCAGTGGGCGATTACGTACCTACGCTTTCCATTAGCATAAAAAGCTTGCAGTGAAGAGACCACCCAAGGACATTCACGTTAATTCGTTCTTTTCATTTACTATACTCATAAGTTTAAATAAGCGTAACTTCATCATACGTGTCAACAACACAGTGTGAGCGTCCGAGGGTGATTGAAGGACTAAGTCCGAAAGCACTGAATGAGACTCTTGGTAATCGTAGGCTTTCAGGAATACCTGGTATAAAAGAAAGATGAGGAGCCCAGCCTAAGATGGATAAGCTTCAAGTCTCTTTATATAATAAATTCAGGATTTGCCGAGCACTCGGATTAGCAAAACATTCTTCTCTGCCTCCTGCCCCACTCAATCGGATATTGCTTAACTGCCCCCTCTGACGCTGCTGCTTGTTCCGGTTACCGGCTCAGAAATAGGTGCAGATTGACAAAGGGCTTGGATTCGCTTCATTAGTCCTTTTTGATAGGTTTCAAGCGGAGATTGGTCCTCGAGTGCAAATGCTTGACTGCAAGACCCACCACCCTTTAGTATGCTTGGGGGAGAATTAAAAAAGAAAGAGAGGAAAGAAAATGCCGCTACTGATGCTACGACTGGTCCTTGGCATCCACCAGTAGGGACCCCGTATCGACCTCGATTTGATGAATAGAAAAGTTCCCTCTATCTGGTGACTGGTGAACGTACTTTGGATATTTTCCCTACTCCTATTGCATCTTGGATTCATCAATTCCAATCTATGAATTAGGAATCCAATTTGGTATCTTGCGTACCAATTCATGTTGTCAACGAGGATGTGGATACCACCCAAGTGTATAAATAAAAAGAAGACTGAAAAGGGAATGCCTTTGAGAGCAGAATGTAGGAACCTAGCTTCCCTTCGTCCTCCACATATATAATACATATGTTTTTCTTGTGAAAAGAACTATGAGAATCCAAATTGTCTTAGACAAGAAAAGGCTGGTCAAGAATCCAACTGACAGATGGCAAGATCTTTAGTCTTCGACCTTATCCCAGGGGTTTCGCATCCCCTGCTATTGAAGAAGATGTGGCGCTTGATTAGCTCAATTGACATCTTTTGAATGCCTATCTGAGATCCGATTTTCAACCCATGAGTAAGCGAAAAGAGCAGGCAGCTATTGAATCAGCAGCACATTTGCCAGAAAGAGCTCTCCCTATTGCGCATAGCCCTTTCTTGGGCAAGAGACCAGAACCATTCCCTGCACCTTCCTTTATTGTATTAGCTTTGCAGTCAGAACTTCTTTGCGTATGTAGTTTCCGAATTAGCACTCGCGAATTCAAACCCCTCCTTGATGTGCCTTTGAATAGCTTCATCTCTCTCCTTACTTGATTCATAGGATCTTGCAGGGTAACAGTCTATTGACTCCTTTCCCGTACTAAAATGAGGTCACTTCCGGTAAGAAAGAGCATCCTTCTCAAGATGCACATATCCCTTTTGGGGTCTGACTAGTGAGCCAGGCAGGAACAAAGCGACGAAAGTCTCCGCAATTGTACTAACGATAGTTCAACATCTCCAAATGGGCAAACTTATGGATTGTTAGCTTTATCACCATTTCGACACCTCTTTACCATTTCATCGTCGCAATCAGACAAAAGGAGACCCTCGCATAAGACTACTACATGGACCCTATTTAAATGGTACAAGACATTTTCCCGAACCTCGTGCGATTCAATCTATCTACTTTAGATCAGAAAAAAGCATATATAACTAGTTAATAAAAGGAACCAGCACTAGTCATCCCATTCTTTTTTGGTTTTAACCCCTACCCTATTATTGTTTGTTACAGGTGTCCTTGAGTGGAATTCAGGGAATCTGAAAGTAGGGACAGTAAACGCCTTACTACTAGAATGACCAGAGGCACTACTAGGAATAGGACAAGGAATGACTCCACCCGTGGGTTCTGGATCTAATAAGCTGGTCTCCTTTGAAAGCAGGGGTTGCCTAAGAAAGTGCCTTTTCCTACTACTTGCCGGTTTTCGTCACCTTTATTTGAGTTGATGAGGTTATCTGATCTTGCCTCTAGGCAGGTCGGAGAGAAGGTTGTTATCACAGTCCTACCGCCGAATACAACAATTAGACTGCTCTGTTAGGAAGTGCTTTCTCCTAGACATTCCCGGGTCGGTCCTTTCGCCTAGCCACCACCCATAGGGGACAAGGCCTTCTTCTCATCAGCAGATTCTCCACTTCTTCGGATTCGGATGTAGATGTGCCTACTGAAAGCCTAGGTTTACTATTAAATATAGCCTAGAGTAACGGAACAAAATGGAAGATAGAATGGGTTATTGAGGTAAAGGACTTCAACCTCGCTGGGTATAATGAAAAGCTCTAACCAGGATTGTGTTTCCAGGTCGATGAATCAACATTTCCTTGTGATAGCTAAGAAGCGTTATAAAGACTTTTCGACAAGGGGGGCAAAGGAGTGGAGTACCATTCCATAGCTTGATCAGTTAGGCTCCTTGGGAAAGTCTGATCATCATGAGCCACTTCAACACATTAGGCGGATGACATAAAAGGATTTCACGTGCATAAGGGATCCCCCTTTTCGCTATGTAGGTTCAACTACTTTTTGATGTGGGCCCCATCATTCCTTCCAAATCTAAGGATCATAGGGTTGAGGACCTCTTTGTCTATTTCCTCTTAATGTTTCGAGCCACTGTCTCTTCAAGTCTTTTTTAGCTGTTCCTGGACTTTTGCTAGGTTTACCCTGTTTCTTTTGAAAAAAAGGTTGTTGGCAAAAAGTCTGGGTTAGGTGTGAAAGGTCTTCGGTTGCACCAGCTCTTAAGCACACCCATTGGCATTGACTGCATGGGATCGAAAGACTTCCGGTTTTGTGAACGTGTCCATGACTTTCTCATGGATCTGATCTGATTTGGATGAATACACGGGAAGCCCAGAAACCTCATTTGGCATTGTACGGCTTCCTTAATTGCACTAGCGCACTCAGGTGAGCAACAAGCTGTTGGTTGAACCAATAGGGGCTCTGGCAGAAGATACCACCAGACACCCAATCCCAGCAGAAGACCTGTTAGTAGGACTAATCGGCTGTCTTTGACGTAGGCGAAGGCCATTGCCTCTGATAATTGTACGACTAATTTGTCTTGTGGCGCCCGCTAATCCAATAACGCGATCCGGGGATCTAAGTAGGGTGGCTTTGTTGCCTCTATTTTTAACTATTGTCGAAGGGCAACTTTTCTCAAATCAGCAATGCCACATCTGACTCAAGAAAAAAGCATTTGAAAAACCTCCCTTCCCCCTTTTGCCAAGGAAAGGAAAGCTATTTTCACATCTTAAAAGGGGTTTTCTTTTTTTAGGATAAGCCCTTATGCGTGGGGCAGGTGGTTGCAGTGAAACACTTTACAACTCTGATCATTGTTGTTGTTCAATGAATAATATAAAGTGCTTCCGCATCCAATTCCTAATCCTGTAGAATCTGTTCGAGAACCAATGCCAGTGGATCCCACAAAAGGTAAAGACTACTGACTGCTCAAGCTAGAGAAGCTATAGGACTGGAATTTCTCTTTTGTAGCCTATACCTTTCTTGCCTGAAAGCTTAGCTTCTCTATGATTACTTTGGCTCCAGAATCTGCGATTGGTTCCATGGATGCATTGGATTCAAGGGATCGCTATATCAATTTAGCAACTGCTTTAATAGAGGCTGCCTCAAGTCCTTGAGAATTCTAGTTGGAAGATCCATTGGTCGGATAGGGGTTCTCCTTGATCCTTCTATCAATCAAACGGATCTCTAGGATCCACCGATATTGAAAGAGAGGGGGCACTAGGGGTTGGTTGCATTCTGAGCTTCTCAGGATCTCTAGTAAGCGATACAATCTCAATCATTTCAGTCAATGAGGAGCGTAGCAGCTCGACCCTCGGGCTCGAGAAGTACGGTCAGATTCATAGGACTGAGACTATATAAGCTCATATCGGCTAAGCCAACTAATAGGCCAAGAGCGAACCCTCTTTCTTTTCCGGTTTTTTGGTTAAAGGAGAGGAAGACATAAAGCCCTTTATACTCTAAAACCGTGATAGGAGCCGCTGAAGACGATGTTCATTGATCAGCTATTTTCCAATCTCGATGTTCGTTCTTTCCGGTTGAGTTGAAAAGGAAAGTCAGAAGAGAAAAGCCCTCAGGAAATAGTCGACACGGGGACGAGTGGAAGAAAACATTCGATCATCAGGACCGTACTCTGCCCGCCTAACCACTGCATGAGGAGCAGAAGCCATGAGTGAAGATGCTTTCCGGAATGGATTCGGTCTCAATTTCTGAACCGGACACCTCTTGATATACGTCGCCATAGGCAACGAGTTCCACCACCATTTTTGAATGGTCAGGATTCACCGCTATGGCTGGATTGAATTTTAAACATATGTAAGATATATATGCGTCAAAGAACTCAGACAGATTGAAGTCAGTTACAGGTTGGAAGTGGGACATCCTTTCCTTTACGCTCAAGAAAAGGAGAATGATCCTTTGGTCAAGCCCAGCCAACGGAAGCCTTCAACTAACTAAAGCAAGAGAGAGCTGGCCTTTAGGGTTCCGACATAAGGCTCTCTATTCTTAAACTACTACTGATAGTAGGAAAAAGATGCATAGGACTTTTTAAAAGCTACTATGCCCATCCTGTAGAACTAGACGATCTTGCTTTCGGCATAGCCAATTCAAAAAGGTGAGTGCAGCCTCGAGGAGCTCGCCCCCCTATATGTAAGCAGACAGGAAAGAGATGGCTTCGACCACTATCATGATGAACTGCAGAATGAATTGGATGATGATGATGATGAGGATGGGTGAGGCAACCGGTAGGGAGAGGTGCAGGAGCTAGAACGAAAGCCAGTGTATAGAGGAAGTTGAAAACTCCCAACCACCCTGCCCTGCAAGTGTGTATCCAAATAAGGAATGTGTAGAAGGCCGGGCTGCCAGGCTGCTGGTTCTCCTTTAGGTGAAGGCAATATAGATGGGAAAGAGACCGGAGGAACCTATCCTATCTTACATTTACGGTTGACTAGGGTTTAAAACACCAGGGCTTTACACTGGGTCCAATGCACTGGAGAATGCCTATAGCTTTGAAACCGGACATTCATTATTATTATATGAAAGCTTCAACTACTCTTCCCACCTCTCCTTAGCTGAAAAGTAATCCGGGAAACAAGGAAAGCATAATTGGATTCACTAGGCCCCTAATAGGGTTCAGTTCGAAGATACTGAGATTAAAGAATCAAAGACGAAAGGTTCAAAGAAAGGTCTCAATCCGGACATTGATTGATGCATTTCTCTGAGATAGCCTCCCAAGCCAAGCTTTAAGAACCATTCCAACCCATAAGTCAAAAGGACTGACGGACCATAGACTGTCCTATTAAGCCTCTGAAGAGGGGGAGCTAGATCTTGATAGAACTAGGTCCATGAATCGAATATGGATAAAAGAATCTGTTCTTCCTAAATAAGAAGATATAGAAGAAGGAAGTTCATTGGGCATGACAATAAAGAGTAGAAAGCGTCCTAGAACAAGAAGTCAATCAGCATGGGGGGGGGGGGGGGGGGCTGAACTGAATCAGTCGGAAATAATAGAGGTTTCGATAAATATCGTGTTTAATAAGGAATGAAGGCATGATCATTGGATTGGGAACCTATTCAGAGAAGAGCTTGCTACCATCTTTGGATAAGATAGTGTATCCTTCTCAACCCTTACTCAATTATAGGGAGCGAGAAAATGAGTGCGTTAGCACTCCTTCGATCGTTTGCTTGGCTCAGACTAAGCCCAATGGAATCTTCCTTCCTACTGTCTTGCTGGATCCTTGTACCTGCTCATCACTCTGCTCTTGGTAAGGGGACTTTAGTCTCGGAAGCGATTGATCGGAAATTTCCTAGCATTGGAGTTTTATCTCTCATTCTTCAAGGCATAATCTTTCGTGACAAGCGGAAGACGGAGGAGCAGGCAACAAGAGCAAGTAGAGTGAAAGTATCCTCATGGGCCAAACAAGAAGAGGTTTAGCCCCAACGTCAAATTCATGCAATGATTCAAGGCAGTGTAAACATCGTCTATCTCTCTCTCTTTGATCAAGTGGCTCTACTCTTAGGGAGAGGATATAGGGAATGAAAGGAGACAGACTTCAAGCTACTAACAAGTCCTATAAAGATAAAGAAGGAAGGGTTCAGAGCAAGAGGGGTCGATAGTTAGCTGCACATCAACCAATCCACCTAACGGGAATCAATCCTAGATAAAGTACATGTGGTCTCGTGAGTAGACGAAAAGATTACTCCAAACCAATCCATCTTCTATATACGCAACCTCTGAGATAGAAGGAAGATCCATGTCACACAAAAGCTTAGAGATACTCGTGAATGCAAGCTTCCTACATGGGATGAAATGCGTTGGATGTAGAATCCTACTTAGATTGTTGGCAAAGAAAAAGATCTCCAGAATTCTCTGGAAAACTCTTATTCATTGAGGGAATAACCCCTTTCCTTCACCACCAGCTGGAGCACAGTGTATTTTTCTTCGCTGGGCTCAAGGTTCGTGATCAAGACCGATAACGTGGCTATGAGCTCTTTCCTTACTTTGACCCCAGGTGACAAGACTTTGATGCGGGGTTCGGCATGGTCCTCGAGTACAATTCTGGGAGGACCAATTTTCCGATGCACTAAGACTAAGTCGAAGGGCCGGGTTGGCATCCAACAAGTTAGAATAGATAGCATCCATGAGGGGCCATCCCCGAACACATAAGAGAGGGGTTAAAAGGACCCCGTAGCCCAGACCCTGCTAAAAAATGTGAGCAACTTTAGTTAGAAGTTCCGCTAGAGTGGAACGGTTGTTGATGCTCTATTTCTTCTCTTCCTGCTATCCCTTTTCTAAAAGAGACTCCAGGTTCGCTGGCAAAGCTTTCACCCGAGCTCACTCCCCAATGACATGAATATCTTTTTTGTTACTAGAAGGGGGCTAGAACTGGATAAGCTTGTCTGTTTACTCAAAGCTAAAAGGTAGGTAAATTCGATTACGACTCGCTTCCCTCAGATCTTATGCTTGTTTAGGTTGGACCTCTAGCTTGGTCTTTCCCCTATAACCTACTAGCCTAAAGGATCAAATCTATTCTAGGGATGAAACCTTCTCGTTCGCCAGCACCGACATCAAAGGAAACTTCCAATGAAAGACGATCAATGGCTGAGAACTTGTCTTAACCGTACTGTATTGGCTATTCTGGAATCTAACTATTAGCTCCATTTGGATCGAAAAAGGAGAACATTCAATTAGGGCTGGGGGGGAACCTCTTATCTTTTCTATGCTATAGAGCACAAGCAGATAGATCATAAAAGAAGGGTAGACATAGACTAACAAGAACCCTACCTTAATTGACTAGTTCCTAGAAAAGGGATAAAAGCCTAGTAAGGAATCCAACTATTCATACTCCTTCTAGCGGGACGTATCCTTAGACTTGAAAGTCTAGGCTAGACATAACATAAGATAAGCAAAGGCTGAAGAAAGACCTTCCACACGACTGCTCTTCTTTCCTGTTTGTAGTAACTATAAACAGCCGATTTGCTTACTCAACAACTCTCTAATCAGTTTGGGCACTAGGTAGTAATAACTGGTAAGGCTAGTACGAGCCCTTTTCAAAGGTCACTAAAGTGGCTCCCGTTTTTTCTCACTTGAGGTCTAGCTTTCCCTTGGATTACTTTGCATTCTTCCTGCTTGAAGGAAAGTGGCGCACTCTTTTTTTCCACTTGGAGATAGCCTTTTCGATCTTATTGGCTTAAGCAGGCCATTCGTGAGCAGATAAGATCAAAGAAAGCAACCTACAGCCCCATGCATACTAAAAGAAAAAGAAAAAGAAAAAGAAAAAGAATAGGACAAGGAAGTTACATATAATACTAATATAATACTAATATAAGAGGAATCTCTTATTCAATTAGCCCAAGGGATAGAGACAGGGCTAATGCTTCGGTCATACTAGATTACGAGGCTTACCTTACCGAACTATCGAAGCCGTAACTCAGAGTGAGAATTCATACTATAAGGAAGGTCATCCAATTAGTAGAATGCTGCCATCGGCATGTTAAAAAAGAACAAAAAATCCCGGGAAAATGAAACATTCGAACGCTTTACTGCGCCCCTTCACCTTCTTTCGACTTTCTGTCTCTTTGGAGTTCATTCTTGAGATGGAACTCATCAATCTATCGAGAGATTGGGCCTTTCTTGTGATGAGATTGGCAAGCAAGTTTATTGAAACCTACAATAAATAAGGAAGGAATACCCGCTGCGATAAGAATATCTGGAGATTCAGAAAAGCCAATCGAAGAGATGCCGGTAATACATCTTATTCCCTTCTCTCGGAGTTTCGCTTACTGCTTTCCCGGCCACCGTCGCTTTCATAGCATGCCAGCTTTCTATTATGTTACTGGCCTTGGAATAGATCTATCCTTGCTTTATGCATCGACGGATTTCAGTCCCAATACAATAGCTGATTCTTTTCTTTTAGTTTAGATAGACCTAACTTGGAAAAGCAGATCTCTCTAGCTTGGCTACCTTTCAAGTTGAGGATGAAGTTCCAGAGGCACCTCCCCAAGCCTTCATGCTATATACATAAAATTGCTTTTCCAAGCCTCCAACTCTTGATCTCCAGCCCGAGGAGGGCAATTAGTCAAAGAAAGGGGGCTACATGGAGAAGGGTTCACTAGGCGCCTTCCGCTTCTTCCCCGATGCACACATCCACCTTTTGCTACTCAAGCTTTTGAGCTCTATTCGATGGCTTTTCTGTCGGCGATTGAGAATACCGAGTTATTTAATCAAGCATTATTACCAAACTATATAACATCCTTACGCTTACGCTAGCTTATAGAAGTTCGAATTGAGCTAAGGTTGATTTCTTCCATTAGTTGCTATTGAGCTATTTCAACTAAGAAGCTATGAGTTAAGGCTGGATGGGTTTTTCGGTAATAGACCACCCTCCTAATCCACCGGACATCGATATGATATGTGTCCGAGGGCTTAGGCTATGCCTACCTAGTCCCCCACTAGGGGAGATATTCTTAAGAGAGAGAGAGTTTCTTTGAATAGTTATCCCTTCGTACTCAAGGGATGAAGGAATGAATCCAAGACTTAGCCTATGGTGCTAAACCTAAAAGAACATATACTTGACAGCTATGGGAATATGGGCTCCTTTTGGAGAGCTTAAAGATTGCATGTAGAAAGGGGCTGCTCCAACTCCATTTCCGTTCTGATTTACTGCACCATCAAAGAATATTTTCCAATCATGAGAAGTTTCGTATTCTTCTTCACCTACCGCAAATGAAATAGCTTCGTCCCAAAATAAAGCTCATAGTCAGGCACAGGATGATCGATCCGCAGGTGGTCTGCTATTGCCTGCCCCTTGTCTTACTCATTTAGAGATTCTGGGTGACGTACACAATATCGAACTCTGATAGTAACATCTGCCACCTTGCTGTACAGCCCGTGAGGGCTGGCTTTTCAAAGAGATACTTTAGCAGGTCCATCCTTGCAATCAGCATGGTCGTATAGTTCAACATGTAGTGGCGTAGGCCCATGTAAGAGCACAACAGGTCTTTTCTAGAACCGTATACCTTGTCTCATAATCAGTGAACTTCTTGCTGATTATAGTAAATGGCTCTTTCCTTCCTACCCCTTTCATCGTGCTGACCAAGGACACAACTCATGGATGCTTTCATTACTGGAGGTCGACCAGGCGTTGGCGGGGAGGATTGAGTAGATATTTATTCACTTTGTGAAAGGCCTTTCCTTGAACATTGATCAACACATGGGATCCTTACAAGCTCATGAAGACTAGTTAGTGACTTCGCTTCCCTTGCGAATCTGGCTAATCAGTAGCCAGACTTACCTAATTAGGAGAGGAAGGGTATAAGATGAAGAAGAGCTAACCATGCGTTCATAGTCGACTCAAAAAGAGGGTAACTCCCTGGCATAAGCCATGGCCTTCGGTTCATTGGTACCACTGACTCTAAATGGTCTTCTCTTTCTTTCAATGGTGTTCTGTAGCTGTCTTCTCTCTCTATGGGTAAGTAGCTTTTTCTTCCTTTATTCGCCGCAGGAAGAGATTCCAACTATGCTTCACTCTAACAATAGAAGTTGAATCCGAGCTCCTAGACAAAAGCTTGAATACAAAAAGATAAGATCTTAACTGAATGCTTTATATTATAGAAGTTGCGCCTAATGCTTAACTAAATATTAGCTACTATATTAGAATTAGATAAAGAGTTAATCTGTCCATTACTATACGCTAGTAAGCACTTTATTAGGGTTAGGGTTGTGGCCCAGCTCTTGAAGGGGAAGCAGATAACTAATAGGGTTCAGGCTTATACGAATGAATGTTATCCCCCCGAAGCCCCTATCGCCTGCCTTAAACTCCTTACTTCACTCTTTCACTAGAGGCCTAAAATCAAGCCTTTTTTTCGAAACTTGTGTTAGGCCTACCTATATCAGACAGCTTTCATTGGTGGGCCTTTTTACAAAATATAAATTGCCTTATAGAAAGTGGATTCACTTAGATAACTGTATAAAGAAGACAGAAAATGCTGGCTAGATGACTAAGGAAAGTAATCGATATCCTTGTTTCTACCCTTCCCTGACTCGATGGCATCAAACACATAGTTCTATCCAACTTATAAAACTGGCTGGCTAACGATGAAAGGAAAACAACTAAAGAACTACCGCTAACAGGACAACGACTACAACTAAATTGCTTCAAAAGTATTCTGCTCGTTCCTTCCTTACGAGCTTGAGGACAAGGAACTATCAATACTAGCTGCAACCCCGATGGTTTGAAGGCAAAGCAGCTGGCTGGAAGGATAGATGAGAGAAGAAGAGAGGCTAGAAGTCGCTCGCATCATAGTATTTGTATAACAACAATTTCCTCAACACAACTGGCTTGCTTCCGAGGATTGTTGGCAAAGAGAGCGAGTGAGGGAGTCAGGTTTAGGCTTGAACACTAGGTTTTGTTTAATAGGTTAGGGATCCTTAAGTCCCAGAGCCTATTCGATAGGTATCCTTTTATGCTATTTGCTTCGGTGCTTTACTACTCTGAAATCAGATTCTATTTTTTCTTCTTTCTTGTCTGAGACTGATTACAGCTTAGAATGAAAGTGAGGAACTATTCACTAATCAGGAAAGAGGCTTGACACTTGCTTGTCGATCTCTATTCCTCCTCGTACATTAAATAGTAAAAGAAAAGGCCTAGAGCAAGAGAATGATGCTAGTTCGATTTTCACTAATCACTATTCGGGAGGGACTTTTTTTCGGCAGTATGGCTAGTTTCCCTTCCCCCTTATTTAGAGGGGTTGTTAGCAAGTTAATCAATAGTAGAACCCCACCCTCGCACAAAGAATAGGCAACTAGAAGGGCTTCTTTGCTATGTGAATCAGAAAAGGTTGGACTGATTGATTCCCCATTAGTAAGTAAGGAAAGGCAATGCCAAATAGAAAATTCTTCTCACTTTAGAGATGTGATTCCTAGTAAGTCAAGGAACTTCTTACCATAAATCCGGGCTTATGGGATTGATGTCACAACACATGGTAATTGGTTTGAAAGGCTAGATACCATTCTTATTCTCGAGGGAGAGGGATGGATTTATTAGTTCGTGCAATGAAGAATCTTCTCCCTAGGTGTAGACTTTTTAAGGAACTTTTTGGGTTTACTAAGTCCCATGCCGGAAGAAGGAAATCTGCCCATTACTATTGGAGTGAAAGAACATCTCCTTCAATATACGACGTATGAGGTGACTATGCCACAAGCATCAGCCGAGAAGGAGTTTCTTTTTGAGATCTACTTTTCTGGTATGCCGACCCGGGGTTCCTTTTTATGTTCAAGACTGTGTGGGCAATAGCAAGCTCAACTCAAGACAAGAAAGAACTCTCGTCGTTCCATGGGGAAGGAGCCCAATAGAAGATAAAGCAAGTTGAGGTTTATGTATAGCTATAGCTTATAGCTCTTTCTTTCTTACCATAATTGATGTCAGAGGAAGGAATCACTGAATAGAAGGATAAATAGGAGGGATGGCATAGAAGAAGCATTATTAGCGTCTACATGTACTACTGTGAGGGAGGAAAGATCTCACGTAAAAAGTTGTAGATAGTATATTCAATGGCGGAGTCCTTTGTGAAAGAAGAAGCTATGGAATGTGGATCGAACGAGAAGGATTCGAGCAAGTTCTGTTATGGGTGAATCCAGAAAGGCAGTTCTGGGAGTTCGTTGGAATCGAAAGAGAAGATGAAGTTAGAGATGATTCAGACCCATCCATGGTAATACCCAACATAAGACCTCTGTTGGTAAGAACGACTATATGCCTTAGGATGCCCATAAACCTTAGGTGGCTACTTATGCCCGTACGTACTACCCAGGCAGTAATAGTAATCCCCTTTGACTACCTTTAACGACAGATACTGTCATTGCTTCTTCTCTGGGAAAAGAAGTTCACGACCCGTGGGCCTTCTACCTCCACACGGCATTGCTCTGTCAGGCTTTCGCCCATTGCGGAAAATTCCCCACTACTGCCTTCCGTAGGAGTCTGGGCCGTGTCTTAGTCCCAGTGTGGCTGATCATCCTCTCGGACCAGCTACTGATCATCGCCTTGGTAAGCTATTGCCTCACCAACTAGCTAATCAGACGCGTCGGGCGGATTCCTCCTTTTGCTCCTCAGCCTACACGGTATTAGCAGCCATTTCCAGCTGTTGTTCCCCTCCCAAGGGCAGGTTCTTACGCGTTACTCACCTGTCAGCCATTGGAAACACCACTTCCTGTCCGACTTGCATGTGTGAAGCATGCCGCCAGCGTTCATCCTGAGCCAGGAATGAACTCTCCATGTGATTCATAGTTGCGTTACTTATAGCTTCCTTGTTCGTAGACAAAGTGGATTCGGATTTGTCATTCATTCCAAGGCATAACTTGTATCCATGAGCTTCATATTTGCCTGGAGTTCGCTCCCAGAAATATAGTCATTCCAACCCCCTCACGTCAATCCCACGAGCCTCTTATCCACGATCACGGCGAGAGCAAGTCAAAATAGAAAAACTCACATTGGGTTTAGGGATAATCATGCTCGAACTGATGACTTCCACCACGTCAAGGTGACACTCTACCGCTGAGTTATATCCCTTCCCTGCCCCTATCGAGAAATAGAACTGACTAATCCTAAGTAAGGCAAAGGGTCGAGAAACTCAACGCCACTATTCTTGAACAACTTGGAGCCGGGCCTTCTTTTCGCACTATTAAGGATATGAAAATAATGGGAAAAATTGGATTCAATTGTCAACTACTCCTATCGGATATAGGATTGACTACGGATTCGAGCCATAGCACATGGTTTCATAAAACCGTACGATATTCCCAATCTAAAGCAAGCAGTGAAGAAGATTTGTCTAAGCATGTTCTATTCGATACGGGTAGGAGAAGAACCTGACTCGGTATTCTTAAAAAAATAGAGGAATCATAACCAAGTCAAGATGATACGGATCAACCCCTTCTTCTTGCGCCAAAGATCTGACCTTTTCCGAAGGAACTGGAGTTACATCATTTTTCCATTTCAATTCAAGAGTTCTTATGTGTTTCCACGCCCCGAAAAATGGACAAATTCATTTTCTTAGCAACAAATACAAGATTCATCACTACAAAAAGGATAATTGTAACCCCACCATTAACTACTTCATTTATTAATTTAATAGTAATAGAAATACATGTCCTACCGAGACAGAATTTGTAACTTGATATCCTCTTACCTAGCAGGCATTACCTCCATTGAAAAGATGATTCATTCGGATCAACATGAGAGTTCAACTACATTGCATTGTCAGAATCCATGTTGTATATTTGAAAGAGAAGAGGTTGACCTCCTACTTCTCTCATGGTCCAATCCTCTTCCCGCTGAGCCCCTTTCTCCTCGGTCCACAGAGACAAAATGTAGGACTGGTGCCAATAGTTCATCACGTAAGAAAGGGCACACTGAGCCGGGATCACTAACTAATACTAATATAATAGAAAGAACTATCTTTTCTGTCTTTTCTGTATACTTTCCCCGCCGCGGGCTTTACGCAATCGATCAGATCATATAGATATACCTTCAACACAACATAGGTAATCGAAAGGATCTCAGAGACCGACCAAAGCATGAAAGTCAGAATCTTTCAGAAAATGGATTCCTATTCGAAGAGTGTATAACCGCATGGATAAGCTCACACTAACCCGTCAATTTGGGATCCACTTCGGCATTTTCCTTGGGAGGTATCAGGAAGGAATTGGAATGTAATAATATCGATTCATACAGAAGAAAAGGTTCTGTATTGATTCAAATGCTGTACCTATGAGATAGGGATAAAGGAAGAGGAAAAAACCGAAGATTTCACATAGTACTTTTGATCGAAAAATAAATCTGATTGATTTCGTACCCTTCGCTCAATGAGAAAATGGGTCAGATTCTACAAGATCAAACCTATGGGACTTAAGGAATGATGGAAGGGAATAAAAAAGAAAAAAGAGTCCAATCTCTATAATAAATAAGTAAATAAAAATGTAGAAGAACCTAGATTCCAGATGAGCAAATTCAACTTGAAAATGATCTTTCTGATTCTCGAAGAATGAGGGGCAAAGGGATAGATCGAGAAATATCTCTTGTTCTTATTATAAGAATTGTGATTTGATTCGCATCTGTTTGGTAAAAAGAATAATTTTCTCCTTTATTTGAGAATAATCAAAAATGGAAAGTGTTCAATTGGAACATGAAAACATGGCTGAATTGGTCCTAGTTACTCTTCGGGATGGAGTGGAAGAGGGGAGGAGATTCTCAAACGAGGAAAAGGATCCAATGACTTCAAAAGAATTGAACGGGAGCCGTAAGGGGTGAAAATCTCATGTACGGTTCTATAGAGTGGCAGTAAGGGTGACTTATCTGTAAACTGTTCCACTATCACCCCCAAAAAACCAAACTCTGCCTTACGTAAAGTTGCCAAGTACGATTAACCTCTGGATTTGAAATCACTGCTTATATACCTGGTATTGGCCATAATTCACAAGAACATTCTATAGTCTTAGTAAGAGGGGGAAGGGTGCCAGTTGATAATAGGAACAACCATAACTGCAGTTGAACTTTATCCCCTTAGCCTGACCCTCCACGATTGAATAGGAATGTAGCTCCTTGCTCAGTGTGTCTACCAGTTTCAGGTGAGGCTATTCTGTAGATCCTTCAGCAGATTACCAAGGTTAGTACAGATATGGATGGATAAGCTGCTTGTGCAATACCAAAGGTGAAAGATCTGAAGTCGAGTGAACTGGATTAGCCACATACTCTCCATTTATTTCTGCCAGCTCTCATAACTTTTGATTTCTCGGAAATGGTGAAGTCTTTGACCATGGAGTGAATGAATGAATTACTTTTAGCTTGTCTTCAGAACATTTCGTACGTAGGGAAGCTCTAGAGGAATCTTTCTTCTTATACTTCTTATTATTCTTATTCTTCTTATTATTCTTATTCTTCGTATATTCTATTATTCTTATTATTCTTATTCTACATTTCTTGTTATTCTTATTCTACATTTTATTCTTTTTATTCTATATTTATTCTTCTTATTCTTTTATTCTTTTTATTATTCTTATTCTTCTAATTATTCATATTCTTTTTATCCTTCATATTCTTTTTTTTCTCCTTATTCTTTTTATTCTTCCTTTTCTTCTTTTTCTTCTTTTCTTCTTTTTCTTATTCTTCTTCCTATTCGACTTAATCTTCTTATTTTTATTATTATTCTTATTCTTCTTATCTGTTTAATCTCTTATTCTTATAATATTCATTTTTTCTTCTTAATTTTTTATTATTCTTATTTTCTTATTTTCTTATTTTCTTATTCTTCTTTTTCTAATTATATTTCTTATTATTCTAATTCTTATTAATTTTCTTCTTATTCTTATTCTTCTTATTCTTCTATATTCTCATTATTTTTTTCTTTTATTATTCTTTTTATAGTTATTCAACATATTCTTCTAATTCTTCTATCTTCTTAGTCATCTTATTATATATCTATATATCTATATATCGATATATCTATATATCAATCTATCTATCTATCTATTTAGCAATTTGGCTATCTGGCTATGTGTATATCTATATATCTATCTATCTATCTGTCTATCTATCTGTCTATCAGTCTATCTATCTGTCTATGTTACCAACTTTTTTACTTTATATCTTAGCTATATGTCTATCTGTCTATTTGTCTATCTATCAATTTTCTACCTACTATCTATCTATCTGGTTATCTTTCTACTATCTATCTATTGTCTATTTTACTATTTTACTATTTTTTCTATCTATTTTTCTATCTTTCTATTTCTATGACTGTTTGTCTATCTATAAATATGTCCATCAAGACTATCTCTCTATCTAACTAACTATCTGTATGTATATATATATATATATATATACAATCTATCATCTGTCTATCTTTCTTGTTGTCACACTATCTATCTATTTATCTATCTATCTATCTGCTCTATCTATCTATATATCTGTCATTCTGTCTATCTATCTATTTGCTATTTGTCTATCTATCTATCTAATTGACAATCTCTGTATATCTATCTGTCTATCTAATTGTCTATCTGTTTATCTGTCTTTAGTCTATTTGTCAATCAATCAATCTATCTATCTATCTATATATCTTTCTTTCTTTATATATGTCTACCTGTCTATCTATAAATCTCTATTTCTATCTATCTATCTATCTATATTATATATATATCTAAATATTTTTTCTATATATATATATATATATATCTATCTATCTAATTGTCTATATGCCATTCTGACAATCTATTAATATGTCTATCCATCTATATTGTCTATCTGTCTATCTGTCAATCTGTCTATCTGTATATTAGACCTTTGTCTATCTGTCTCTATGAGTATCTATATATATGTCTATCTAAATATTGTTATATATCTATATGTCTATCAGTATATCTATCAATCTACCTATTTTTCAATCTGTCTATAAGTCTATATGTATTTTTTGTCTATCTACTATCTGTCTGTCTGTCAATCTGTCTGTCTATCTATTTATCGATCTTCCATATGTTTACCTATCAATCAATCTATCTTTCTATTTGTTAATTTATCTTTTATCTATCTACTGTCTAATTATGTGTCTATATTTTATTTTGTGTTATGTCTATTTATCTATCTATCTATCTGCATATTTTTCTATCTATTGTTTATATGTATATATGTCTATCTATCTAACTATGTATCTATCATTCTATATATCTATCTATCTATCTGCAAATTTCTTTATCATGTCTATTGTTTATGTTTGTCTATATATATATATATATATATATATATATATATATCTATTTGTCTATATGTATCTATCTATCTCTATTTTTCAAATAATTTATCTATCTATTTGTCATTTAGTCTATCTATCTATTTGGTTATCTATCTATCTATCAGTCTATCTATCTATCTTCTATTTATCTGTCTCTGTCTATCTTTCTATCTGTCTATTTTTTATCTATTTTTTTGTATATCTATAAATGTCAATCTGACTATTTATTTATTTATCTGTCTATCTTTCAAATTATTTATATATCTATGCCTTTCTGCATATCTTCCTATCTTCCTATATGTCGATATGTCCATCTATCTATCTATTATAATCTATCTATATGTTTATCTTTCTATTTATCCATGTATATGGATATGTTTCTATCTATAAATTATCTATATATCCCTTGTCTATTTGATAATCTATAATTCTGTCATATGTCTATATGTATATACTATCTAACTATCTATGTATCAATCTATCTATCTAGATGTCTATATCAAAATGTATATCTATTTATGTATTTATTGGTATATTTGTATATCTACCTATCATGTGAATAAGTCATATGTTTATCTATCTATCTGTTAATCTGTCAAGTGTCATGTATCTATCTATCTATCTATTTATCTTTCTATCTATCTAAATGTCTATTATCTTCTATCTATCTAATATTTTACTATATATATATATATATATAGATATATTATCTGTTTTTCTATCTATCCATTTATCTATTTGGTTATCATTCATTATGTCTATCAATATATTTGTCTATTTGTATATCTGTCTATCTATCTATTTGTCTACATATTTCTCTATTTAACTATATTTGTCTATGTTTATCTATATATCTGTCTTTGTGTCTATCTATCTAAATGTCTATCAGTCTATTATTTATCTATCTATCTATCTACCTATCTCTATCTGTCTATTTTGTCTATTTGTATATCTATATATCTGTCTACCTATCTATTTGTGTATATGTATATGTGTGTATCTGTCAATCTATCTCTCTATTATCTATCTGTCAATCTGTCTATCTATCTCTTAACTATATGAATATTAAATATCTATCTATATATCTATCTGTCACTCTATCTATAGATATCTCTATCTATAATCTATCCATCTATCTATCGTCTATCTATATATCTATCTATCTATCTGTCTACTCCATATCATTATATGTGTCTATATGTCTAAAATATATCTGACTATCTAACTATTTAACTATGTGACTACCTGAATATCTATCTCTTCTATCTATATTTTTATTTATCGATATATCTATCTTACTATCTATCTTTATATTATCTAATATTTTTCTGACTCTCTATCTATCTATCTTTATGTTATCTTCTTTTTGCTATATTTATAATCAACTATCTGTCTTCTGTCTATTTGTTAAAATCTTTCTGCTATGTGCCTATTAACTAAATCTATCTTTCTATTTGCCTATTTGTCTATCTTTCTAATTATATATATATTATCTATTTATCAATCTATATGTCTATATGTCTATCATCTATATGTCTACCTATCTATCTAATATATTTATCTATCTATCTGGTTATCTATCTTTATTTATACCTATCTATCTGTCTATATTCATATCTAAACTTGTCTAATTATATATCTATCTATCATCTATTAAATGTCTATCTATCTATCTATCTATTTGTCTATTTATGTGCCTATCTGTCTGTCTTTGCCTATCTACTTATATCACTATCTGCCTATCCATCTATAGTCTACGTGTCTATCAGTCTATCTTTGTAAAATTTCAACTGTCTAACTATCTAAATGTTTATGTCTATCTATCTATATATCCGATCTATCTGTTTATTTGTCTATCTAAATAAGTAATCTATCTAACTATATATCTATCAATCCGTTGATTTCTATCTGTATATATGTTTATGATGATGTCTACCTATCTATCTATTTACCTATAGTCTATATGTCTTTTGGCTATCTATCAATCTATCAATATGTCTATCTGTCTATCTATCAATCTGTTAATCCAATATAGTCTATCTATCTTTATCAAATTATCTATCGAAGTATCTATCTATCTATTTATCTTTCTATCTATATTTCTATCTATTATTATCTAGATCAATCTATCTATCTATCTATATTTCTATATGTGATATTTATATTTGATTATCTGTCTATCTGTCTATCTATTTATTTGTCTATTATTTATAGTCTTTCGATAATTATAATATATACTATCTATCTGTCTATCTTTCTAACTATCTATCTATCAATTCTATATCTATCTCTATTGCCTATGTACCTATCTGCCTATATATCTAGCATCTTTATGTCTGCATAT
>JAREIK010011931.1:152500-162584 GCA_029783825.1 Sapria himalayana | reverse complement strand
AGAAGAAAAAGAAAAAGAAAAAGAATTAAAAGAAAAAGAAGTTGAAGAAGAAGGAAGAAGAAAGAGAAGAAGACTCAGAAGAAGAAGTTGAAGATTTTGAAGAAGAAGAAGAAGAAAGAGGAGTAGAAGAAGAAGAATAACAAGTAGAAGTAGAAGAAGAAAATAATAATAATAATAATAATAATAATAATAATAATGAAAAGAAGAAGAAGAAGAAGAAGAATGAAAAGAAGAAGAAGATGATATGATGATGATGATGATGATGATGATGAAGAAAAGGAAGGAGAAAAAGAAGAAGGAGAAGATAAAGATGGAGAATATGAAGAAGTAGAAGAAATAGAAGAAGAAAAAGTAGAAGAAGAAAAGGTAGAAGAATAAGATGAAGAAATAGATGGAGAAGGAGAAGACGAAAAATAAGAAAAAAAAGAAGAAGAATAAAGGAGGATAAAAAGAAGTAGGAGAAGAATAAGAAAAAGAATAAAAAAAAAGAATGAGAAAAAGAAAAAGTGAAGAAGAAGAAAAGAAGAAAAAGAATTAAAAGAAGAAGAAAAGAAGAAGAAGAAGAAGAAGAAGAAGAAGAAGAAGATGGAGGAGAAGAAGAAGTAGTAGAAGAAGAAGATGATGATGATGATGATGGAGGAGAAGAAGAAGTAGTAGAAGAAGCATATGAAGTAGAAAAAAAAAAAAAAAAAGAAGAAAAAAAGAAGAAGAAGAAGAAGCCGAAGAAGAAAATGGAGTACAATAAGAAGAAGAATAAGAATAGAAGAAGAAGAAGAAGAAGAAGAAGAAGAAAGAATGAGAATTAGATGAATGAGAAGAAGAAGAAGAAGAATAAGAAGAAAGAAGGAGAATTCGAAGAAGGAGAAGAAGAAGAAGAAAGAAAAAGAATTAGAAGAATGAGAGGAAAAAAAAGAAGATAAAGAAGAAGAAGAGAAAGGAGGAGGTGGTGGAGGAGGAGGAGAAAAAGAAGAATAAGAAGAAGTAGGAAAAGATAAACAAAAAGTAGAAGTATAAGAAGTAGAAGAAGAAAAAAAAAAGAAGAAGAAAAAGGATAAGCAGATAAAGAATAAGAACAAAAAGAAGAAGCCGAAGAAGAAGAAAAAAAGAAGTATAAGAAGAAGGAGGAGGAGGAGGAGGAGGAGGAGGAGGAGGAAAAGGAGGAGGAGGAGGAGGAGGAGGAGGAGGAGTAGAAGAAAGAAGAAAAAAAAAAATAATAATAATAAAGTAGAAGAAGAAAAAGATGAATAAGAAGAAAAAGATGAATAAGAAAAAAAAGATGAATAAGAAGAAAAGGAATGAGAAAAAGAAGAAGAAAAAGAAAAAGAAGAAAAAAAAGAAAAAAAAGAAAAAAAAGAATAAGAAGAAGAAGAAGAAGAAATGATGATGATGATGATGAAAAAGAAGAAGTTGAAGAAGAAGAAGAAGAAGATAAAAAATTAATGATGATGATGATGATGAAGTTGATGATGATGATGATGAAAAAGGTGATGATGATGATGATGATGATGATTATGATGATGATGAAAAAAAAATGAAGAAGAAAAAAAAAGAAATAAATAAAGATGATGATGATGATGATGATGATGATGATGATGATGAAAAGGATGAATATAAAAAAGTTGAAGAAGTCAGAAAAAGAAGAAGAATAAAACGAAGAAGAAGTAGAAGAAGAAAACAAAGAAGAATTAGAAAAAGATGTAAAAGAAGAAAAAAAAGAAAAAAAAATAATTTAAAGAAGAGGATGATGATGATGATGAAAGAAGAGGTAGATGAAGAAAAATAAAAAGATGAAGATAAAGAAGAAGATAAAGAAGAATAAGAATAAAAAAAATGATGATAATGAAGAATAATAATAATAATAATAATAGAAGAAAAAAAATAAGCAGTATACCAAGAAGAAGAAGAAGAAGAAGTTGATGAAGAAAAAGAAAAGAAGAAGAATAATATAAAGAAAAATAAGAAGAAGAATATGAAGAAGAAGAAGAAGAAATATATGAAGAAGGTGAAGAAGGAGAAGAAGAAAATGATTATGATGATGATGATGATGACGAAGAAGAAGAACAGGGAGAAAAAGAAGAAAAAGAAGAAGAAGAAACATAAAAAGTAGACAAAATAGATGAAGAAGACAAGGAAAAAAAGTAGGAGAAAAAATAAAGAAGAAGTTGTTGATGATGATTATGAAAATGAAAAGGATTATGATGATGATTATGAAAATGAAAAGGATTATGATGATGATGATGATGAAAATTAAGAAAATAGCGAAGAAGAAGAAGAAGAACAAGAACAAGAAGAAAATGATGATGATGATGATGAAGTTGAAGAAAATGAAGAACAAGAAGATAAATAAGAACATAATGAAGGTGATAAAGAATAAGTAGTAAAAGAAAAAGAAAATGAATAAGAAGTAGTAGTAGTAGTAGTAGTAGTAGAAGATGATGATGATGAAATGAAAAAGATGAAGAATATGAAAAAGATGAAGAATGTGAAGAAGAAGAAGAAGAAGAAAAATAAGAAGAAGATGATGATAAATTAGAAGAAGAAAAAAAAAAGAAATGAAGAAAAAGAAGAAGAAGAAGAAGATAATGATGATGATGATCATGAAGATGATGAAAAATAACAATAAGAATACAAAGAAGATGAAAAATAAGATGAAATAGAAGGATAAGAAGATGAAGGAAAGATTCATCATTAATAAGATGAATAAGATGAAAAAGAAGATGAAGATGAAGATGAAGTATAAAAAGAAGATGAAGAAGATAAAGAAGCCGAAGAATAAAAAGAAGAATAAGAAGAAGAAAAAGAAGAAAAAGAGATTAATGATGATGATGATGATATAAAAGAAAAAGAAAAGAAGATGATGATGATTACGATGAAGAAGTGAAAAAATATGAAGAAGAAGAAGAACAAGGAAAAGAAGAAGAACAAGGAAAAGAAGAAGAAGAAGAAGAAGAAGAAGAAGAAGAAGTAGTAGTAGTAGTAAGTAGTAGTAGTAGTAAGTACGTACGTAGTAGTAGTAAGAAGTAGTAGTAGAAGAAAGAAAGAAGAAGAAGAAGAAGAAGGCAAAGAAGGAGAAGAAGAAGAAAAGGAAAAAGATTAAAATATGAAGTAGGTGAAGAAGAAGAAGGCAAATAAGAACAAGAAGATGAAAATAAAAAGAAGATGATGAAAAAGAAGAAAACAAAAGGAAAGATGATGATGATGATGATAATAAAGAAAAAATTAGAAGAAGAAGAAGAAGAAAAAGAAGAAGACGAAGAAAAAGAATAAGAAGAAAAAGAAGAAGACGATGAAAAAGAATAAGAAGAAAAAGATAATGATGATTATTATTATTATAGGGAAGAAGAAAAAAATGAAGAAAAAGAAGATGATGACAAAGAAGAAGATGATGATGATGATGATGATGAATAAAAAAATAAGAAAATAATGATAATAATGAAGAATAAGAAAAATAAGAAGAAAAAATATATATATAATAAAAAGAAGTTGAAAAAGAAGAAAAAAATGAAGAAGAAGAATATGATGATGATGTTGTTGATGATGAATAAAAATAAGAAGATGATGATCATGATGAAGATGAAGAACATGAAGAAGAATAAAAATAAAAAAAGAGGAAGAAGACAATGAAGAAGAAAATGAAAAAGAAAATGAAAAAGAAAATGAAGAAGATAAAGAAGGCAAAGAAAAATAAAATGATTATGATGATGATGAGGATGAAGATAATGAAGATGTAGAATAACATAAAATGAAGAAGAAGAAGGAAAAAAACAAAAAAGAATAAAAATATGTGGAAGAATAAAAAAAAGAAGATGGAGAAGATGAAGAAGATGAAGAATAATAAGATGGTGAAGATGAAGAAGATGTAAGAGAAGAAAAATAAGACAAAGAAGAACAAGAATAAAATGATAATGATTATTATTATTATGATAAAAAAGAATAAAAATAATAAGAAGAAGAAGCGGAAGAAGAAAAAGATTAAGAATAAGAAGAAAAAGAAAATGACAAAGCATAAGATAAAGAAGAATATAAAGAATAAAAAAAAATGATGAAGATGAAAAGAAGAAGATGATGATGGTGATGGTGATGATGATGATGATGAAAAAGAAGAAGAAAATAAAGAATAAAAAGATGAAGAAGAAGAAGGTGATGAAAAATAATATGAAAAAGGAGAAGTAAAAGAAAAAAAAAGATGAATAAGAAGAAGAATAATAATAATAAGATGATGAAGATAAATAATAATACTAAGAAGAAGAAGAAGAAGACAATGTAGAGAAGAAGAAGAAGAAGACAATGTAGAGAAGAAGAAGAAGGAAGAAGAGTTCTCGATTCTAGAGAGGGAAAATTCAAAATCTAGAGAGAGAAATCTCCATTGTGGTGAAGAAAGGGGTGAATCCAAGCTCAAAATGGAGGAAATGGATCATCTTGCCCATAAGAAATCTTTTTCTAACATTCATTATACATTCGAGACCCTGAATAACACCAATAGAAAAAATGGAGAACCCGCAATATATTTTTCTTTCGAAGATATTGAGGCTCTCTCAGAAGCTCACAAATTCTCTCTTATCAAGAAATTTTCTCACGGCCACCCTCCCATTGATGCCATAAGGGAATTCTTCTCCTCGCTCAAGCTCAAAGGCTTGATAAATGTTGGCTCGATAGACAATAAGCATGTCCTGGTGCAGCTCTTCACAAAGGAAGATTTTCTTCGACCGTTGTTAAAGGATAACTATAATGTCATAGGTTATCCCATGAGGACATTCAAATGGTCGACAAATTTTAATACGAATGAAGAAAATCCACTTACGTCAGTATGGTTTCTTCTATCCTCACTACCTTTACATTTTTTCAATAAATCCCCACTCTAATCCATCTCTAATCTTATTGGAAAATTTCTATCGATGGATGGTGCTACTACCAACCTCTCCAAACCAAATGTAGCACGAGTCTGTATAGCGATTAATATCCAATACCCCATCCTGCAAAGGATATGGATTGGGCAGAATGAATTTCAAGGTTTTTGGCAACCTATAACTCCTAACGCATTGCCTAGCTATTGCATTCAATGTAAAAAAAGAAGCCATAAAACAAAGAATTGCATTGTAAATTCAAGGAAAGAAAATCATAAATTTTGGGTTAGAAAACAAGTGATTATACAGGATGTGTCTAATGAAGATGATGTACACCCTATACCTATAATAGAATCCCCAAAAAATGTAACAGAAACCTTCAAAAATCTTTCTGTTCAAGATGAAAATATAACAGAATAGGATAGAATTAGAATCATGATGGGAAAAATAGAGGAGCTGGTAATCCGAACTAGAAAACATAAAATAAACATAAAACAGAAACCAAACACGTAAGGTTGGTTCACTAGGTCAGAATTTGATTCAGATTCTGAATCAATTAAAAGCTATAACACTATGCAAACTAAAACATAAAATTACAAGGTGAATTCTATAGATGATATAGATATTGAGAAAAGAAGATGGGAAATAGAAAATAGAGACAAGGCATTAGAAAGTTTAAATATCATAAACATTCAAATGGAAAAATTTGATAAAATCTGGAATTTAGTTAAAACTCATCCCACTCACATAAAGAAAACAAGAAATACACATAAACATTTAACAAAAACTAATGAACTAAAAAATAAAATGAGAGCACAATCAAAATATTTTAATAATGCATAAATACTTATCCTGGAACATTCGGGGTATAGCTAACCCCTCTTCACTAAATAGATTAATTAAAATGGTTAAAATATATAAAATTTCATACTAATGATAACTGAACCAATGGTGGAAATTGACCAGTTAGAAAAATTCAAAAATAAGTTAAGATATAAAAATGCCACCTCCTATAAAAATAGTAGAATTTGGGTAATGTGGAATAACTTGGATATAACCAAAATAGAAGAAGTTGAACAAATTATTAACCTCAGTTTAGGAAAAAACACAGAAGGCATTATGTCTATAGTTTATGCTAATAATTCTTGAAATAAAAGAAAACATTTATGGTATATTATGAAGGATATAGCTAATAAGAATTTACCATGGATAATTGGAGGAGACTTTAACACCATAAAAAACTCATTGGAGAAAAAAGGAGGCAGGCCAATAAGCACAAAAGCGAGTGACCAATTTAATAAGGTAATAAATAAAACTAATCTAATAGAAGCAGATTTTTTAGGATCAGAATATACATGGACAAACAACCATAAAAAGAAAGGTGCCATCTGGTTAAGACTGGACAGGATTCTGTTTAATTCAAGATGGCTGGACACTTTTGGAATATAGGCATAAAATACTTAAACAGGACCTACTCAGATCATAACCCACTGCTTATTACTCCCCCAAAAAAAGAAGAGAGTAGAACTCCATTTAATTTTCAAAATATGTGTTGCTTACATGAGGACTTCCTGAACATGGTTAATAATTCTTGGAAGTTGCCGATTGTAGGTAATCCTACTCAGACCTTTTCAGGTAAACTATTTAGATTAAGAACATGCTTATTAGATTAGAACAAAAAGAAATTTGGAAATATTAACAAAACTATTTTAGAAATGAAACAAAATATAGATGAACTAGAAAAAGAACACGAAAAAATTAATAACACAAACAGTCTTAAGGCCCTTCATAAAGCTCAAGCTGAACTCAAATTAAAATTACATATGGAGGAAGCTTTCTAGAAACAAAGATCAAAAATAAAATGGTTAAAAGAGGGGGATTTAAATACAAAATTTTTTCATCAAATTACTAAAATAAAAAATCAAAAACACAAGATAATAGGAATTAGGAATAATGAAGGATTATGGGTAGAAAACAAGAAAGACATAAAAGAAACCTTAGAAGGAACGCTCAAAGCATTATTATGCAAAAACAATGAACAGACAAGGTTTAATCTCTTACAAAACATAAATAAAAATGTTAATGAATAAGATAACAAAAACTTAATGGAATTTCCAGATCAAATAGAAATTAAAAATATTGTATTCAGAATAGATAAAAACAGTGCTGCAGGTCCTGATGGCTGGAACAATGTGTTTTTTCAAGACTGCTGGGACATAATCAAAATAGACCTTATTCAAGCCATACAATAGTTTTTTTTGGGGAGCTGAATTAAATAAAAAATGGGCTCTAACTCATATAGTTTTAATCCCAAAAAAAAGTAAACCCTCAAAAAGGTGAAGATTTTCACCCAATTAGCCTATGTAACTCAACATATAAAATCCTAGCCAAACTAATGCAAAATAGACTAAGCCTTATTCTTCCAAAGATCATTTCTAAGTAGTAGACATGATTCATGAAGGATAGGCTTATCATGGATAATATTTGCTTAGCGAAAGAGATAATGAGAGAAATCTCCATTAAAACTAGGGGACATAATGTAGTTTTTTAATTTGATTTGTCGAAAGCTTTTAATAAAGTAGACCAGAAATTATTATGTTATGTAATGAGGAAAATGGGATTTGCAGAAGATTGGATCGACTTAATTTTTAGATATATTTCTAGTACTTGGTTTAAAATTATCATTAACAGGGAAAAAGGGGAAGACTTTAAACTCACTCGGGGACTAAGACAATGAGACCCTTTATCTCTTTATCTTTTTAATATTTATTTGGAATTATTTTTGATTAATTTAAAACATAAAACCAAAAAAGGAGCTATCTGCTCATTTAAACATTATAAAGATTCACCATAGGTAGATTGTCTAGCATATACAGACGATATAATTATTTTTAATAATGGAAATAAAAAATCTATATCTAATCCAAAACATAGAAGAAGAAAAGGGTCTAATACTAAATAGAAATAAATGTCAATTCATGGTTTCTAAAAAAGCTCCCTTCAATCTAGCTTTCAGACTAAAAAATGATACAGGTTTTTCCCAAGTAACAGGAGAAATCACTTATCTTGGTTGCCCTTTATATGAGGGACGAACACACATAAAACATTTTGATTTCATGTTAGTTAATATTAGACAGAAAATCCCTGGATGGAAAATAGATATGCTATATATGAGTGGAAAAATCACACTATTAATTATGTTCTTCAAAGCATGGTAATTCATAACCTTATGATAATGATGCCACCTAAAAACAAAATTTAAAAAATTGAAAGAGAATTTCCTAATTTTTTTTGGGGGGAAAATAATAAAAAATACAAATTGCATTGGGTTAAATGGGAGTTTCTTTGTTACCCAAAAGAGGAAGCTGGCTTAGGCTTTTCTAGCTTGATAGAAATAGCAGAGGCATGGGCTTGCAAGAGATGGTGGGGTATAAAAGAAGATAAATATTTATGGGCTAAATATATGAGTGCAAAATATTTTATAAACAATGATACTAATAAGGACAAAAAAATTAAAAATAACTCACAAATATGGAAACAAACGATAAAACAAAGAGATAACATAGATAAAAATAAAATTTTAACAAAACATGGATGGATATAAAAATTAACCAAAGAAGGCGGCGCATTCACTTTAAAATCTATCAAATTTTTAACTAGAAAGAAAAAACCACATCAAGAGATACTTAAATGATGTCGGGACAACACTAACTCACCTAAAACATGTTTATTCTTATGGAAAGTTTTGTATAACATAATTCCATTGGACAATATTATTCAAAGAAAAGGCATAAAATTAGCATCTAAATGTGATGTTGTAAAAAAAATATATAGAAACATTAGAACATATATTCTTCCAAGGAGACATAGCAACAAGGATATGAAAAAATCTAGGTAATGAAATGGGGATAAATATAGAAGGAAATCCCTCAAAAATAGACTACAATGCTGGGAATTAAAGCCTTACAATAATTCTGCTCACAGCTGGCTTAGGAAGAATATACCTCCACTAATTATCTGGAATATATGGAAAGCCAAAAACAAGTGTAGATATGAAGGTATAGACATGATAATTAATGATATAGTAAGAGAAATCAAAACAGAATTAAAAACAATTTCAGAAGTTTATCCACTAAAAAATATTAAATATGATGAAAATAAAGATTACATAGACACATGGCAACTAAGTTATAAAAAAGGAAAGCCAACAAATTTTACTAGGATATGCTGGAATAAACCTCCAGGGGGCTACACAGCACTTAATATAGATGGTAGTTATAAAAAACGTATGGTGGTAGCATGTGGAGGAGGATTATTAAGGGACTCCGAAGGGAAGGTCATATTTGCTTTCACTAGAATAATCAAAGCAAATAAAACATTTGAGTCAGAAATTCGAGCTCTCTTAATAGGTCTATAGCTATGTAAAAGCAACAATGTAAAAAATATTCAAGTCCAAACGGACTCCTTAACATTAGCAAATCTAATTAAAGGAAACAAATATCTTTGGAAATATTAAAATGAGATAGAAGATATCTTACATCTGGTTTCTGAATTAAATTGCAAAATAATACATATATTAAGGGAGGCCAAACTAGTAGCTAATAAATTAGCAAAAAATAGTGTTGAAGAAGGTAATCAGGATTTTAGAAAAATAAACATCTCTACGAAATATAAAGGCTTGCTCAACCTAGATGAAATAGGCTTTCCAAATTATAAAAGTGGTTAGAGGAGTAGCAAAGAAATTTAACCCTAGAAAGCATGCTTGCAGTTTACAATTTTATGTTTCATCTTTGTTATCAGTTTAAGGCAGGAAATATGCACAAAGGAATTCTATCAAAAGGCTATCTACAAAAGATACTATTTTTGAAAAGTCAAGGGCAAGTAGAAATTAAAAAAAAAATACAATATATGTTTACAGCATGCCAAAACTATCACAGGGAAGAAAAATGAATATTTTGTGCATTATTGGATGGTTTTGCAGATGAACAGAGAAGGCAACTATCAGGTGAGTTAGGATTGTATAGTGTGGATGGATGTTTTTGGTTTTTGCAGATAGCAAACACACAGATTCAAAAAGTCAAATAGTTACCAAGTAGAAGCTAAAAGCAAATGCCAACATAGAAGATACCATGTTGTCATTACTGAGGATCATGAAGCTAGAAAAGGCAAAAGCAGATTTGAAGATTGCAAAGAACATAGCAGAATCTTAAACAATGAGATCAAAGTTGCTCCGACATGAA
>JAREIK010011931.1:0-147500 GCA_029783825.1 Sapria himalayana | reverse complement strand
CTAATTAAAAGAAAATAACATTACTGATTTAAAAACATCATTAATGGAGGTGCTATATCACAAGAAAATAACATTACTGATTTATAATTAAAAGAGTTTTCCTACTAATTTTATTTCCAAGATGTCCACGATAAGCAATACTTTTAATTCTGAAAAAAAAAAAATAAAAGTTCAAATTTAGCCGTTAGCTTGGCACTAACTACGACAACATAAGGGCTTTCTCAAAACAGACTTATGAAGTGACTTACATTATATACAAGCAGCAAAGGATTGAAAGTCTTTCAATTAAATCAAAATTATCATGGATCAAGGCTTGTCAAATCAGACACACAAATGTATGTATACCTCTCCCAGAGTCTGCACTAAGAATGAGACTTGAATGTAAAGTGGGAATTGGGGAGGGTCCGATCAAAAACAAAAACTCGATTGTAATTGGTTCCTCTCAAACTTCATTACCCATTGTTGTTACAATTAACTCATCTGCCATAATACAACTAATGATAAAGTGACCACTTTTTCACAAATTAAACTCACTTAGTCTTTCTCGAGGAGCAACACAGCGCCACAATGAATGATAAGAATGAAGGGTCGCAGGATCAACCTCAAGGTTTGAAAGGATGCGCCCATACTCCTATAAAAAAATAGTAGTGAAGAAAGAGCAACCACCCCAGATCAGAAAAAAAAAAAACTGGAATAATAAGCGAGAAATAAACTGGATTTTTAACACTTTTACCTGAATATCAAGAAACAGTTGCACGCATATTTTTTCTGTGTCAGACATGCTGTTTCCAGACACATCTTGGCTTGATCCAGCACGGCGCTGAACTCCTTGCCGCATTCTTTGCAGTGAAGATTCAGTTTTCCTAGCCTGGGCCAAGATGGAGTGTTAATCATTAAACCCCCACTGTCCCCACCCCCAGTACCCTCCTCACCAAAAAAAAATTATATGCCAAAAGCATTCAAAAAAGATTCGTGCTGCCACTGACCAAGCTAACAAGTTCACCAGCTAACTCATCATATCGGCGAGTAATCTCTTCTGCAACACCAAGCAACAAGCTTTTCCGAGTTTCTTCTGTCAAATATGTTGCAGCTCTCTCTCCTTCTATGAAAGTCTGCAAGCAGAGATAGCTTGTGGTAGCAAGTACAGTGAGGTAACTTAACAAAGGCAGATCATGTTAATGATGCTGCAATTGGTAATATATCCTGGAGAATTATGAAAATTAATCATAAACAAACAGCCAGGGGCTCCTACCAACAATATAGTAGTCCAATTGACAAAAGGAGGAAAATCACGTCTATGGACACAATATAAATCCCCAAGAATGCCAAATACGTGACCCAGGGTTTGCCAAATGTTCCACTCATACTGCTAGGATGGAAGCCTTTATGACCCCAGTGCCCCAAGGGCTATATATGGAAGGCGAGGGATAATATAAGATACGTTGCAAGTGCACGAGAAGGGGGACATAAGAATTAAAAAAAAAAACATCTAAGGACCTTTAGAGGCTGCAATAACTGAGACACATAGGAAGAATGCTTGACGGGAACAGGCTTGTTTGTCATTCTGTAAGTTGCAGTTATTCCCTTCACCTGTCTCAGATCCTAAAACATCATCATATGACATCAATTTAAATTAATTGGACCACATTTAACTTTAATATATATATTTATTTTTTTTCATGAAAGAAAATGAAAAAAAAAATGACAGCCTATATTCTATGACAAACATACTTAAAATCAAATATTTGTAAACAATAATATATCATACTTAAATTTTACTGAAATATCAAACAAAATATTATATAAATATTGATCATATTCTGACAAAAATACGCTTTTAAACATAATTTATTTATTCATTTTGAAAATTTAAACCTATTTATCGCATTTTAAATAAAATATTAAATCCTACATAAAATAATTTCCATATGTTGCTTTGCAGGTTTGAACTCACCTGCGACAAGCTTATAAAAAACTTCGAATTATGAGTTTTAACAAGTTTTAAGAAACGAGGAAAACATAAATAATATTACTGTTGACCACTAATAATATAAAGAAATACCTCAAAACATTAAGAAACTATTGATGATATACATCAATACACTATATGACATTCTACCTCTATAGATAATATATATCAATAATGAGAAAATCTCCTAATAACATATATTTCAGCAATATTTTTTTCCAAGATATCTCAATATTTTGAATTATGCTTCTTTTTAAATCAGGTGTTGTATTGGGCAATCCGCCCGAACCCCAGGAGACATGATTTTCTATCCCAGCAATTGATGGTAGCTCATGAGGATTGAACTTTCAACATAAAAGAAGATTTAAATTTATCATATAAACAATTTAACTACCAAGTCATTAGACAATTTGAATTATGCCTAAAATTACTTAAGGCAACTAATTTTGGTACAATGGCAACATCTCTTAAATTTAAGTTTTTTCAAAAGTTGTGCTTTTGTACGATGAAAAATATATTTATCTAATAGTAGTACGTCTTGAGTTGTAACTTTTCATACACAAATTCCTTAATTTTCAAAGGTAACATTATTGACATATTAGGTTCTCCCAGAATTACACTAAACGAGAGCTTTGAACACTGCGTATGAGCTATTGATGATATATGCCAATATAGTACATGATTTTCTATTTCTGTAGATATAAAAAAAATGAAAAACTTCCAATAATATATATTTGGTAATATTTTTTCCAAAATATCTCAATATTTTGAATTATGCTTTTTTTTAAATCAAGTGTTTTGTTGGGCCCAAGGAAATCTACCCTAACCCCAAGAGACTTTGTTTTCAATCCTAATAATTAATGGTAGCTCATGGGAATCAAACTCGCAACATCAAAAAATACATGAATCCAACATATTAAAATTATATTTTTCACCAATCAGCCTACCACATCATTAGCCATTTTGATTTATGCTTAAAATTACTTAAGGCAACTAATTTTGATACAAATGGCAACACCTCTTAAAATTATTTTTTTCTCAAATGTCATGCTTTTGTGCAAAGCCAAATATCTTCATTCAATGATAGTCCGTCTCAAGTTAGACTCTCCAAAAATCTCTTTAATTTTCAAAGATACAAATAATAAGATATTAACTTCTCCCATAACTTGTGCTGAGTCTAAGCTATATACACTGGATAATACTTATTGGTGATATATACTAATAAACTACATAATATTCTACCTCTGTAGATATATAAAAAAAATGAGATACTCCCAATAACATGTATTTCAGCAATATATTTTTCAACACATCAACATTTTAAATTATGCTTAAAATTAGTAAGGCAACTACTTTTAGTACAATGACAACACCTCTTAAATTATATGTTCTTAAACCTTTGTACGATAACAAATATATTCATTCAAGAACAATAAGTCTCACGTTCAAAATATATCAGACAGCCTCTAGTTTTTAAAGATAAGAATATTAATATATTAATCTCTCTTTGACCCCTTGCTAAGTGGAAGCCTTATGTATTGAGTACAACCTCTAGTCGACTTCAAGTAGTTAAGATAAGACTAATTTGAAGACGATGATTAACTAAATTTGGTACAATCAAAATTTTGGCATACCTCAATTGCTTTATCAACTAGAGAATCTATGATTGCCTTCATTACATAAGGCAACAAACTAATTAGAGAATTCCCACTTTGTAAAATGCTTTGTTTCACTATGTCAATGACATCAGGAGAACAAGAAGACAGAAGGTTTGCCACGTGCTCGAGGTAGTTTCCCTGAACTTCAGCAACCAAACAACTAATGTCATGAATAATCTGCACGCATTAAGATTTAATTTTGTTAATCATAATTTCCCTAGGTTGTATGTGCAGGAAAGAAAAAAAAATCTAAGGAGCTTAAATGGAATATTGTGCATACACAAACAAAATCATCAGGAGAAGCTGAAAATGCCCATTCGCATCCCGGATGGGATTCTGAATTACCATCATTGCATGCAGCAAGTCCAGATTCCAACCAATATGAAAATCTAATGGATATTCGTAAACAGGGAATAAGCTGAGTGAACACGAACACAAAAACTAATTTTATATAAAAACTGATCACCTTGAGAGAAGCTGCAAAGATAAGCGAAGAAACTTGTCAGAGAATGTATGTATTAGAACATCTTCTCTCCAACAAAATCTCAAGCTCTCCAAAAGGGTAACACTCTGTTCTAAAGCTAAATTTTGGGTTTCTTGGCCAACCAAAGATGATTTTTTAACAGGGACAAGATTGAGCGATGCAAGCGAAGAAACTAAAGCCCCTGCAACTTCCTGAAACCTGAATTGAACATCCTTGAATCAGCATAAAGTAGATCACCAAACCATTTGGAAGCATCCATTCAAGTGTTGTTCACCATACCGCAAAGAGAAATAAACCACAATGTTCCATTGTTTCATAAAATCAACATATACAGCTTCTGATCGGAACTTAGCAACTGCTGCTCTTGATGAACAATGGCCTTCATGAAAATTAGAACTTTCAAGTTATCCCAAATTCACACATATAACATAAAAAAATGGATTGGTGAATAAATTTAAAATGCTTCATATGAGAAATGACTTTTATAATTATTATTTGTTTGAAATATACATATATTAATCATACAAAAAAATACATTTTTTTTTTGGTATTTAAACGTATATATACAAAAGCACATTAAAAAAAACAATAAAATATATGAAACACCTTTTTACGACGAGCACTTATTTACCAAAACAGTCAAAGTACAAGACTTCAATACAATTTTTGATTTTCAAGAATAAAGTGAAGAATATTATCATTTTTAGTTGTCATTGCAACCCTTAATTGAATAAAAGTTGTCTTGGTGTGATGAAAAGTACACTTGTCCAAGTGCAGGAGGTCTAGGATTTAAGACTCATCACACGCAGCTTATTAATTTTTAAAAATAAGATTTTTGAGATATTAACATATCACAGACTCCATGTTAAATCATAGTTATTCTGTAAAAAAAAAAATTTGACTGCAAACTATAACCGATGAAAAAATATTTCTGAAAATAGACTTTCTTTAATTCTTGTTTTTTTTACAATTAATACAATGATTTATTTATAGGCAGTAGTTTACCCTAATAAAACCAAAAATTAAAAATCATTATCACTTATAAGAGTAACTATTGACTATTAACATTTCATCTTCCCTATTAAAAATAGATATTTAATGTTTAAAAAAACTCCTCATTAAAAATGGATATTTAATATTTATTTAATATATTCAAGGCATGACTGAGACAAGTCTAAAGCTCAAGCACAACGACACATGGGCAAATGCATCTCACCTAAGGTGGGGCACAATAACTTCTAAAAGGCAATGGAGGCACGGGCATGTGAAATTCCTTTGCCGGGCCAGCTCGTTTGATGCCTCTACTCACATGGACATCCAGTAAAGAACTAAAAAAACTATTTTGCCAAATGAATACCCAAGCAATATTTGTTCATGAGATAAATTAATAATTAGATCATTAATTAGAAAAATCACATATAAGTCACTAATCTTTTTAGAAAAAATTCTTAGGAACATGCTATTATAAGCTTGGTTCAAGTGTCGAGTGAGTCGAGCAACACAACAATCCAAAACCATGTCTAAATCTAATTCATTTCATTACCAACCCATTGCATAGCTCTTGTCATGTCGTATTGGGGTAACAACAAGCACTATCATGTCGACTATCAATGTCCACCTAAAATGGGTAGGAATAATATAGTTGCTATTAAAAAAAAATTATCTTTTAAAAAATATTGGTGCCAATGAGTCATATTTTCATGCTAGGCACATGAGTAATGCATGACATGATACGAGGCAAGTTAAGCCCCAACCTAGCATGGTGGTAGCCATGCCACGAGCCAACACGACTACAATCAAGGCATAGTTATGAACCATGTTGATGCTACATTCACATACATCACTGCTCACTTAGATGATAATAGTCGTATATGAGTATCTGTCAAGTATCTTTAAAAAATATAACATTCAAAATAAATTTATTCATATTACATTTAATAACAAATTAGATAATATTATTGTAATTAATATATTTATTAAATTTATTAGAAACAAATTCTTAAATGATATTTTTTATATTAAGTGTGTGTGTCATATAATAAACCTAATAGTACAAATAAAAACAAAATAATCTTTTCTACATTAAAAAATACAAAAAAAATACATTTAAACATCTTAAGACACATAACATGCAACAAGAATTTTATACACTGTTTAACATTGAGCTAAAAAAATTTTCAAAATGAATGTCAAGCACTATTAACAGTATATATATATATATAAAATATTAGATTCATATCTTTGCTACTAACAAGTAATATTTAACTACATCAATAATAAAAAAGATAATTATTATTGTCAATTCAAACTAAAAAACATGAATTTTATTTTTAAAAATTCTGAAGATTTTTCATAATATAATGAACATATGTTTATCTGTATAGACTCTCACTACATGCATTATACTTTGATACATAATTATTTGAGATACAATGTATATTGAGGCACAAAAATCTTTTAAAGTCAAGACACAAAGCACAAATAAAGTATGAATTTTTTTAAGCACACTCACCTTATATATATTTTAAAGTATATACATATACATAAAAATTATATATAATCTTTAAGCGCAAATAAATCGAGACACTAAAAATTATTGATAATTTTTATATATTAATGAATAAACAATCAATTAAAATATACAAAACATAAAAAAAAATATCATTGATATTTTCAATCAACACAAACATTTAAAATTTCAAAATAACATAATAAAATTTTTAAAATTCATTATATATATGTGTGTAGATATATATATATATATATACACACACACACAAACATATATATATATATATATGTGCATATGTATACATATATGTATATGTCAATTTATATATATATATATATATATACACACACACACATGTATATGTATATGTATATATAAGAACGAATCCAAGAATGAGCTTGGACAACTCATCCTAAGAATAAGTTGGCACAACACATTCCAAAAATGAGCTTGGACAACTCATTCCACAAACGAGCAGTGATAGCTTGTTCTATAGGCGAGGCTAAGCAGAAATTTTTGCATGATCTAGCACATTTCAAAAACTATTGCGTCTTGCCCGAGTATCATGGTGCATGTGCTTTAGGCTTGCCTCAATCATGCCTTATATAACTATAACTAGATAAATATACAACATTAATAATATATTTAACAACTATAAAAAATAGCTAAATTTACATTAAATTTATTGAGATAGAAAATAAATATTTAAACTACTAATTCTTCATTTAAATCTATTTATTACTTGGTGCCTATGAATCTTAAGGTTAAAGTGTAATGAGTAATAAAATATTAAAATATATATCAATAAGCATGAACCAAATATAACTAAATAATAAGATTCACTGATAATTAAATAACATATATTTAAATATTATAATATTAAGTATGAGTCTTAACGAGCTTTCAAGTACAGACATAAATATAATATTTAAAAATACTAACTTTTTTATTCAGTTAGTTAATGATAAGATGATACATTGAATAAAAATAAGATAACTCGATACTTAGATATCGATTATTACTCCATATTATTACATGATAAAATTTAAAAAATATAATTAGTTAATTGATGAAAATCATAGAGCTCACTTATGCATATTATCTAAAATGACACGAGATATATTAAACAATCCAACATCTAAAGTAGCATTAAAGTCTACTTTTTCTATAACTATAAATACTATTTCAAATAGACGATTAATATTACAAACAAATATCATTAAATTACTATCATTCTTAAAGAAATATGAAAATTCATAAATAAATCTTCATTATCAATGAAAAAGCTATTAATAAATGATGACTCACAGAACATTAAGAATATCAATACTGCTATTATGAGCTTGAGTTGCGATGATCCAAATCATACAAACTAATCATAAATATTAGAAGACTGGATTATTCCTATTGTTAACTTCTATTATTTATCATGTTTTAACAATTTTTTATTTTATTATTTTTTGTGATATCAAGATTAAACCAAAATCACAAAACAAATATATATTTTTTTGTTGAATTGCAACTTTTATTCTTAAATTTTTGTTGTTGAGCTGTAAATATATATTTTACAATTTCATTTATAGTATAGTATAGTTCATTTTTATTATTTAATTTTTTATTTTAAAGACAAACTATATCTTAAAAAGTCAACGGCAGAGGCCACTGCAAAATAGACACTGCTCAGTGCGACCTACCCACAAACTATATCTTAAAGACAAACAAACTGTAAATATGTTTCAATTACAGCCATCACATTGGCAGATTGGCTAATGGCACCAGGAGTGACCTATCCACAGAGCATTGCCTGATTGGTTTGTGGCAACCATGTCGCAAGGCCAGAGGCCACTGCAAAATAGACACTGCTCAGTGCGACAGTGCCCACTGTCAATGGCTTAGTGCTATTGCCAAGTCACAAGCAGCTTGGCCAATGACTAACAAACATGACCCAATTCGACTCAGCATGGCCCGACTAAGAAAGTCATGCCATCAGACAGTGCCAAACTTAACTCCCATGTTGCCATGCCAACACAACATGGACTGAGTACCAATCTATGTTATGTCCGACAAAGCACAATGATTCGACTGGGCTACAAAGATTTAGGTCATGTCATATGCTATCTTCTACCAATTTGCCATGATGTTTTTATTCAATGTATATCATATGCTATCTTCTACCATTTAATAAGAGATATTTTTATACCTTACTTTATGGATTATCATTTTAATGAGTTTATTCCTTTTAATTGGGAGCGAAAAATCAACTCCAGAAAAATAATGATAAATTACTTGAAACATATTTATAATGTCTCATTTTAATCCTCATATAAATAAATGAAAATTAGAAGTTGAAAAAAAATCATTCATTAGTAAAATTTTGCAAATTAATTATCTAATATTTTTATTGATATAAATAGAGGTGTCAAACGTGCCGGCCCGGGACGTTCTTAAACCGTGCCCGGGCCCGTGCCATGCCCGGGTTAAGATAATCTCGTGCCGGTTCACGCAGGCACGCGTGGCACTGGCAGCGTGTCACGCGTGCCGTGGCATGAGACGTGAGTCACTCCTCGCAGACTACAAGAGTTTGGTAATCTCTGTTTGTCTGCGAATCTTAAGAAGAAGAAATTCCAATCAGATGTGAGACATCGTTGGAATTACACGTACCTGATGTTGGAATCATGTGTTGGATACGAACACGTGATATCCGACTACGTTAATAGTAAGAGTGGCGAACTTATTATTGACGACACTGACTGGGCTTCAGGAATTTTATGACACGACGAACATGTGTTCGTCGATTTATACGCCCACCACTTGCATTGCACTCCGTTGCATATGCAACATTAGTAGCATGTTTAGGAAGTATCGAGCGGACCCGACGCTTAGCCATATGGTTGCAGAGATGGAGATCAAGTACCTGAAGTACTGGTCCACCATTCCATCTCTTTATTGCCTCGCAGCATGCATGGACCCTAGGGCTAAGGTGGAAGGGGTTGAAAACACCCTGACTTTCATTTCCTCGTGCATGAACCTGGAAGAGCCACCTGAAGGGTTCATTTACGAGAAGTTGACAGACCTGTTCACATACTACGATACTAGGTATGGTGGTGGTGGTGGTGAGACTGTGAGTACGGACACTGATACCTTGTTCGGAGATGTCGATTATTCCATTAACCTAGCGAGGGAGAAACGTAGGGGTGGACCTTCACATAGGAGCGAGCTGGCTCGGAACTTAGATACCGATTACTGCTCAATCCTATCACCTTCTGACAATAAGAATCTTGATTTATTACAGTGGTGGAAATCATATGAGTCCGCCTATCCCGTGCTATCTAGGATGGCACGGGATCTACTGACTCCTCCGGTGTCAAGCGTAGCATCGGAGTCTGCTTTTTCTGTTGCAGTGAACGTGATTTCGGATAGGAGATCGAGATTACGTCCAGATATGGTTGAGGCCTTGGCATGTTGGAAGGATTGGGAGGAATCGAGATTTAGCATCAGTGATCGTGCTGAAGCTGGGACTGTGACAGACACTGCAGTCGCATCCACATCCACTACGATGGCGGAGGAGGTGATTGCCGATGATGATGATCCATATGATACTGATCTTGATGTTGCGGCTAATGATTCTCATGATATGCCGCTTGACGATTGATGCTCATCTGCTCTTTTTTTTCGATGTTTTTTTATTTATTTTATTTATACACTTTGTTTGTACTTTGCACCATACATTGTGTTTAAACTTATACTTATTTTGTTCGGACTATTGGTTTCAAAAGCATGAATGGTAATTTTTCATTTGTGTTGTTTAATTTTTTTTTAATTAAAATTTTTACTAACTTAATGTATTTATTTATTATTTTACGATTTAAATTTTATTTTAAAATTTAATAACTTTAAATTTCAATATATAATTAATAAATTATAATAATAAAAAAAGCTAAACTTAATTGAAAAAAAAAAAAATTTCTAATATTTGTTTGTTTTATTTAATTTTAAATGTAATAATTTTTACAAAAAATTATATTTTTTAATTATTACTAATACTCTAAAGTCTATACAGAATCTTAATAAAAAAATTTTTAAAAAAAAAAAAAAAATTTCTAATCTGCCATTTTGGCATTTTCAGCCCGTGCTCGTGCTTGGCTCCCGGGACCCGGACCCCGGTTGAGCCGGTCCCGCGTTGAGGCTCCCGCCCCGCCTGCCCTGCCCCTGCCGTGCGCCCGTGCCGCCTGGCCAAGCCAAGTTGTGCCCTAGCGGGCCGTGCCATGCCCGCCTTTAACTCATCGTGTCGTGCCTGGCACGGCACGGTAGCACGACCGTGCTCGTGAAAAATGGGCCGTGCCGTGCTGGGCCGGCCCGTTTGACACCTCTAGATATAAATATAATAAGTTATATATCTCAACTACAAATAATTCATCACGAATCAAAGTCCCTAAAGGACAATTGACAAATGTCCTTTAGTCTTGTTGTGCCAGCATGACTCTAAAAATAAACATCTCAGCACATCCCACTAGCATGCTTTTGCACAGGTCGTCTCACAATGTCATGCCAAGACAAGTCAAGCCTGGCTAGACTAGTCTGGTTCATTCCAAACTAGGTTGGTTCTTTCCAGGCTAACATGGATCAGAAACAAGTTAGTCTGGGTTATGACTAAGCTAGCCTGTTTAGCTAGTTGGGACATACCATTCCAGGCACCACTAAATTATGTTATGCCTCATGTTGTTGTTCTTAAACCAATTAACACCTCTACATATGATAAACACAAAACCCATGAAATATTACTAAGTGCCCCTTGTAGATGTATATATTGAATAAAAGAATCTAGAAAATATTCAAAATAAAAAAAAAATACCTCTTAAAAAATCAAATACATCTAAAATTATAAGATCTCAATAAATTATGTACAAAATAAAAAAAATAAATTAAATAAAATTATTAATAATATTTTTACTTTCCAAATTATATTAGACATCAAAATAAATGATATAAATCTCAAACCATAAAATATAAACAAACATCAAAATAGAAATAATTGATCATGCATAATTAAACTCATTAATAAAACAAGACATTTTTAGGTTTATAGTCCAAACACCTAAAGGTGCCAAACATGTTGGATACAAATAAATATTTGTATAAAATAACAATAAAAAAATGAGATCATAAAATATATAAAAAAATTAGTACAGGGTTTCATGTAAAGACTTGGTATTGAGTATTGAATAGAAATATACATATATATATATATATACATATATCCTCCTATCATGGATGCAATCACTTTCGAATAAGTTTAACAATCTTTAAAGGATTAATCATTAGATATGCATCTAATAAATATCATCATAACTTATATATATAAATCCAATCATAATGAAATATATATATATATATATATATATATATATATATATATATAAAACAAGCCTCATAACATGTTCTCAATCATATTTTAATATATATATATATATATATATATATATATTGAAGTAATCCAAACACATAATATAATTGACTTAGCAAATATTTATTGAAAAAAGAGTATGCAAACAACCTTATATGCTCATGCATCTTTATTTATACAACAAAAACTGAATTTATAATTCTTGTTGTACATGTTTATGTAAATTTTATTGAGACTCGTGAAGAGCTCACACGAACAAACACTAAAGGTGTCAAAGTTCGTGGATACAAATGAATATTTATATAAAAGCAAAATAAAAAAATAAGATCACAAAATATAAAAAATGATTAGTACTACAAGATTTATCATAAAAATTTGGTATTAACTACAAATATATATATATATATATATATATATATATATATATATATATATATATATCCTCCTATCATGGATATAATCACTATCTAATAAGCCTGCCAATCTTTAAAAGATTAATTATTAGATATGCATCTTATAAATATCATCATAATTTATATATATATATCCATAGATAATAATAATAATAATATATAAATTTCTGATAAATTTAAATTATTTGAAGCAAATAATATAAGTCTCATAATATGTGCTTAAACAAATTATAACAATCTCTATATAAATTGAAATAATTCAACCACAATACAATCGACCCAGTGAATATTTATTGAAAGAAGAGCATATAAACAACCTTATATGATCGTGCATCTTTATTAATAAATTAAAAACAAAGTTTATAATTATTGTTGTACATGTTGATATAAATTTTAATGAGACTCATAATAAGCTCACAAAAACAAAATATTTGAAAAATAAATATTAAGATGAAAGATATTAGAAAATTTAAATTTATCTCGACTTGCAAATCAAATATTTTTCTACTAAAATTTTAGTTCTCAATCAACATATACATATATATCTTACTAAATATACTCGCTCAAATATTAATTTTTATGTTAATTTATTAACTAAGTACAATTTTATTCCAACCCAAATACATTATGATGAAATTAAACACATATTGTGCTACATCCAATAAACGACTAATATGAACCTATTTTAGTTAAAAAAATCTAAGCAATAATTATGTGGATATGTTGATGCATACTAACTTTTAAACCCACATACGGTCAAATCATAAATAAGATATATTTAATTGTAATGAAATTATTATTTTATAAAAATTCTTTAAGCAAATAATAATAGCTACATCATCAAATCATTTAGAGATTATAACAATTCACAAAGTCATGAATATATGTCTAATATCGATGATTTAACATATTCAAGAATCATGTTGCCTCCCTACTATAAAAAATAATTCACTAATATTATTTGAAAATAATGTCGCATATATTATAAATATTAAAGAAGATTACATTAAAAAAGATACAACTAAATACATTTTTCCAAAAATTTGTTATACATACTAACTCTAGAAAAGTGATAAAATAGATATTAATCAAATATGCTCAAGTGATAATGTAGCAGACTTACTTACAAAAGCATTATCAACCACAACATTCAAAAAAATAATACATAACAATAGAATGCATTAACTCAAAGATATTGGCATCATATGAACATCTTATGAGAAGATGTTAGTATACTACACTCCTTTTTACATAATTTAGTTATTGTCTCAGAATTTTATTGTCAAGATTTTGGTGAGATAATACTAACAAACTAAGATCAATCAACATCATATGAAAATTATATTTATTTATTTATTTTATTATATTTTATTCCATTAGATTTTACTAGCAAGGTTTTAATGAAGTACATTCTTGATAAAAAATTATTTAAGATGAAGTGTTACAAATAAAATATTTAAGTGATGAATAATCACATTCACATTAATATAAATTTGTATAAATTATAATTTTTATAACTCCACCATTAAGATGAATCATCTTTTGTAAGTCTATAAAAGACACTTATATTTATGTTAATCAAATGAGTTTTTTTTCTCTCTCTATCTATCTCTTTATTTTTCTCTTTTCAACTTTTCATATACAAAAAAAATATATGTAACTTAGTTTCACACATAATTATTAAAGATGCACCTCAAGAACACCTAAAGCCCTGGTGCCACAAGGCTAAAGAAAAAATATCTCATCTTGCTTTAGGCACTCCCTCATAAAACATATTATTCCTGAAGTCCCCCATAATTAATTATTTCCAATGCTCTCTTCCCAAAATCATATTATTCCTAGAGTCATCATTTCCCACACTCTCGAGTACAATAGACAATAAGTTTAATGTCTTATAATTTGACATGTTAGATTATTAACATCCTATTATTTTATTTTAAAACTTTATATGCTTGTGATGATAAGAAATAGTAATAGTATTTAATTTTTATATTTGATATCTTTTATTTAAATGTATTTTATTAATAAATAAAAATTATAAATAATATTTAATAAAAATATATAACTATATATATGTGTTAGGTAAAGTATGCCTCAGAAAAAAAAAACTTACATCTTAATTGCACATTACACCTTATGGTCTTAATAACTCAAAAGATTTTTGCTTCTTAATATGTCTTGCATCTCAAATAATTATGATTTCACATTTTATAATAATTTTATAATATTGTATACTTATTAAAAAAAGAAGACTAAAGAAATTGAACACTCACAATCAAACTTTTAAATAATGAAAATATAAAGAGAGATTTTTTTTATATTCATTAAGTGAGGTATAATGTAAGCCTCATAAGCCTTTTGAAATCATCACTATGTCATTAATAAATGTTTTAAAATAATTGAGAATATATAAAAAAGCATCATCTAAATGAAAATAATAAAAAATTATTATAACTAAAAAAAATTATGATCCACAAGAAAAAAAATAAAAAAATATAAGATTTATATATATAGTAAAAAATGTATATATCAAATCATCAAATTTTATCTAAATTTTCATTTTCATAAATTATTATCAAACACAATGTTTCGTCTTGCATTTGCCTTCACTTTGATCTCATGGGAAATATAATTAAGTGTTTTTCAAATTATTTAATAAAATCTTATATATGTATTGTGACAATGCGAAGATAACTTAATCAATATCAAAGTGCATGTTATCTTCAAGCCAAGAAAAATATAATAGCATAAATAAAGTTTTTTTTTCTTTACATTATTTAAATATAAAATTGTATAGCACATTCAAAGAGACATTTTTACTTATGCCCAAGTGTATTTCTCTTTTTATTATGTATCTTGAAATAATAAAAAAATACAAATTCATATGTTAATAAAAATTATGTGCTTGACATAAAATATATATTTTTTTTTTTATTTATTTATTTATTTATATATTTATATATTTATTTATTTATTTATATATACACACACAAAGAAAGAAAGAAAAAAAAATTGTATAGCACATTCAAAGAGACATTTTTACTTATGCCCAAGTGTATTTCTCTTTTTATTATGTATCTTGAAATAATAAAAAAATACAAATTCATATGTTAATAAAAATTATGTGCTTGACATAAAATATATATTTTTTTTTTATTTATTTATTTATTTATATATTTATATATTTATATATTTATTTATATATACACACACAAAAAAAGAAAGAAAAAAATATTAATACTCAAATACTCTATTTTCTTTCATATCCAATATAAGCCTGTAGACTCAAAAAACAAAATTTTGTAAAGTTGATGTAGAACTCCCAAAACAATTCAACTACCTTGAGATTTTTAATTTTTGAAAATCAATTATACTATGTTGAATATAATGTGGAGTGGCAGAAATTGAAAAAAAAAAGGTTATCGCTCTCTCTCTCTTTTTCAACATGGTATCAGAGACAAGGGAGAAAACCTAATTCTCTCCCGAAGCTTTCCGACACCTTCAACTTTGGTGGTGCGGCTGCCGCGGCTGGAGCTCCGAATAATAACGCCTGCTCGGGATTCAACTTGAGGTCGCTCGAACAGCTACTGCCCATCGTCGTTATCCTGCTGCTGAACTTCCTGCCCTCCTCCGACCCTGCCATCTACTCCATCTCCAGGTCGTATCCGTACGAGTACAGGTACACGACGCAGAGGGGTGGAGTTAACTTCTACGTGAAGAGTACCAAGTTTGAGCTGGACTACTCGCCGGGGACCTAGAAAAGAGTCGCACTGGAGGAGAGGGTCGAGAGGGACTACGCTTCCATTCTCGCTCAGAACTGCCGGCCCTATGAACAGTCTTTCCGGCTACTTTTTTTCCACCCCAATCCCTGCACGTGCCATTGGAAGTGTTCTTTTACCTTTCGGGTGCTGTCACGCCACAATCTGAAGTTGTACTAGGGCTCTTTTCAATCTGAAGTAGATATGGCTGCTAAAACTTTCATTTTTTTCTCTATTATATTTGGATCTCATATGATTACTTCGGAGAAATTGGTTGGCAATGACAATTATCTTTCCTGGTCAGCTTCTGTTGAACTATGGTTTATAGGTCAAGGATATGAGGATCACCTGGTTACACGGGAGACAGATATCCCTGAGGTTGACCGCGTACAGTGGAGGAAGATAAATGCCCAGTTATGTAGTGTATTGTGGCAATCAGTTGATCCTAAGATTCTTCTTCATCTTCGGGCCTACCAAACTTATTTTAAATTTTGGACTCAGGCCAAAGGATTATACACGAATGATATTCAGCATCTTTATAAGGTGACTTCTGTTATTGTCCATCTCAGCCAACAGGACTTGGATCTATCTACTTATATTGGCCAGATTGCTTCTCTTAAAGAGGAGTTCTTGACTGTGATGCCTCTTACTTCTGATGTTGGGGCTCAACAAACACAGCTTGATAAGTTCTTCATGATCCTTACTCTTATTGGCCTCCGTTCGAATCTTGAGCTTGTCCGCGATCAGATTCTTGGCAGTTAATCAGTTCCGTCCTTGGATGATGTGTTTGCTCGCCTCCTTCGTATCTCGTCTACTCAGACTTTGTCATCTGATAGCACTTCAGATTCTTATAGTTGCTATCAGTTACATGGACGGCCTCCTCGCACTGCCCATGTGGTCCAGTCCTCTGATTCTCAGCTGCCTCAGCCTCCGAGCTCCTCCACATCTCAGGCATCTCAGGCTTCTGTTGCCTCTGTTGCCCAGCCTGGTAATGCCTATGTTTGCCTTACCCACACATCTACTCTTGGACCTTGGATTCTAGATTCTGGAGATTCTGATCACATATCTGGTAATAAGGATCTTTTCTCCTCTATTACTACTACCTCTGCTTTACCTACTGTTACCTTAGCTAATGATTCTCAAACTGTGGCTAAAGGTATTGGTTTGGCCCTTCCTCTACCTTCTCTAACTCTCACTTTTGTCCTTTATACTCCTGAATGTCCTCTTAATCTTATTTTCATCAGCAAAATCACTCGTATTCTTAATTGCTCTATTACCTTTTCTGATAAATTTGTGACCTTGCAGGACCGGAGTACGGGGAAGACGATTGGCATAGGACGTGAGTCTCAAGGCCTCTATCACCTCACCTCGAATTCATCTCCTACAGTTTGCATTTCCACTGATGCTCATCTCTTCATTCACGGTCGTTTGGGCCACCCTAGTCTCTCCAAGTTCCAAAAGATGGTCCCTCGTTTTTCCACTTTGTCATCGCTTTCGTGTGAGTCATGTCAGCTTGGGAAACATACTAGTGTCTCATTCCCAAAGCGTTTGGATAATCGGGCAAAGTCTCCTTTTGAACTTATCCACGCTGATGTTTGGGATCCTTGTCGGACTACGTCTACTTTAGGATTTCAGTATTTTGTCACTTTTATTGATGATTATTCTCGATGTACTTAGTTATTTTTAATGAAAAATCGAGCTGAGTTATTCTCTATTTTTCAGAAATTTTATGCTGAAATCCAGACCCAATTTAATATTTCTATTCGTGTGTTACGCAGTGACAATGACAGGGAATATTTTTCATCCCCCTTTACTTCATTTATATCTCATCATGAGATTCTTCATCAGTCTTCTTGTGCTCATACTCCTCAACAAAATGAGGTAGCTGAATGCAAGAATCGACATCTTGTTGAGACAGCTCGTACTATCCTCCTCCATAGTAATGTTCCTCTTCGTTTTTGGGGGGACGCTATTCTTACCGCTTGTTATTTGATTAATCGTATGCCCTCCTCTATATTACATGATCAGATTTCTCATTCCCTTCTCTTCCCTGACCAACCACTTTATTTCCTTCCTCCTCGTATCTTTGGTTGTACTTGCTTTGTTCATATTCTCACTCATGGACAGGACAAGCTTTCAGCCAAAGCCATGAAGTGTCTCTTTTTTGGATATTCCAGACTTCAGAAGGGTTATCGTTGTTATTCTCTTGAGACTCATCGCTACTTTATCTCCGCTGATGTTACTTTCTTTTAGGACTCACAATTCTTTTCCACCACTTCTGAGTCACTTCCTATTTCTGCAGTCTTGCCCATTCCCATTGTCTCTTCACCTGATGTTGTGTCTCCTCGACCACTTCAGGTTTATCATCGTCACCCTCATGTCGATGCTCCTCTCTCGTTTGCTGAGGCACCTGCTGACTCACTTCCTATCCCTTTGGCTTCTCCTGCCCCGGCTCCACCCTCTCCTGATGACTTACCCATTGCTACTCGAAAAGGTAATCGCTCTACTCGTAATCCTCATCCTATTTATAATTTTTTGAGTTATCATCGATTATCTTTACCATATTCTACTTTTGTCTCTGATATATCCTTTGTTTCTCTTCCAAAGAGCACCCATGAAGCTTTTTCCCATCCAGGTTAGCGACGGGCAATGGTGGATGAAATAGCTGCTCTACACTCTAATGGCACTTGGGATCTTGTTGTTTTACCCTCTGGTAAATCTACAGTTGGTTGTCGTTGGGTTTATGTAATTAAAGTTGGTCCTGATGGTCAGGTTGATCGCCTTAAGGCCCGCTTAGTTGCTAAAGGCTATACTCATATTTATGGTTCTGATTATGCTGACACATTCTCCCATGTTGCCAAGATTGCTTCTGTTCGTCTGCTTCTCTCCATGGATGCTATGTGTTCTTGGCCTCTTTATCAGTTGGATATTAAAAATACATTCCTTCATGGTGAACTTGCCGAGGAAGTTTATATGGAGCAACCTCCTAGTTTTGTTGCTCAGGGGGAGTCTGGTTTAGTGTGCAAGTTACGCCGTTCTCTATATGGCTTGAAACAATCTCCTCGAGCATGGTTTGGTCGTTTTAGTTCTGTTGTTCAAGAGTTTGGCATGTTTCGCAGTACAGCAAACCATTCAGTTTTCTATCATCATAACTCCTTGGGACAGTGTATTTATCTGATTGTTTATGTGGATGACATTGTCATTACAGGCAGTGATCAGGATGGTATTCAGAAACTAAAGCAACATCTTTTTACCCACTTTCAGACCAAAGATTTGAGGAAACTCAAGTATTTCTTGGGAATTGAGATAGCTCAATCCAGTTCCGGTGTGGTCCTTTCCCAAAGAAAGTATGCTTTAAACATCCTGGAAGATACCGGTATGTTAGATTGTAAACCGGTAGACACACCTATGGATCCAAATGTCAAACTTGTACCAGGACAGGGGGAGCCTTTAGGAGACCCTGGGAGATATCGACGACTTGTAGGTAAATTGAACTATCTCATCATTACTCGTCCAAACATTTCTTTTTCTGTGAGTGTTGTTAGTCAATTCCTACAGTCACCATGTGATAGCCATTGGGATGCCGTAATCCGCATTCTTCGATATATCAAAAGTACACCAAGCCAAGGTGTGTTGTACGAGAACAGAGGTCATACTCAGGTTGTTGTTTACACAGATGCAGATTGGGCTGGCTCACCCACAGATAGACGTTCCACTTCAGGGTATTGTGTTTTTATTGGAGGTAATCTAATATCTTAGAAGAGTAAGAAACAATATGTAGTGGCTAGATCTAGCGCTGAAGCCGAGTATTGAGCTATGGCTTTGGCAACATGTGAACTCATATGGTTGAAACATCTTCTTCAAGAGTTGAGATTTGGAAAGGATGAAGAGATGAAACTCATCTGTGATAACTAGGCCGCATTACATATTGCATCTAATCCAGTCTTTCATGAAAGGACCAAGCATATTGAAGTTGATTATCATTTCATTAGAGAGAAGATCGCATCAGGATGTGTTGCTATAAGTTTTATTAATTCAAATGATCAACTAGCAGATATCTTCACTAAATCTCTCAGCCGTCCTATGATTAAATACATTTGTAACAAGCTTGGTGCATATGACGTATATGCTCCAGCTTGAGGGGGAGTGTTGAATATAATGTGGAGTGGCAGAAATAGAAAAAAAAAAGGTTTTCTCTCTCTCTCTCTTTTTCAACATACTATACCTTTCATAGATCATGTCTTTGTACGATGATAGGTACATTAGATATAATCTTTATGTTTTAGAGAATATGACTATCGAGATATTAGCATCTCATATATATCACACAAAGCATAAGCTTTATGCACCAAGTATAACTTATTTTTAACAACTACATATTGTTTAAACAAATCCACAATGCTAACCTCACCTTGAATTCCTCTAAAAAGATGTACCACTTAAAATACTAGTTCATACATATTAGTCAATCAAAAAAATAATAGACATTGAATTGTCCATTAAATATATGGGGCTTAATATAAATGTTTCTCATATATTGATCCTTTAAATTTGCTCAGCGATATCCTTGCAATGCCTCTCATATATTGATCAAAAAGTTCAAGTGATGACGTTGTCACTCATAAAAAACAAACTCATTCCACGAAGGCTAGCTAGCAATCATATTCTTTTCTAACTTGATTAAGCATACATTAGTCTTACACCGAAATACTACAAAATCATCACTGATCATCATAAGCTCATCTAATCTTGCATAGATATGAGTGACAGCTTCGTTGAATCACTTCTAGAAGTTGGGTTCCATACTAACATGACCAACAAGAGTGATCAATTGACTCGAATCATCTTTTTGATAATTACTACTAGTTCATGTGGACATATCCCTAAAATTAAATGAATAAATTAAAAGACAACATATTTTAAATGATCTAAAAAATATAACCCTGTGATCCTTAAGTGATTAATACTCTCTTGATATCTTATGACACCAAAATGATATAGTATTATCAATTTAAATGTGAATAAGACGCTTTATACTTAATTCTACATAAATGAATTTAATTAGTCGAAAAATCAAATATACAAAATAGAAATGTAGTACTACATTCAAATTTCCACAGACAAGATGTGGAAATTCCTATGTTCAAAAATAATTTTACTACAGAAGCATTTTTCAAGAATTTCAAATTTAAATTCAGGAATGAAAGAAAAATGGTAGGTAAAATGGTGTAGGGACTTCGGAGCACAATAACCAATAGTTAATATGAAAATCTAGTTCAAGACGTAGAATTAACTTATTTTCAGTGACAATGAGTGAAATGGATGGCTTTGGATTATTAGCGAATTGGGAGGCATTTTATGTAATCCAAAACACCCACTTCAGTATTTATGGGTTGTGCACCGTGTAGAAATAGAAGAAAAAGAAATAAAAAAAATTTAAAAGGGAGGGGACTTTCATAGTTCACACTCTCACCATGACATCCAATGAATGTCAATGGGACAGGCATCATTGGATGAGTTAAACTTAGCATTTCAGAGGCCAATTATATTTTATTATGAGTAGAGATGTCCAATGGGACAGGCAGCTTGTGGCAAGACCCATGAAAAGCAACCCACTGTGTGGCCCAGCAAGGCCAGAACTAGGCTTAGAATAGAGGATGGGCCAATCATGAAATGGATCAAGCCGTGTTGGGTCCAAGCTCCTGGCCTCGTTCCACAAGCCAAAGGGATGTGGCATAGCTTGGTCCAAAACAAACCAGGCTAACTTGGACATCACTTAGGCTAGCCAGGAAGAAACTCAAGCTAGCATGAATCTGACTCAAGCTAGCCTGGAACAAACCAAAATAGGTTGGACCTTACCAAGACTAGCATGAGTTCACGCTATGCCTAGTGCATGGGAGTGATAGTTTTGGAAAAGCGGAGCCCGGCACAACCCAAGTATCCAGGAACCAATATGCTATGTTGGGCTACACTTTTCTAAAGTCGTGTCGACACATCACATCTCATGCTAAAACCCATGATGAGCCGAGCACGGATCAATGACTCGACTGTGTATAAAAAAAAAAAATTGGACATGCACCTCTAATTATGTTAGTTAGACAATCTATACCTTATGATCAATTCAGTGTTCCACGAACAAACAAAACATAAAAATATTAATTATAACTTCGCACAAAAAAATCTAAAATAATTTAATAATAACTACCTAAATGCAAGCTAATAACTTGCAAACATCTTCATAGAGATATTTATAAGAAATGTCTTATATGAAAATACAAGAAATCTTTGTGGGCCACTCTATGTGAGCCTTCCCCTATAAATTTCTCAAACATTTTATCCTTGGCATAAATATTTAATGATGAGTGTCTAACAGGTGGTATTGTTGCCTGTATATATAATAAAAATAGATATCCTCATCACCAAAAAAATTTACATAGACTTATAATATTTATTATTACAATATTTTGTCATATATGATGACTAAAATGACTAACTATTAGATTGTTATTTTGTGTTATTGCATAGCATAAATATATTATACATCGATAGAATATGAAAAATATATTCATTTATAATGATCTTGAGAAAGATATATTTATTTAATAATAACCAAATTTACTATTTCAGAAAACACATGCATGATGTATAAACTATATAAAACTATTTAACACTTATTACTTTTGACCTTAAGAAGTGTGAGATTATTCATATTTCTATCATCATCGATCAGAAGAATAATATATAATATTTAAAAAAAAGTAATTATATAAATTGATTAATAAGATATATATTAATTAAAATTATTCTTACAGATTGATTTTCAGATAAAATATTTGAAACTTCTTATATATTTCCTAGAAAGTAAGGTTAATTTAGGAAATTTATTTTTTCTTTTTCAAATGATATGCTATAGATATTTTATTTGATGTTGATATAATGATATGCACACTGATTGACTTACTACTTAAACTAAATGTACACATATCCACGAGATTAGTTCTTCAATTTACTCCACAAGATATATGAGAATCATAAGAAAATAAAATTATTTGAATATGATCAATCATATATCATATTACGATCTTAATATAATATAGTTAGTCACTTCATAGTTTCTCTTGAACATTTTCATTCATATGAAATTCTCAAAATCCACAAATATGTAAAGATAACTCAAAAAATGTAAGATTTCATTTAGTAATCAGAAACATTGTCGAGTAGAGGCATGCTAAAATTTAAGTTAAATTATAGGAATTACAAAAAAAAAACTCACCACATGATTTTTTATTTATATTCGATATAGTCTTGTCTCCTAAAAAAATAACAGACTAATATTTCCATATCTTTTATAAAAGAAAGGTTAAAAAATTATGATATCAATTAATTTTGAGCTCTAATAGATCATTCATTTCTTGGATGCGTTAAACTTTGCATTTCAGAGGCAAATTATGTTTTATTGTGAGTAGAGATGTCCAATGGGACAAGCAGTGTTGGGTAATTGCGCTTCCACTGGTAGTGAGATTAAGAAACAGAAAACAACAGAAAACACAGAAAAAACAAGCAATATATATCCCAATCCATAAGCATCCACGACAGAATCAAAAAAGAGAAATCAACACAGGAAATAACCTGGTTCTCTAGTCGCTCAGTACGACTAGCTACCTCCACCAGAAAATGCTTATGCGTTACAGATTAAAACCAAAACAGAACGTCTTACAGTATGCAGCACGCAGCAATCGCGAAATCACGCAGAGAGAGGAGAGGGATGATGAACAGTCCATAAAACAAGTCAAAAAACAGCCACCCGAAAAATAAATACAAATCATTTTATATGAAAAAAAAACATCCTGTTCATTTAACCAAAGCGGGTCGAATCATGGAACGGGCCAGGCTCTGCTCCAAAAATTTCGGCCCGCTGACCGGACAGCGGGACGTCCGTTATTGTGCTACTGTTGCATCCCCGGGCTTTTAATATTTCATTTCCTGCACTTACATGAAAATATTAAAACAGATTATTAAGTAAAAAACAAATTACATATACAGCAAACAGCCTATGGCAAGACCCATGAAAAGCAACCCACTACGTGGCCCAGCAAAGCCAGAACCATGTTTAGAAAAGAGGACGGGCCAATCATGAAATGGATCAAGCCGTGTTGGGTCCAAGCTCCTGGCCCTCATGCCACAAGCCACAAGGGATGTGGCATAGCTTGGTCCAGAACAAACCAGGCTAGCTTGAACATCACTTAGGCTAGCCTGGAAGAAACTCAAGCTAGCACGAATCTGACTCAAGCTAGTACGAATCTGACTCACGTTAGCTTGGAACAAACCAGAATATCTTGGACCTTGCCAAGAATAGCATGAGTTCAAGCCATGCCTGGTGCATGCGAGTGATAGTTTTGGAACAGCTCAACCCGGCACAACCCAAGTATCCAAGAGCCATGTTGGGCTACACTTTTCTAAAGTCATGTCGACACAGCACATCTCATGCTAAAAACTATGTCGAGCCAAGCACGGATCGATGACTCTGCTGTATATGTAATTTGTTTTAACTTAATAATCTGTTTTAATATTTTTATGTAAGTGTAGGAAATAAAATATTAAAAGCTCGGAGATACAGCAGTAGCACAATAATGGAGGTCCCACTGTCCGGTCAGCGGGCCGAAATTTTTGGAGCAGAGTCTGGCCCGGTCCATGATCCGACCCGCTTCGGTTAAATGAACCGGCTGTTTATTTTCTGTATAAAAACATTTGTATTTATTTTTCGGGTGGCTGTTTTTTGACCCGGTTGAACTATTCATCGTCTCTTCTCCTCTCTCTCTGCGTGATTTTTCGCGACTGCCGTGCTGCATACTGTAAGACATACATTTCTTGGTTTTAATCTGTAACGCATAAGCGTTTTCTGGTGGAGGTAGCTAGTCGTACTGAGCGACTAGCAAACCACATTATTTACTGTGTTATTTTTTTCTCGTTTTGATTCTGTCGTAGATGTTTGTGGATTGGGATATATATATTGCTCGTTTCTGTGTTGTTTCTGTATTTTCTGTTCTTAATCTCACTACCCGTGGAAGCGCGATTACCCAACAGACTCAACTGTGTATAAAAAAATTAGACATGCACCTCTAATTATGTTAGTTAGATATTCTATACATTATTATCAATTCAATGTTCCACAAATAGACAAAACATATAAACATTAAGTACAACTTCTCACAAAAAAAATCTAGAATAATTTAATAATGAATACCTAAATTCAAGCTAGTAAATTGCAAACATCTTCATAAAGATATTTACAGGATTGTAGGTATTTTTCATATCTTCTAAACTTGGTATTTATACCATGAAAAAAATGTTGAAATTCATATAATTTGTAAGATTATTTTTTTTTCTCATTTACATTATATAAAGCACCGAACATGTGGGATGTCCAATATATATATATAAACATATAAACCCTATTGGGTTTTTCCTATAACAATCATCAAATTATTTGGAACATCTAAAAATATGCAAAATTAATTGTCATGCATCCATTTTTTTCACCAAAAATTAAAAAAATTAAAGCACATACATTCAAACAATTTTTTAAATATAAATATTATTTAAAAGCTTTTAAGAGCTAATCTAACAAGCAAAACTTGACATTTACTTTTCATTAAAAAATACACTAAAAAAGATACAATATAAATATTATTTAATTAATGTTAACTTTTGATTAATTTTAATAATATTAAAATTATAATCAAACATTACATGATGTGTTCAATTCAACCTAGCCAAATATACAAGCTTGGTCAAGTATGTATATAAGAGCAATCTGATCAACCAAAATTGTCACCTCATAAAAAAAAGAATACCATATAAAAGAAAAAATATATATAAACTAGAGCACATCTATTTACCATAGACACCCCTCTACATAATATTAATAATACAAGATATTAATATGAACAAGAAAAAAAAATTCTTAACACTATAAAACTACTAAATGTTACACTGCAATCAAATTTTCATATTATTATTAAATGTATTTTTATTAAAAAACCTTATGTGATAAAGCACATATTGAGGCACCATGGGCATGCCCCAAGCAAGGCACACCCTGTGAAACCTAAAGGAAGTCACCTAATGCCATTGAAAGCTGTAAAAAAACATCCAAAAACACCTAAGGCTGCCACCATAACAAGAAATATAAAAAAGCATTTATCTCATCATAAAATTCATCAACATTGAAAAAATAATATCAAAAATCGCTGCTCAAGCATATAATTTCTCGAATCAAAACTCTAAACAATTATAACAAATATATTAATTTTTGTTAAAATATAGATATTATTTAAACATTTTTAAGAGTTAATATGGCATGCAAAACATGACAATCGCTTACTCATAAACAAAAGTATACTTAAAAACATAATGATAGAGATGTTAAATTGGTCGTGTCGGGCCATGTTGGACCTGAAGTGGGTCGGGCCAGTTCATGCAACAAGAACTAGTTCTTTTTTTTTTTTGCTTTTTTTGGGAAAGCTTGGGCTTAGAGATTTACTTTTAAATTTAATTATTTGAATATACATTTTAATTTTGAATCACAATGACATAATTATGCCTTGACATTAAATTTGGTGAAGCTCAAAATAAAATTTTACAAATTTTATTAAATTTCAATAAAAGATTAATGCAACAAAAATATAATATAAATAATACATAAATCATATTGAAAACAATAATAATCAAAAAATAATAATAATAAAAAGTGCAATCCAATATTTAATACATCAATAATATAATAATCAAAATAAAATAAAACAATACCAAAAAAAAAATACTAGTTGATGAGTACAATATCACTATCACATGATGACATGAATCAAGATAAAAATTATCATAGATCATCGATGTCTGTGATACTTTAGTACGGATAAAAATGTAGATCATAATCATCATGAATGCATCTTAAGATATCAAGACAACTATGACAATTATTATTAGAGGTACAAAACAATTTAGTAAGCTGGCTTGAGCAATACATCCATGAAAATCTGAGCCACGTAGGCTGTTCGTGATCAGGATGGGCAAGGCCATGACATCCCATAACAAAGACCAATGAGCGGCCTTACAACTGACTGCACACGTAGGCTGATCATGATCATGATCCTACAAGCAGGTAGTACAGATAGGACCACAATGCTGGTTGGACCAACCCATTTTTATACCTATGATTGTGGAATGGTAAATAATAAAACTAGGAAGAACATTAAGTAAAAAACAAAAGTCATATTAACAATGCTTGTTTGGCAAGTAATTCTGTAATTGTTTACCATACCATGTGCAAAAAAGATAGTTAAGAAACTTGCCATGTGTGTGTTTTATGTGATCATAAAACAATGAATTAGATAATATAACTTCGAATGGAACACAAAAAAGAAATACATATTTGATAATACCTTCAAGATATGCCAAGAAATCTAAGCTGGAATTGTAATTCATCAAGAATTCAGCTGGTCTTCCAGGAGAAAAGGCACCTGGTTTTTTCAGGTGAATTGCCAAGGCAACTTCTTTCAAAATTGAGTTAGCTAAAAAGTTGAAAACATGGAGTCCTGAATTTTCTGGTGATGAAAAAAAATCTGTAACAATTAGCATCATTCTAACTCAATATTCATATGGTCATTTATAGTCAAATTTAACGAGGCTTGTTGGATATAAGATATATAAAATAATTTATTCATACTTATATTTAGATGATTAGGTAAAGATATTCTCTTAGCAAAATGTGATGGTGCAATAAGTTTTTTCACATTATATATATACACACACACACATATATATCCTTATATCCATGAATTCATATAATTAAATGAATATTAATTTTTTTTTATAAGAAACTCATGGTACATGATTACACAAATACAAACACACCGAATATCATTCTAACTCAATAGAATTCCAAAATTATGTTTGTATATTAATAATATTAAAATAGATGATCACCTGTGAAATCCTAATATTATATGCATATATTAGAAATTATATATTTATTCGATAACAAATATTTTGTCCTAAAGATGTCTAACAAGCTATTATATGTGGCCCAGTTGAGCCATCATGCCATACCTAGCATGAATGCCTAACACAAGAACCAAAAAGGCCAGTTTGACCCACAACAGTGTCAGGCCGTGTCTGGTGGTGCCAGGCCATATCAAGGTAGTTCCAATGATTAGTGGTTCATGCCAAACCTAAAACTAAGCTGTGTCAATTTTGGTCCTTTTGTACTTTTGATTTTCTTTTGAGAAGAAAAAAAAATTCAAATAAAATTTAAATTATTTTTTATATTTAAATTTTTCTGTGAAATATTATTAATAAATATTACACTTCAAAAATTTTAAATAAAATAAATAATTAAAAAAATTGACAGCCACAATCCAATCATGTTTGCCTCAAATAAAAAAGTAATTATATTTTATTATTTCATAATCAAAAATAGAAATGACACATATTCTTATAAACATTTATAAAATTCTATGATATGAAACATTACTAAACATAATAAATGTAAATATCAATATAACAAAAATCATAATAACATAAATAAATAATAAAAAAATAATGATAATATATCATAAAAAAATCAAAAATCACACTACCACACTAATCATCAATCAGTATTTAAGATATGATAGTGCAAATGAAAATATAAATCATGATCATCATATATGTGTCCAATTTTTCATTAATGATGAGCTCAATATCATCGATCTCAATGTTACATAAATCAACATATGCCATCAATATTATCTCTTGTGTCTTATCATAATTATTCAATTTTGAATTTTTTCAATCTTTCAAGCAAACAAGTATCTTTATGATATTATATTTGATCGTGATCTCGATCTCCTGTCTAAAATAATATTGACTGCTACAGAAAAAAATAAACTTTGAGACTGTTAGACACCGAGGAAATCAATAGATCACATATTAATCTTAGATAGCATGGGATAAATAAATTCGTATGATTTTTATCATAACAAAATATTCAAATTTTTATTATTATCATATGATAATAATGAACATTAATTTATATCTAAATATCAAGACAGCAAGTTCGTATTCAAAGGATCACCCCATCATTTATTTCTCCAAATATGATGTATATGTTCATACTCAGAACTCGAATACAACTACTATATCTAGTATCATAATATATAAATATATTAATTATTTTTTTATGAATGAAACCTTAAGGTGATATTTTTGGTTCATGCATGTGGATATATGTCAAAATATTTTTTTACTACTTCCATCTTTACCCTAATAACTATAAACGCAGTCAAATAATAAAGAATTATGATAAAAAACTAGTATTTTAAATACTTAATTTTTATCTCAACATCCATGACACTAAATATTGGCGATCTCAATGTTTGTTAAACATACTATTAATATTACGTATACACCTAAATATAATACAAATGATAAAAGTATATACACATGAATATATATTTATCGTGTAATAAAAAAATTTTAAAAACTACATAAAAAAATTTATGTATCCTGATCTAAATAATCAATAATAAACTCATCACTATTACTATTAACGTAATTAAATATTACATGTTGATAGCATACACATTATATTAATATAATATAGATATAATTCTAATAATATCTCACATTCATTTAAAATTTTTGACCTACGGACATAAAAATTATTAAAAACATGTTTGATAGGCATCCTAAAATATTTTAGTAAATTTTTAATCTTTTCTAATGCATAATAAATAATTTTTATTTTCATATGTACTATTAAGTTAATTAATTGACACATATATCTAACATATAAAATCTTATATAATAACTCATTTCTTTTGAATCTAGCAAACATATTTATAACTTCTTTATCATTAGAAGCATTATCAAAAATAATAGAAAATATTTTAAGTTAAATATTATATTTCCTAAAGATACTCATCGTATACTAATACATAATAGGATTATCATGAAAATAAAAAATCTTAAAAAATCATAAATTTTTTTATCAAATTCATATTTTTAATCAACATAATGGGAGATAAAATATGCAAATGAAGCATTGTTATAACTAGTCAAGACATTAAATATAGAGGTGTCAAATAGGCCAAACGGTCCTGGCCCATCCCAAAGCCCAAAGCCCGACACGCTACTATAGCATGCCCAGGCACATGCCGAGCAGACCCTCGGCACAAATCGTGCTAAGATGAGAGTCTTAGGCCCACGTGCCGGGCAAGGTACAACCCGGGTGCATGGCTCGTGCATACAACACGAGCGACAACGTGCTGACCAACACACTACGACCAACACAGTGACTCCCAATGAGGAACAAACGACAATGCCTGACGGGCAACAGCAGCACAGCGGCACAGAGAGAAACCCTAATTTAATTTTTACTTAGAACGACTTGACCCGACTCAAACTCAAGCTGATTTTGAGCCACAGGCCATGCCGAGCCTGCCCTCAAGTAAACTGTCATGCCTAGCATGGCACAGTACTGTAACGTACAGTACCTAGCACAGCACCAAAACCCAATTGAGCCTAAAAAATATGGGTCGGGTCAGCTCGGACCGGCCAGTTTAACACCTCTAATTGAACGTCATGAATATCACTTAATTATATTTCCTAACTTATAATATTTTATTATGACATTCTTACTAATTAACCTAGAAATCATATAATAAGCAAGTTGAAAGTAAATCTGCAAAATACTAATAATTCTAGAATTTTTATAAAAACTAATTAGAAGACTTATGATTATAATGTGTTTAACTATGCATTCCCTCCCAAAATCATTATGGTATAAGAAGAGAATTAACAAAGCTAAACTATATCAAATTGAAAGACTTCTACTCTGTTGAATTTTTTTCGAATCTTATGCAGCATGTTTTTTGATATATTAATCGATATTCTTCTTAAGATTATCAGTACCATATACACTCCTATTTGTATATATCGTTTAACAATGTATACATTATGCCGATTCTTCGACATCGCAAGAATTTTTATTTTTATTATTTTAAAATATATTCATACTACCGAAGTTAACCTAGTTATTTTTTTTAGGTGACAAATTAGTTTAAGTTGAGAGCATTAACAAAAACATAATTTGGACCTTGGACCTTTTGATAGGATTATCGTTATTATCTATATTAATGTCAATTTTAAATTCATTATCATTATATTCATTATTTACTATTTTTTAAAATATTTTTATTTTATAAATAAAAATAATTAAAAACTTACAAAGAAATAATAATAATAATAATAAATCTATCATAATTACTTTGTTGTAAAATATTTTCATTTGTGCTACATCACTTTTGAATCTGATCTCAACTCAAATTTTCAGGTACAATTTATACATAATACCACGTATGTCATATGCATAAATTAAATAAAAAAATAATATAAAAATTAAAAAAAAACCACAACTTTAGAAAATGAGAGAAGAAAATTTGAGTGATATTTAGAATTGAGAATAAAGTTTCTAAATTTTTAATCTCTATTTATAGAGATTTTTTTATATTTTAAAAAACATATTCACTTTTTTATTTTTATTACAAATTTTTGGGCAAGAAATCTAAAAGTCGTCAGATTTCTGACATTTAGCCTTTTGAATAAATTCGGCAACTCATATTGCATGAAAATGCAAAGGGCAGGCCACGTAAGCCAAACACGATCCCATCAAGAGGTTACTAGACAGGGAGTGACTCATGACCAACTTGTGACCAATCACAACTCACCATGGATACAAACTATGTCGTCGGACCAAGTAAGTGAATCACGTGTGGCTAGACATGAGGCACGGCAGACTCTAACCCAACACAGCATGGTCCAGATTCAGGTATGGTTGTGGATCATGTTGTGCGGAGCCTAGCATGGCCAATTTGTGTGATGCCACGTGGAGTGCCCGCAGGCTGCCCGGCCCACTTGATACCTCTATTTTGTCTAAGGATATTAACTTCTCACAAATCTCACACTATGTTGAACTTTATGTGCTAGATATAATCTAAGCTCATTCCACCAAATCAATTCAAGCAAACCTTATCCCCATTGTTTTTCTACTACCACTTTTATTTTGATTTGACAATTTGTTTCTACATAGAATGTCTTTCACAACCAAATACAAAATCAAAAGTATGATGTCCACTATTATTCTGTGTCCACTATTATACTGCCCATTGCTAGTTAAATTTTTATAGTCATTGCTGGTTAGTTTTCAGTTGGGGTGACACTTTAAAATTATGTTTTCAATAAGACTTCATGATAAAATTTACATCCAAAAAACAATAGTGGTCACATTGTGGTTTGTTAATCAAGATGGCATAACCACCCTATTTATGAACCTCCTAATGAGTAAAGGAAGCTCATTTATTCCCACATCAAACACAACCCACATACAAGATATTAATACTATTCACAAGTATTATTCTATTCACAATTGATGAAGGTGAGAGATTGTCGAACTAGGAAATAAAACAAATTTTACAATTTTTCGACAATTTTAAACTGAATTTATCTGAACATTTTCAAACGAGACAAACAGAACAGCAATAACTAAACAATGAGACCAAATATCTATAAATTTTTATTCATATTAAAGGGAAATCATTACTCACTATTCAGAAATCAAGTCTTTGAAAATTATGTCAGCGAGCAACACATTCGGTCACAATGACGAACAGAAATGTGTTCAATAGAGAGAGGGAGAGGGAGAGGGAGTGTGTGTGTGTGTGCGTGTGTGTGTGAGTGTGTGTGAGTGAGTGAAGGTATCGGGAAAGATGGGAGAGACTGCATACAATGCACCCATTGCACAAAGATGAGACACATGATAAACTTTTTGAGCCTTATAACTCAAAAAGCAAGATACTTAATTACAGATTGTTAGGGCTGATGACCAAATTATTAATTCGATAGAGAAATTCTCAATGTTCATCAACTACTGCAATTATTATCTCAAGACAAGAATTCTCAACACTTTTTATCAAACATTCCACTAACTTTTGAATTATAAGGTTCTCAACATAATTTTTTTTATGTTTCTTTTCCTTCAAACTCATGGATCATTAACATTGAAGCCAGATGTTTTGCTACAGACATGTGACACTTCCGTTAAACTCTTGTTGGACTTAATAATTCAAAAGACACCATTCTTGGTTTCATGTAGTGCAGATTGATGAGCAATTATTAATCTTACAAAAAAATTCACAAAGTTCTTCCAAAAATATAATTATTATTTAAAGAGAGTGTTCCGTGCTCTTTGCCAAATATTCCACAAATTTTATTACAGCTGTCACTTTGTTATTATTTTTTCTTCAAACTCTTGGATTATTGATATTGAAGCAAAACACTTTGTCACATGCATTTCATGCTTTTGTTCTACAGCTTTCACTTAAGCACTCATGATGTTTCCATCATCAATGAGTTACAGCACTCAACAATTTGGTAATGACAAGAAATTAAGCAAAATAAACTTTACTTGTTATTTTCATCTTTAAAGAGAAGATATATTTTTTCGGTATCAATAATTCATTATTGATTTATTGGCCAAATTAAATATCATGAAGCATAGAATAATAGAAATCATTTATACAGCATGAATATTCAATGTCGATTAAAAATAAAACGAGTACAATATCCTTTGATTTGATTCACATATTCTTAGAACACATCTTTTATACAAATATTTGTAAGTAATTTAGAGTGATATGATTGTCATTACAAATTATTTAATTACTCAAATATATTTATCTGCACATAGGATTAAGTATCACATCGAAGTAGTCATCCCAAATAGAACATGTTTACCCTTGCTCCTAACATTTTTAGAAGTACAAATTTTATTAATATTGATGGTATCATCAATATTGATACTTAGGTATGAAAAGTATCTTTATTGATACTTGTGAGAACCTAAGAAGAGTATAAATGATTTTTCTCCTTCAAACAGAAAAAAATATTATTAATATTGATGGTATCATCATTGAGATTAAATTTTACAAATAATTTTTGAGGATTTTTTGAACCTTTATTTATTTTGAAACCTAAGAAGAATAAAAAAATTAAGTATAATAAGAATAATAACAAGAAAAAAAATAAAAAAAAAATAAGAATATGATGATTAAGAAGAATAACAAGAATAATATGAAATAATCTGAAAAAGAAGAATAAAAAAATCAGAAAAATAAAAAAAAAATAAGAATAAGAATAATAATAATAATAATTAAAAGAATAAGAAGAATGAGTAGAATAATAAAAATAAAAATAAGAATAATAAGAAGAATAAGTAAAATAAGAATAATATGAATTTATTAGAGTACTCTATATAGATTCTGCTCATTTTTTAATTATAAAAAATTTTAAAAAATAAAAAAAATAATTTTTTTTTAAAATTATGTTTCTTAATCTATAAAACCGGACCAGACGAGCCAGAACTTGCTTGCCCAGGCCCAACCCGACATAGTTTCATCCCAACTGGGCCAACAGCTCGTGCCATGCTTGGTATGATGAAACCATGCCGGGCCAGGCACGGCACGGTGGCCCGGTTAGGCCATATAAAATGAGGCCGGGCCGGGCCAGCCCATTTGACACCTCTAATGCCAAATCGAATCTAAAAAACAAATTGGTTTAAAGTGTTCGTGATTAATAAAAAGTATACCAAGGCACAAAGATTTTTTGCATGCGAAAAATTGTATGACAAAAAATATTATATAAATCAAAGAAATAATTAATTATAATGATTACATATGTTATATTTAATTTGTTAATAATCGATTCATTTATTTTTCTAACAAATCTCTTGTATATAGTAGAATCCACTGAACAACTCATATCAGACAAGAAATCATTACATTACTCGATATGAGTATTTAATGAAGCACATCCCTATAAATCAACTTATGTAAAAATATAATATATATATATATATATATATATATATTAGTTATGACAACACAATATTTTTCTAGAATATATCACCTATGTCCCAACAAAGTTTCTAAAAACTTTCAAGATTTTTCATTTGAAATAGGGACCCCTATAAATCAACTTATGTAAAAATATAAAAAATATATATATTAGTTATGACAACACAATATTTTTCTAGAATATATCACCTATGTCCCAACAAAGTTTCTAAAAACTTTCAAGATTTTTCATTTGAAATAGGGACTAAAGGTGCTCCTTGAGTTAAATAATTCCTAACTATTATTGCGTGTCATAACAACATCAACATGCACAATTAATAAAATAATCATGTCAGCTGAATTACTCTAAAAAAATATAGTAATCTATAATGCACTTTTATAAACAAAATAAAGTGAGTGCTAGTAAAAATCTAGCAAATCAAATTTTCATCAACTACTTTCAAATAGTTTCGATTATATAATATCTTCCATGAGCCTAGGTTATGGCATGGCCAGACAAGAATCGATATAGGCCAATTTTGGCCTGGCTAGTCTAGAATGAACCAGCTAGCCTAGACCAAACTCAAATTAGCATAGAATAACTCAAGCTTGTCAGAACATAACCCAAGCTAATATGAAATGCACCAGCAACCATAAAACAAACTAGGCTAGCCTAGACCTAACTCAAGCCAACATGAACAAACCCAAGAAAATCCAGGCTAGCCCGACACAATCCAGCACAACCAAGAAGCTAGTAATCCAATGAGTCATGCCAAGCTGCCATTTTTAGAAACATTCCAACACAATACGACTAGTAGTACAAACCATGTCATGCTAGGCAATGCATAATGAACTGTATAAGACTAAAAATTGAGTTATGTTAGCCAAACACGGCCCATTTTATAATTCTATCCACATACAACTTCTCAAGATCATCATAAAAAAAGATAATATTTATATATAATTGACGTATCTTTCATTCTTGTGAGAAGTTCCTGATAATATGAATTAAATATTAAGAATAAGAATATCTTAGCAACCAAAGAAAAGATATTCAGATAATTCGCACTAGATATCTGAATAAACTCTCTAGCAATCAATCTTATCTTTGGATGATCTATCTTCTTATTTAAATTAATTTTCATAATGAATAATTAATAGCCAATAAGAAATATTGTCAAAGGATAGTGAACGAATTCCCAAGTTTTATTAGAGATTAATATTTATCTATTCCAATATGATCTAACATCATTCAAGATAAAATAATAGCTCATAAGAAAATTTAATTATCTTAGTATTATCAAAAAAAAATAACAAAAAAAATAAAAAATAAAAAATTTGAGAATGATACTATTTATGAGATTGATATTAAATATGACTTTGCTATTTATTTCAAAAATTAATCAAAAAAATCAACATAAAAAAATTAACATGATCATCTAATTTTTGGAAGATTATCTTTTGTTCTAAAGTGAATGCATATGTCTCATTCTTCTAGTATAAGCTCTAAGTCTTGAGTAGATGTGTCAAACGGACTGGGCATCCTGAACCCGGCGAGGCATGGCCCAACTCTATAGTGCTTGGCTCTTCACGACATGGTAAAGGATCGTGCCCATGCCTGTGCCGTGCCTGCTCAAGGCACTGTCGAGCCTAGGTCAACCAGACCTCATGTCGGGCCATGCAGGGCTCGTGGGCACGAATTCTTGGCAGGAATTGAGCAGTGCCTTAGGTTCCAACCCAGCCCCACCCCAAAGCTCGATACCCAACGAATCCAAAATTTCCATCACATTCTGATGATAAGAATTTTGATATATTATAGTGGTGGAAATCATATGAATCCACATATCCGATACTATCTAATATGACATGAAATCTACTAACTTCTCTGATATCAAGCGTAGTATTGGAGTTTACTTTTTATATTACAGTTAATGGTATTTAAGGATAGAAGATCCAGATTACGACCAAATATTATTGAGACATTAACATACATAAATGATTAAAAGGATTCAAGTTTGTACATCCAAGATTAAGCTGGGAGTGCAGCAAAAGCAGAGGAGTTGGTTAATGATGAAGACCCATGTGATATTAATATTGAGGACGATTTAATGATTGATAACGTTGACGATTGACAGATTGAGACACTAATGTCTAATATTGGATTTACTCATGTATATTGTCTGTCTTTGTTCATTTTTTATTTGTGATATTATTTCGAGTTTGAGGATTGATGCTTGAATATTAATTTTTTATGATTTGCATTTTGTATTGATTTGTATTAATATAAGTTTTATCAATTCATACACATTTAGTTTTAAATTTTTAGTTTTTGATTCTAATAAGCTTTATGTTTTATAAAATTTAATAAAATAAAATTTAAAAAAATATTTATTTATTTTAATTTAACAATTAACTATTAACGTTAATTAAAAACTATTTAAGTATATAATTAAATAATTAATTTTAAAATTTTATAATATTTTTAATATTTTAAAATAAAATTTAAAATAATTAAAAAATTAAAATCCAAACCGGAAGAGCCAAAACTTACTTGTCTAAGCCCGACCCGGCCCGGCACTGAAATATCCCGTGCCCAGGTAAGGTACAACCCGTGCAGTCCCGTGCCGAAGCCAACCGGGCCTCGTGTCGTGCTTGACCTGACACGGTTCGGTGGCCTACGGCATGGCCCGTTGGCACAGTCGGGGTCACCGTTCACACACAACCCCGGGGTCCCGCACCCGCAGACCTGGCTTCTCGCACTCTCACAAGTCATGGGTCGTGATCTCTCCCGATCTGATTCCCCCCGCCCCAACGGTCAAAAAAAAAATTTAAATTGTTGTCGTTAGATCTCCCCTCCAACATCTAGGGAGCAAAATCCAATGCCCTCATGATTCTGCCCCTTAAAAAATTAAAAAAAATCAAAAAAAAACATAAAAAATGACTTTTTTTTAAAAAAAAATTATTTTCTTTAATCTATAAAATCTTCTCCCCCTCTCTATAACATTTATGTTTATCATAAATATTTTTTCTCTCAAATCTCACTTTTTGTCTCTCTCAAAACACTTGTTCCTTTCTCTTGGGACTCGAGAAATCAGGATTTCGTTATTTGATTGACTTATCAGGAATCTTAACTTGGGTATTAAATTTTGAGCTAACCTGTGGTGCACCGTGCACGTGATTGACCTAACTGATTAACCAAGTAATTTATTTTAAGTTTTTTTTTTACTCTCTTTCTCTAGTCTCTCTCTCTATTCCTAAAATTTATCATCTAGTCACTAAATAAGTATCTAGTTTAACAAAAATCCTAAAAAATGACAATGCTAATGAAACATATTTAAATTTAAAAAATAAAAATCTTACACAGAGGTCTGAGACTGCTGAAACTTTGATTTCTCCAGTCGTCTCAACTCAAACTTCTAAATAATAAAAAACTAGGAGGACTTCTGTAGTTTGGACTCATTTTAATATAATAAAATAAAAAAATATTAGGGATGAGAAAGAAAAAATGACACGGTGCAAATATTATATGAGAATTTTAACATGTAAAAGTTCGTTTGGGACTGAGCACCTTAAGAGGCATGCCGAATTATGTACCAAAAAACATGATCCATTCGATCATAGGCAAACCCAACTTGGCACTGCATTTTTTGAGACTGGATCGAGTTCAATCTCAAAGTTTACTCCTTTCATATACTCCAACGAGTTGGGTAGGGACGGCATGGCCAGACTTATCACATTGATGAGTCTTCCGATCAGATTTTTGAAAGATCCAAGGATAGTGCACAAAATACAGACATATTTTCAGCTTGCTTATTGTATGATTCTTAAGTTCACATCTAGAAATGACATACTAAAATTGTATATGTTAGAAAATAAAAAATAATTAATGAATATATGGCATATAGTGGAGTGGTGTCCGTGACGTCCAATATCTGGACAAGTCACGATGAATCATCTTATGCATGTCTCACCAACCACTATGTAGATTCTAACTGGACTATGAATATAAAAATTTTAGGATTCTCAGAGATTCTTCATCCTCATGGTGGCCCGATCATTTTTGAGTGTATGATAAAAATCTTTAGAAAATATAAAATTCAAAATAAAATTTTTAGTATCACATTCGATAACGCATCTAATAATGGAGTAGCAATTAGCATATTTGTTAGGAATATTAGAAACACGCCATTAAGAGAAATTTTTTATGTCAGATGCATGTGTCACGTGATTAACCTAATTGTTCAAGTGGGTATGAAGGTGTATTCCCCCACATTGGATAATATACGTAATACACTAAAATATATTCATACTCCTCGCAGACAACAAGAGTTTGGTAGTCTATGTTTGTCTGCGAATCTCTAGAAGAAGAAATTTCAATCGGATGTGAGACATCATTAATATTACACGTACCTGATGTTAGAATCACGTGTTGGATACGAATACGTGATATCTGACTACGTCAATAATAAGAGTGACGAACTTATTATTGACGACACTGACTTGGCTTCGAGAATTTCATAAATGAAATTCCTAAAGATTTTTTATGACATGACGAACATGTCTTCATCGGTTTATACGTCCACGACTTGCATTATACTTAGGTGCATATGCAATATTAGTAGCATGTTTAGGAAGAATCGAGCTGACCCGACACTTAGTCATATGGTTGTAGAGATGGAAACCAAGTACTTGAAGTATTGGTCCACCATTCTATCCCTTTTTGCCTCGCTGCATGCATAGACCCTAGGATTAAGGTGGAAGGGATAGAAAATACTCTGACTTATATTTCCTCGTGCATGAACCTAGAAGAGCCACCTGAAGGGTTCATTCACGAGAAATTGACTGACCTGTTCACATACTACGATACTAGGTATGGAGGTGGTTGTGGTTAGACTGTGATTACGGACATGGATACCTTCTTCGGAGAAAATAATTTTTCCATTCAACTAGCAAGGAAAAAACATCGGGGTGGACCATCAGATAAGAGCGAGCTTTCTCGGTACTTAGATACCGATTACTGCTCAATTCTATCACATTCTGATACTAAGAATCTTGATATATTACAGTGGTAAAGATTATATGAGTTCACATTTCTCATGCTATCTAGGATGGCACAAAATCTACTGACTCCTCCGGTGTCGAGCATAGCATCGGAGTCTGCTTTTTCTGTTGCAGTGAAGGTAATTTCGGATAGGATATCGAGATTACATCCATATATTGTTGAGGCCTTGGCCTGTTTGAAGGATTGGGAGGATTCGAGATTTAGCATCCATGATCATGCTATAGCTGGGACTAGGACTAAGGCTATAGTCACATCCACTGCGAAAGCTGAGGAATTGATTTTATTATTCTTTTTTCAACTTGTTTTACCTAAACGTCAAGCCACTCAAATGCCACTTCTCATTCATGGTAAAATTTCTTCTAACTTCATTATATTTTATGCAAATCAAATATCAATTCTAAATCACACTCTATTTTCAACATTTCATCTTAAATTAATAATTTTGATCATCTCTCAGTACATATATATGACATCATAAGTGTATGTTATCAATATTTTTTTTCTTATCAAGGAAAAATTCATGAACACAAAAAATAATAACTTAAAATACAATAATATAATGCTTAAGAATAATAAAATCTATATGTTAATCACTATTATTCTTCTCATTCAACTATTTTGCACATGAACTTCCTGATCAATCCAAATTAATAAATAGTTATCTCAAGTAATTTCTTTTTGTGTAATTGAGCCAACATGAGAAAGACAATCATAAATTATATTGGTTAGACAAAACATCTCTATCACCCTAGTAAAGTGTATCATCATGTTGAACAATTTTGACCAATTATATGTATTCATTAAACATAATGATTCTCTTCAAAATATTATGAAACTAACATATTTTTAATATTTGTAATTTTGACAAAAATGTTCTAACGTCACATCAAAATATTTGACAAGAATATTTTTAATATTTTCTAACATCACGTAAAAATAATATAAAGTATAATAAATCTAAAAAAAAAAGATGATCATCTCAACTCCAACTACCTTATATGAAAATGAAACTGTGTATATTACATATTAAAAATATTTGTAATTTTGAACTTAAATAATTAATATTTATAAAATAATCAAAAAATATAAATAACATATATATTATTACATAACTTAAAAGATTGTTCACAGTGATTTGAATAAAATTCTTCTCAACAACTTGTCTAATCCAAACATCAAGCAATAGAAATGCCCCTCCTCATTCTTTATGATCAAAGATATATCAATAGAGTGCATAAATAATTTATTTTTTAAAAGATTTCCTAAAAAATCATTAAAATTTTATATCTCCAATAAATTAATTCATCGAACATTATGAAACAATTATTTTTTATACTAGATTAAATTATCTTTCATTAGAATTTTGTTTATTATTACCTCATATTATTAAATAGTGAATTATATGCTAAATATTAAAATATATGATTGTGACAAAAAAGAATCACAACCTCAAGCAACTACCTACAAATTAACATGAACGCTCTAATTTTTATTTTTTTATATGTATTATTTATGATTATTTGTTAAGTTAGTCTTCATAATTATTTTTAATGCATAAAAAAATAATAATCAATTGAATCTTTTTTTTAATTTTACCTATTTGATTATTATCTTTATTAAATTTTTCAGCTATTCATTTTATAATTAATTTCTACTCCAAAAATTTCATGGTGAAATTTAACAAAGTTTTCATTTAATTTTTTTTTTCATATATTTATTTTTGATTTTTTAATTCATATAAATTAACATTGTTGAATTCTTCGATTAAATATTAAATGTACCTATAGATATTTATCTTCATCATTTTTTAAGATAATATATAATATTTAAAATTGGAATTATTTCAATTAAGTAGTCATGTATATTTTCACTCATAATCTATTTTTATTTAACTTACTTGTGATATAATTTGGCACATCATAATTCATTTTTAAAAAAACATTAAAAATTTAAATTAAAATCTTAAATTTATCTTTACAAAAAATAAAATAAACATACATATATTATTTTTTACAATAATATTTTCTCATTTTAAAAAAATCTTAAAATATTAAAAAATGAAAAAAATATAAGGCATTGGAAGAAATAAAATTTAAAATAAAGTTCTCTAATTTATATTAGTAAATTGATATTTTAGTAATTAAAAGCATTAATTAAAAGAAGTCTTAAAATGATAATTATTTTATGAAAATTCATGTACATACATGTATAACACGTAGAAAAGCAATATACACTTGTCAGTTGGCATCTATCATGAGCTCCATTTAAGGGTGTCTTTGCTTAGGGGAGGGCAAGGAGATGTCATGTGCATCTAAGGCAATGCTAATTTCTTGGTAAACATTTCACGATTATGTTATAACTATGTTATGTACTTATTTAATAAATAATCTTTTTACTGTAAAAAAATAAATAATTATTTTCAAATTTAAAATAGATATAAAATAAAAAATTATAATCATTATCATTTGTAAAATTATTTGGTTAAAACATCTCATTGAGAAGATTGATCCTGTTATTATATTATCAATCACATTTCAATGAGTTGTAACAGTCAAATAGCATGATTATTTATACTAAACCATATTAAAAATGAATATCATTTTAGTAAAAAAATAATAATAACTTATTCTTTTTATATTACATTGAATAATAAATTATTAATATTTTCATTAATAGTATACAAAAATCCAACTTCATTTTCTCTCATACATAGTGTATAAGATATTTATACATTAATTTAAAGAATATTATATATTACATATATGTTATGATTATTCATAATTATACTTAAATTATTGTAAAATACTAGCAAAAGTTGAGAATAGAAAAAAAAATAAAAAAAAATTTCTTACTTAAAAAAAATATATCTCATACAATGAATTAAACTCATTTTATAGAAGATGCATAGTAAATATACTATGCAATCACATATATTTTCAACATCATTCATATTTTTCAACATCATATTATCATCACTCCCTCTTAAATGACCATTATAAAATTTGATGAAAATTGCTAAGATTACGACTGACAACTTCTCTTGTCATTAAAAATGTGATGGTGGTAATAACTTTGTAAATAGGTCCCTTTGCCAGTAAAACCCACTGGAAGAAAACCTAGACGAAGAAAAAAAAAGAATACCGTACACTAATGATCAATCAAACTCCCCCTCATATCAACATCCTTTAGTTGACGCATTCAAATATTATATACTATCTTCTTGAATATTGATGGTGATAATGACTTTATAAATAGGTCTGAAAAATTATTACTTGAACGTATTTGCTTAACATTAATTTTACCACTCTTCTAAAGTTCATGAGTATAAAAAAATTTTGACAGAATATGTTTTATTCTATCTCCTTTGATATAATCTTCATTGATTTGTGCAATGCATGCAACATTATCTTCAAATATTATTCTTGATTTACCTTTGATTGAGGATAGCTCACATGATTCTCAAAAATGTCATAAATTGATCTAAGCCATATACATTCTCAGCTTGCTTCATGAATTACAATAATTTCAGAATGATTCGATGATGTGACCACTATTGACTATTTCATTGATCTCCTAGAAATGAAAGTTCCAATATAATTGAAAATATACCCAATTTATGATCTGGTTTTATATCAATCTAAAAGATAGTCTACATCTACGTATCCGAGTAATTATGACTGACTTATTAGAGCAAAATAAACTCATATCAATAGTTACTTGAAGATAACACAACATGTGCTTTATTTCATTCCAATATCTCCTTGTTAGAGCATAACTATATCTAGCTAAAAAATTAATAAAAAGAATAATATCTGAATGGGTATAATTAGCTAGATACATATGTATACCGATAATACTAAGATTAAAACATTTCGAGACTAAGTAATTTTTTATCTTTTTCACAGATCAAAATAGGTCCTTATTCACATTAAGTGAACAAATTACCACTAGATAATTTAAATGGTGTGTTATATCCATATAAAAGAACTTTACGATTTTTTTAACATATATTGATTGGTAAACCAATACTCCACTTAGGAAATGCTAAATATGTAGGCCGAGAGAAAATTTAGTTTTTCTAAGATCTTTTATTTTAAATTCCTTTTTTAAATATTCTAATGTTTGCGTGAGCTCTTCAGAAGTTCCAACCAAATTTAATAATCAACATAAATTACAATGATTGCAAATCCAATTTCTAATTTCTTAATAAAAACATACGGACATATAAAATTATTTACATATCTTTCTCTTATCAAATAGTTACTGAGGTGATTATACTACATGAGCCCAAATTACTTTAATTCATATAAAGATCTTTGTAACTTAATCAAATACATGTTACAAGATTTTGTACTTATTATTTCAAGCAGTTTAAATCCTTTAGAGACTATTAGACTTATTATCAAACAAAAAGTGATAATGTTTATAACAAGAGAATATGTTTCCTCGTAGTTAATGCAAGGTCTATGTGAGAAACATTAAGCTACTAATTGTACTTAATATCTTATGATATTATTATTTTCATTGTACATTCGTACAAATACCTATTTATACCCAAAAGGCTTTATACTTAAAGGCGGTTGGACTACATGTCCAAAAACTTCCCTTTTCATTAATGAGGATAACTTTATCTGTATAATCTCTTTTGATTTTGACCAATCATATTTTTTTCTATATTCATTTATATTTTATAGTTTTAGATCATCATTATTTTATATGATGTTGATCACTTGGAAAGCAAAAATATTATAGAAATAATAAAATTATTTCTATCTCATTTGTACATATAACTTATTGAGATCTCATAATTTTCAAATAAATATGCCTCTTCAGGGACTTGGTGTTCAACATGTACCTCTACAAAGACTCATTGTTCATCATGTACCTATTTAAGAACTATTTATTCATTTTGTACCTCTCTAATAATGATTTATTTATCTTTTATTATCCTCTTTCAAGAATTTATATCTTTTGACTCAATAAGTCTTCCATGCTTCAATAGTATTTTCGATTCATTAGATTTATGTCTTTAAGGAACATCAACTCATACTGAAACATTTGCAGCTGGAATGTGTGACCTTGTCACTTTCTATGTGTCAATAAATAAATATGATAATTGATTTACAAGATTTTACAAATGAATTATCATTTGAACTTATAGTTCACATTGATTTGTACGAGGATAAAAATAAAATAATATTATTGTATTCTAGAAAATTTCTTATCGTTCTGCAATAAAAACATTTTTCCCCCTAACAAAGGAAACACAGTTTCTTTAAAATGAGAATCCATAAATCTTACTCTAGAAACATCACATGTTATAAGTTTAAGATATCTTATGATTGACGTCGAACCAAAACCTACATAAATCTCATGTCTATGTTGAGAAACTATTTTGGTACATTATGTAGGTGCAATTAGCACATGGACTACACAATCATATGCTTTTAAGTTAAAAATATTTGATTGTTTACCTAACATTAGTTATGAAAAAAAAACACTCATGATAAGATATTGATCTAATTCTAATAATACTTAAACATGCAGAATAGCATGTCCCAATGCAAAAGTTGATAATCTGATTTTCATTAAAAATGACCTAGCTATTAATTGAATATGTTTAATGAATAATTCTTCTATATTATTTCTATCTCATTTGTCTCCTTTGTGCACATAACTTATTGAGATCTCACAATTTTCAGGTAAATATGCCTCTTAAGGGACTTGTTGCTCAATATGTGTCTCTACAAGGGCTCCTTATTCATTATGTATCTCTTCAATAACTATTAATTCATTTTGTGTCTCTCTAGTTAGTTTACTTTTTATTATCTTCTTCCGGAAATTTATATCTTTCGACCCAATGAGTCTTCCATGCTTCAAGAGTTTTTTTAATTCATTAAATTTATGTCCTTCAGAGGCATCAACCCATACTAGAGCATTTGCAACAGGATGTGTGACATTGTCACTTTCTATGCATCAACAAATACACATGACAATTGATTTACAAGATTTTACAAATAAATGATTCTTTGAGCATATAATTCACATTGATTTGTACGAGAATTAAAATGAAATAATATTATAGTAATTCAAAAAATTTCTTGTAGTTCTGCAAGAACAAAGATTTTTCCCCCAAATAAAGGAAACATAATTTCTTTAAAATGAGAATTTGCAAATCTTAATCTAAAAATATCTCGTCATAAGTTCAAGATATCCTAAGATTTGACATCAAATCAAAACCTAAATAAATCTCAAGTCTATGTTGGGAAGCCATTTTGGTACTTTTTGTAGGTACAATTGATACATGAATTACACAACCAAATATTTTGAATGAAAAATATTATGTTGTTCACATAACATAAGTTATATAGGAAAATACTCATAATAAGATATTGGTCTAATTTTAATAATACTTGCAGCATACATAATAACATGTCCTCATGCAGAAGCTAATAATCTAATTTTCATCAAAAATGACCTAGCTATTAATTGAAGACTTTTAATGAGTAATTCTGTTAAATTATTTTGTGTGTGAACATGAACAATAAGATGTTTAATATTTATCCCAATTAACATACAATAATCATAAAAAACTTGTGATATAAATTCACCAGCATTATTAACTCAAATAATTTTGATTGGGTTTTCAAAAAATTATACTCTTAATTTAATTAATTGAGTAAATAATTTAGCAAAATAATATTTCTTATGAAAAGAAGACAAACATGTGACAGTTGAGTGGAAGTATCTATTAGAACCATAAAATAACAAAATGATTAACATGATGGATTGATAGATTCAAATATATCCCCATGTATTCTTTATAAAAATACTGGTGAATCTAACAAAATTTTACTAAAATATAATTTAATAATTAACTTACCTTGTGAACAAGCATCATAAAAAAGTTCATTAGACAAAAGAATATTCTAGTACTTTAATAGATATCCATGTGATTATTATATGATTCACTGCATCATTAAAAATCCATGATGACCCAGTCTGTCATGCCAAAGATTAAAAATCTATGAATTGTTAAATTTTTGGTTCACAACTACATATGATTCAATAGACTTAATGATCATATGATATAACCCAGAAGATAATGCTAGGAGTTTTTCTACAATAATCTTTTTATCATAAATTGTATATGTAATATAAAAACATTCTTTATTATCTTTATACATAGTTTCAATATGATATCCATTTCTACAAATATATTTAAAACATAGCAAATTTCTTATAGATTTAATAGAATATAATGGATCATTTATGTAAAATCTAGTTTCATTTGATAATATTATATTTGCTCTTCTATAACATTCGATTAATTTTGATGTTCAAATATGGTATTTACACTGGCATTTGTTATTGTCAAATTATAAAAATATCTTTTATCTCAAATAATTATGTATTTAATTGCACAATCAACAAAATATACATCACTATCATTCATCTTAAAATTCAATAAAAAAAATTAGATAAAAAAATTATATATAAAGAACAAAAATATAATTTCATTTGACTCGAGAAATTTTATATATTTATTCAATATAAGCATTATCATCATTTATCAAGTAATTAAAACTATCACTGGGACCTACAAAAAAAGCATCTTCAAAATAAAGTAGGTCCAACCCAAAAAAAGCATTTCTATATTTTTACCTTTTTCATATAATAATGCTTTATATAGATCTACCAGATATTTGGTCATATAACAGACACATGACCAATATCCTTCCATTCCACATCTATAACAAGTCTCTTCAATAACCTTGTCAAATTTTTTTAATACATTTTATCTACTTTCTTGTTTCACCTCCCCATTATTCCACTTCTTGTGGTCATATGAAATTTTTTTCTTCTAAGAATATTGAGGATGATTATTATAATTCGAGTAGTTTCCTCCAAAACCATGTCTTGGTCGACCAAGGTCAAATCCTCACCTATAATTTTGGGATGATGTTGTATTCATTGCTGAGAATGCTTAAGATCTAATGTGATAGGGCTAATAATTTTTTATTAATAATTGATTATCTTATTCAACTACTAGGAGACATAAAATTAATTCTGAATATTTAATAAAATTAGGCTCTCTATATTGCTGTTGCATGTGCACATTAGAAACGTTAAACGATAAAAACATTTTTACTAACATCTCCCCTATTGTGATTTTTTCTCCACAAAGCTTCAAACAAGAGCTTATTTTAAATAATACAAAATTATAATAGCTGACTGGTTTAAAATCTTACAAACTCAAGTGCATTCAATCACTACGAGCTTTTAGTAAAAAAAATTGTGGTGATCAATTCTCAATTTTAATTCATTCCACAAAGTAAAAAAAATCATTTACAGTAAGATATACATTTTGTAGATCCTCATGGATATGATATCTAAAAAAAATAAATGTTTTTGCATGATCCTACAGAAACATTATATTTCCTTATATAATATTATCTCCAAGATTCAAAACAATTAGATGCAACTCAAAATCTATGATCTAAGATAAATAATTTTTTTCAAAAATATCAAGCACCAAAAAACTAATATTTGAAAGTTGTCATTTTTGTAAAATCTTTTACAAAAATATACCTTTTTACAAATAAAAATAATATTATCTTATTTAGAGCAAACTCATACTAATAACATATTATAAAAAATTTGCAGAAGTTGAGAGAAGAAAAAAAAGTAAAAAAAACTATTACTCAAAAAAAATCTTATACAAAGGATTAAGCTCCTTTTATAGGAGATGGATCTATACATTCACTTTATTTTTATATTTTTCAACATCACATTTTAAACATCATTTATATTTTTCAACATCACATTTTAAACATCATTCATATTTTTCCACATCACATTTTCAACATTAATAATTAAATAATTTTTGACTATTTATATATATTCTTATATTTATGTAATTATATAGTTGCAATAATTATAGCACAAACAAATAAAAGATCTTAAATTTGATTACCAATTAAACAAAAGGAATTGGCATGTATGTATCTCCATTAAGGTGTATTTGTGTACGATTATACAAATACTTATTACATCTTTGAAGATTCAGTAGATGAAATATAGATGAAATGTACTTATTTCTATTTAAATACTATATAATTGCAGCAATTATAACACAATTAGATAATCATATCATCAAAATCATTTAAGGTTTAGTAGATGAAATGTATTTAACCCTACTTAAATGCATATATGTTCAAAAAGCTTGCCAAAAATAATTAACAATGATGAAGCATATTGAATTGGAATGTATTTATCCCTACTTAGGTGCATTTGAGTGTAATTATACAAAAACCAATATATTAAATCTAATAAAAACTCTAAAATTAAATATGATTGAACAGGAATAATATTATAATAAATAATCACCTAGACAATTCTTGTGTTCCATGGATACCATGAAGGCAATATCTCGGTATGTTAGCAAAAACTTTCGTCCAAGTTTATAGATCTCGAGTTTGAGACTTATCAAACATAATATCTCCAAAATTCAGAAATAAAGATATTGAAATATTAATCTCTCCCAAATTTCAAGTTAAATCATAATCCTTGTGTACTAGGAATGACCTCCACATAGTAGGTTTCCATCTATTAGGTTGCTCATTTTATTCTTTTGCATAATTTATATTGGTAGATGAATATATACAGCATTGTCAATAATTGAACAAGAAAAACCAGACTCCCTTCTACATACTCAACCTCTAATTTTAGTATAAATAATTTAAGGATTTCAAAATTGAAAAGGCTTCTATATCAAATTCTATACAAAATACAGTTCTTTTAATACCCTTAAACAAATCAACTAAAGAACAAGTGTGTTGGATTACCTGTAGAAGCAATTTTAAGAATGAATTTGCAATCTTTTTCAATGCCCTCCTTAATTTTAAGATAATCATTTTCAAGCACATTCTGGTATGCTCCTGTAACAACAGCAGAAAAGTTTGTTCCAATAACCTTCTGTACTAATGGAGCAACAATAGTCGTGCGAAAAATCTCCTCTGCATTACTGGTCTTATCAGTGACAGCAAATGCCCTTAAACAATTATAAATTGCATTTTCATCCCGATACACCAATCCATCTACAAAGCATAACCCTAGACTAGCATCCAATATATGACTTGAACTTTGAATTTTCTTCTCCATGTTCTCTATAAAAGGTAGGTTCTGTGCTGGCATAAAGGAGAGAATTGATGAGCACATACTTAAAAGATGGAAAAAAAAACATCGAGATATTATTGTCAAAATTATAGGTACGTGAACAAATCTGCACCTCATAACTTTGGCTAGTTCGTGATGAAAACAAAAAAGCGTACCGGGGCATGAGTAATATAGAATTTCATCCTATTCATTTCACTGGCAATTCTCTCCATAATCATTGATTGATTCTCTATGAGGTTGGTGCCGTTTTCGTTTAGTTGAGAAGAGATTATTCTATTCGTAGAAGGCCTTTCAGAAAAACATGATTTTTTATTCAAGTAATCACCACGCTCACTAGGCAACTCCTTTATTAGTTTCTCAACCTGAAGTCGCACACGAAAAAAAAATTATCACGACGTTCTAATGCAATTTAGAGATTTTTAACACCAAAATTTTCAACCTGTGTAGTTTTACATTGACACTAACAAACGTAGAATTTTAGCAATCTTGGGTCTCACTTTTTTTGCATATTCCCTAAAATATACCCAATTTGCTATGAAGCGAACCTTAGAAACGATGTGAAACGTATCGAGCAGAAGTTCCAAGACCTCCCTGGCAGCTGCTGCTTCCGATCTCTGCGTTAAACTATTTCTCATGGCCACGAGAGAGCCCAGGACACTTTCTTTAAACGCCTCAATCTTCTCCCTGAAATCCAAAAGCAAAGCCCGCATGTGAATGACTGCGGCATCGACGTCCACGAGGTTTGTGCTGAGATTGACAAGAACATCGAAATCGCGATTGATGAGGTCGACGAGGTCGTGGTTAAGAGAGGCCAGATGACCACGGAGCTCGGAGCGTAGTGTATCGAAGGGTACAAAAGTTCGGAGCTCCGAAATGTAGAATTCGGTGTCGAAGGCTGGTGATAGGAAGAGATCTGGCTTGAACCAATGTGGGTGGCCATCGTGTAGTTCCGAGAAAAGGTCGATCGCAGACCTCGGCGGTGGAGTTGGTCCTAAATCCCGCATGAGAGTTTGGGTAACGATGGTTTTTGGCGTGGTCGGATGGCCAGACGAGTCCGGTGCCAACATTGCCCACGAACTGGAAGGAACTTAGATCGATTGAGCAATGACCAAAGATCTGAATCGCCGTGAATCCGATTTTCTTCTGAAATGAAATTCATGCTAAAGTTAAACCTTGCGGCCTTGCCTCACTAATCGCGGCTAGAAGCTAAACCTTCCCTTGCTAACCGCGGCTAGAAGCTAAACCTTCCCTTGCTAACCGCGGCTAAAGCTAAACATTCCCTCCCTAAGAGCATCTCCAACCAGTCGGTATAACAGTCACCAAATGAAATAATCGTCAAAATGGAATCCCAACCCGTCAGCATAGTACTCCAACGAGGATTCCATTTCAGTCATCAAAATAGAACCCCAAAATTTGAGGTTCCAAATTTGTAACCGGTTTTGATAGTCTACAAAATTCTGAGAGAAAAAAATTGTTCATCGTCGTTGGTAACTTTCCCAACATCTATTTTTTATACACAATATAAATTTTATTATATTTTATATTTAAAATATAATAAAATATTAAAATATATACTTATTTGGAGACTATGGTTGGAGTGATATAAGACAACTGGTTCCATTTAGGGTTCCAAGATACTGTTTGATGTTTCATTTATAACTTTTGGAACTCCAAATGGAGCTTTACAATTGGAGATGCTCTAACAACGGCTAAAGCTAAACCTTCCCTCACTAACCACGGCTAAAGCTAAACCTTACCTCACTGACCGTGGCTTAAGCTAAACTTCCCTCACTAACCTTGGCTTAAGCTAAACCTTCCCTCGCTAACCTTGGCTTAAGCTAAACCTTCCCTCGCTAACCTTGGCTTAAGCTAAACCGTCCCTCGCTAACCTTGGCTTAAGCTAAACCTTCCCTCCCTAAACTTGGCTTAAGCTAAACTTTCTCTCGCTAACCACGACTTAAGCTTAACCTTCCCTCTCTAACAATGACTTACGCTGAACCTTCCCTCGCTAACCGTGGATAAAGCTAAACCTTCTGTCCTTCCCTCGCTAACTTTACTAAAGCTAAACCTTCCCTCACTAATTGTGTCTAAGCTAAACCTTCCCTCACTAACTGTGTCTAAGGCTAAACCTTCCCTCACTAACTGTGGCTAAAACTAAACCTTCTATTGCTAACCATGGTTAAAGATAAACCTTCACTCTTATCTCATCATGCTTGATGCACCAATTTAAATAATGAAAAATATGCATCACATAATATTTACTGTATCTATAGTTATATTTTGCCATATACATCATAATACATGTGTGTGTGTTTGTGTTTGTGTATCTACATAACTATATGTATCTATACATTGCTATATAATTACATACATATATAATTGAGTATGTATATTATTTTATGTTTGAATTATTTTATACTAAAAGTCACTTTTTAATTATTTTCTTGCCATTGATTGTTTAAATCTTTTTATTTTTCTTTTAATTTATAATAAGCTGAGGTTGTATTTAAATTATATATATATATATATAACTTTATGGTATAGTTTTTGGATTCGGACACATCATGTATGAAAAAAATACTATCATTTTAAATTTATATTCTTACCCAAAGTTGATGAGATTTTGTTCAAAAACATAACTTAAACAAAGTGACCAAAAGATTATCATGTATTATTCTTCACCAGCTTCAAGAAAAAGAAGATGCCACTATAGTTGACCAAAAGATTTTAAATTTATGGCATGGATGACTTACCATTTACTATAGAATTAAAAAACCAACACATTTGTCACATCTTTTTTTAAAGATTATTTAAAAAAGTGACATTTTTTAAAAGAATTTAAAATATGATATTAAAGATTATATATATATATATATATAATCAAAATCTATTTAAAATATAAATCAATTAATTTGATTTAATAATAAAATCAAATAAACCAATCCAAATCAAATTAATTATTTTGATTATGTATGCATATTTTTATAATAAATAAACAAAATCTTTAAAATATTTCTTAAGACATGAATAAGGCTACGAAAAAGACTTTGGACTAGATAAGATGTAGGACTCCCAAAAAAAATTATATTACATCATAATTTACTTTAATTGTGACTCATATCACTATAGAATTATAATTATACTATCTCACTTATTCAAACTAATTTGTGTATTGTGTTATTTAATATTTTATTAAACTCATCATATTAAGATAATAAATAATTATCGATTAAATTAAATTTTTGACAATTTAATTCAATCAATCTCTAATTATTTTTTTGAGACTTACCATTTAAGTTATTTGAAATATCAGATCAAAATTAACTTGTATGGTTTGACAATATAAAAACTTATAAGTTTCCTCAAGCAGACATCATTAATCCATTTAATAAGAAATAGATTCCATCATCAATTAATATAAACTATATACTTAATAAAGTTATATAATTCATTGAGTTATAAATATATTTCTAGATCTCATTTTTTATGAATGAAAATAACTATTTATAAGTACACGTGAATATTAATTACTTTAAGAATAAGAGTGAAAGTACTTATAATAATAATTGTGTGTTTTATTTTACATATTAGTACAAAATAATTACACTATGATGAGCCCGTTCAATACACACAAATGTACTAGCACTAGAAAGTAGAACTTCATTATTCTCTATAGTCAAGATAGAAATATTATGATTTTCTACTATAATCTTACCAATAGATTATCTAGTTATATCTAGATTGTAAATAATAAACTTATATTCTACAAGAACTGATGATTCAATCTTTTGTGTGTAAGTCAAATTCTACGTACCAAATCATTTACTATGTAGAATAAAAGACACATGTTGATTACAAATTCATTTATAAATAATAAGAGTGAAAGAATTGATGATTCAAATCATTTCTACAAATTCAGTTGATTACAAAATCATTTATTAAAACAAAAAATAATGCAAACCAATCAAAAGAAAAATGACCAAAAAATAACTTTTGGCATAAAACAGTTCCAACAATTTCTTACTTAGACTCTTCTATATGTCTATCAAAAGTTTTAGTTGGATGGCTCTTCATAACATATCATCTAAGTTATTTGTCGATGCTACTTATGTCACCACCACATCTCATTTTTTTATAATATCTATTATTAGATGATATTTATATTTGATGTATTTTGTCTTCTTATGGGTTCTAGTTTCCTTCAAGTTAGCAACTACTCAATTATTATCATAATGGAGTGTAACAGGTAGTTACATAGAAGTAATAACCCATAAATCCATCAGAAAGTTTCTAAGTCATATAATCTCCTTGACTACCTCTGATATTATCACATATTTTATCTCCATGGTTGAATCAATAATATATGATTGCTTGATACTCCACCAACTTATGACTCGATTCTCTAAAAAACACATAATTTTAGGTGGAAATTCTCAAATCCTCATCGAATTGGAAATCCAAGCTTGTATATACCTATTATGTGTTTTACTATTGTCCAATATTCTTATTTTGAGTTAGATTGATATTTATTGATCATGCCTATAGTTGAATAGACATCATATTTAGTGTAAAATATTATATACATCAAGATTTCTACAATATATGTTTAAGGAATCGCCTTCATTTTTTTGTATCTCATTAGGTGTTTTGGGATACTAATATTTTGATAGATTGATTTCATGTCTGAAAGGTAGAAACCCTTTCTTGAAATATTACATACTAAAATGAGTTAATATCTAATTGATATAAATATCTTGAGACAAGTCTAACATTCTTTAGGCGTGATCTCACAAAAGCTTAATTCTAAGAATGTGAGAAGATTATTTTAAGTCTATTATATCAATTAACCAAAAAAATAGACATTAACCAAGGACAACAAACTCATATCATTACTGATGATTAATATATCATCAACATATAATACTAAAAATACTACAATGCTACTGCTTTGCTTCAAACACACTCAATACTTATAGTGATATTGATAAAAGTCATTAGACTTGATAACTTGATCAAAATGAGTATTCTAAGATTTAGATGCTTATTTTAGTACATAAATAAACTTTAATTTACACAACTTGTACCCTTAATCATTTTGTATGAAACCATTTGGCTATATCATGAAGATTATAAATTTGAAACATTAGTTCAAATAACTCATGCTCATAGTCTCTTAACTCCATACATTGGGTTAGTCTCTATAATTTAGGCCTTTTTCATTTTCTGAAATCTCCAAATAGAATTATTGGTGAAACTCATATTTAAATTATTGCCAAGTATGAATATTAGCATCGTCATATCTTCATCACAACCAAATAACAACAACAGCTAGATATATAATTGTAGTACTAACATTGGCTGCATCACTCATAATGTCCATCACTCAAAAATATCATTTCATTTCTCAAATTAAGTTATCAATCTCTTTTTCCACTCAAATACCTCTAAACTTTTTCAGCTTCAAAACATCAACACATTGTGAGGGCATCTAGCCAATCATGCCCTCTATGATTCTCTTGAAAGTCAATAGCTCTCTTTCAATTTCTCTTGCATTGTAATCACTATAGATTCTAAAATAATTTTTTTTGTTAAGTATCTCCAAGATAATATTAAAGACACTTTTTATCTTATCTCTAAGTTTTTTCTTCAAAGATATCATCTCTTTGATGCTCTCACTAGCATCCTCAAATTTTTCACATAATTCACCAATAGTCAACTCTATCTTAGTCATTTGAGCTTATTTTCTTCCATAAACCCATAACATCATACAAATTTTATCCAAGGTTCTTGATATTGGAAATGGATATCATAGAAAGGAATTCGACCATTGAATTCACTTCCCAATGGCTAGGGACAGAAATCCGATGGCTGTCGAGTTTTTGCACAAGAAAAACATAAAAAAATACATTAAAAAACTTAATCTTAAAAAATTTTTAAAAATAATTTTTTTATATTCTTTTTTCAAATCTATAAATATACTCATCTCATTCTCTAATCTATACATGTTTTTATTGACATTCTCATTCTTTCTCTCTCGTATCATCTTTTTTTCTCTATTCTTTCAGGCCTCGGGTATGAACTATGATGTTGACATCGAATTTGAATATCAGACATCACATGTCATCAATCAAACAAGGTTTTACACTTTAGAGATATTTTTTTTTGAAAATTATGTTTATTTATTTTATTTTTATTTTAATTAATAGTTAAATATAACATAATATTAAATTTTAAAAATATAATTAGAATAAAATTATAAAACTAATAAAATTTAAAAATTACAAATAATTATTTTAATAATGATAACGAAATTAATATCAATGTAAACATAGATAATTCTAATTTGGATAACGATAACCCTATGAAAATATATGAGGCTACCAAAACTTTGTTCTCTCGTAAGCTTGACCCAAACATCTAAAAAATAAAATACTAAAATAAAATTAATAGTTTGAACTCACTTTAATATTATACAAAATAAAAATATTAGGGGTGTCGATGAAGAATCGACAGAATGCAAATATAATAAAAAAAATATTAACCTGTAGGAGTTCATGTGGGATTGAGAACCTAAAAAGGCATGTCGAATAATGTACCAAAAAATAAAGTGCATTAGATCCTAGGAAAACTCAACTCATTGGTGGAGTCTTTGAGCTTGAATCTAGTTCAGCCTCTATGTTGACCCCCTTCATATACCACAATGAATTAGGAAGGGAAGACATGACCAAACTAATAACCAAGATGGGTCTTCTGATTATATTTTCAGAGGATCTAAGGGTAGTCAGTATCATGCATATTTATTTTCAGCCTGCATATCATAGGATTTCTAAGTCTACATCTAAGAACGGCATACTATAATACTATAAGTTATAAAAAAATAATAATTAATGAATTTAGGGAATATAATGGCATGATGTCCGTGATTTCTGATATCTGGACTATTTGTGATGATGTATCTTATGTATGTCTCACCGCCCACTATGTAGATTCTAAATGGACACTAAATAAAAAAATATTAGGATTCTCAGAAATTATTCATCCTCATGATGGCCCAGCCATTTATGAGTACATGATGAGAATCTTTTGAGAATATAATATTCAAAATAAAATATATGGTATCAAATTCGATAACACATCTAATAATAGAGTAGCCATTAACATGTTTGTTAAGACCATTGGAAATGAGCTATTAGTAAAGATTTTATACATTAGATGGACGTGTCACATCATTAACCTCATAGTATAAGCGAGAATAAAGATTATTTCTCCTGCTTTAGAAAACATATGTAACTCAATAAAAATTCTTCATACACCTCACATACAAATAGGATTTTGGTAATCTCTATTTGTTTGTGGGTCTAAAGAAAAATAAATTCAAATCAAATGTGAGGCATCATTGGAATTACACATACCTTATGTTAGAGTCATATATTGAATATGAAGATATAATATCTGACTACGTCAATAGTAAGAGTGACAAACATAATATTGATAATATTGAATGTGCGATAGGAATTTCATAAATGAAATTCCTGAAGATTTTTTATGACACAATAAGCATATGTACATTAGTTTATACTTGCACAATTTGAATTACACTTAGGTATATATGCAATATTAGTTGCATGTTTAGAAAGTTTAGAGATGACCCAAAATTTAGTGACATGACTCTTGAGAAGGAAACCAAGTACTTAAAGTATTGGACCACTATTCCACCTCTGTATTATCTTGCTACCTACATGGACCCTAGGGTTAAGGTAGAAGGGTATAGAACATTTTGACATACATATCCTCGTTCATGAACAAGGAACACTAACCTGAAGGGTTTATTCACGAAAGGTTTACTAAGCTATTTACATACCATGATACTTAGCATGATAGCTGTGGTAGCTAGGCTATGAGTATGAACAAAAATATCATATTCAGAAACGATGACTTCTCCATTTAGTTAGCAAGGGGGAAATGATGAGATGAACTGTCGAATAAAAGTAAGCTATCTTGATACATAGATACCGATTACTGCTCAATTCTATCACATATTGATAACAAGAACCTTGATATTTTATAGTGATAGAAATCATATGAGTCCACATATCCCATATTATCTAAGATGGCACTGGATCTACTAACTTCTCTAATATCGAGCTTAGCATCAAAGTCTACTTTTTCTATTGTGAATGTGATTTTAGATAGGAAATTGAGATCATGGCTAGAAATTATTGAGGGATTAGCATGCATGAAGGATTGGAATGATTCAATCTTATGGCATCCATGATCATGCTGCAACTGCATCAAGAGCGGAGGAGTTGTTGGCTTATGATGATTCGTGAAATTTTGATGACGACTGAGATTGAGCCTACTGTCTACCACTAGTGATATTATCATATGCTTATGAGATTGATCATTTATGTATTGTCTTTTGATTTTTGTCTTTTGAGCTTACATTTTTATTTTGTTTTTTATTTATTCAGATGCTTACGGGATTGATGTTGATCTTTGATGTATTAATTTTTATCTTTTGAGCTAGTTTTGTTATTTTGTAATTGTATTACGTTACGAAAATGAAACGGTTGACATTTATAATATTTATATTATGTTATTTTTTGAATTGAGTTGTGACTTGTGATTGTGAATTTGTTTTTTTGTTGTATTTATTAATTTTATTAATTAATTTTGTATTAAAATTTAGAATATTTAGAATTAAAGATGACTCGATTTTGAATGGGCCGAAATGACACATCTCGGCATGACCCGGCATGAAATCCCCAAGGTCCGACATGAACCAACCCGAATTTGGCGAACTTGGACCGGTTATGCCATGTCGGGCCTACCCTTTTTGATTCGTGCCATGCCAAGCACGATAATACTTTTGTACCGTGTCATGCCTGGCATGACATGGTGGGCAGAGTGGGCCACCAAAAAATAGGTCGTGCTAGCTTGGCACAACTTATTTGACACCTTTATTTGTGACTATAATATTCTCAATGAGTCATAACCATACTTATGTCATAAAATTTATATAATTATGACATTAATTATATATCACAACAACAAAGTTTCCAATTGGTGCTCTAGGTAAGGTCACCTTAACTTTATCTTTAAAATGGCTTAGTAGTCTCAAGTTAGAATCATGATCTTTTTATAAAGTCATGCCTTTAAAGCTATAAAAAATTATAGAGTCAAAACTTATCGGGACCAAAGCTATAATAATTATTTAGTATCATGATTTTTAGGACACTAAAGGTTATTGAGGACATTACTCATGTACGACCATTATGCAAGCCCATGACTATTATCTTCAAAGAAAGGTAAAATCATGAATTTTTTGAGCAATTTGTCAGTATCATTGTATACTTGCAATGCCACATCAATAATATATATGAGATAAGTGAAGGTTAGTGTCACAACAAACCATGATATCATAAACACTTAAGACATATGAAGGATAAATATTGTGTCACAGTCACTTCTCAACAATGCAGCCACATGATACATAGGAGAGACCTTTTCAGTATTGCAACTATGTCCCAATATGATGATAGATAATGAGCGAGAAAGATCAATTACAATGTCATGGTTATTTCATATCGCCATGACCATATAACAAGAAGCACTTCACCATGACATGACCTTTCATAGTGTCACACCTCCTTATGAAGAATAGAAAGACAAACACACAAAACTTAGGTCACTTCACAATGTCATGCCTTTATGTTATAAAGACACTAGGACCAAATTGTGGGTATTGCCAGTGTTATGACTTTGTATTACAAAAGTTTGAGATTCATTCTAGAATCATGATCATTTTCTAGAGTCACAACCTCAAACATAAGAAATGAAGGCTAAACCCACAACTTCCTTTTGAAATCCAAGACCTCCTACTTAGAGTGATGCAACACCACCTATATATAAAAGTTGAAGATAGAAAGATTCAGAGATCTTTTCTAATTCATTTTCCCCTCCTTCTATGTAACAGGCAAATTCATGACAACTACTAATCTTATAAGTTAATTTTGTACTATCTAATAGTTATGTAAGCAAGCAAGTGACATAATACTTAATGTAATCCTTAGAATTGAAGAATATGAGTCTCAAATCCCCACTCTTTAAGATAAATTCAAAATTTTTTACCAAACTAGCATGAGATCTAGGGTTTGTATAAATTAATATATGAAATATATTAATTATTTTCTGTTGTTATTAATGAATGATTTTTTTTTTATATATTTTTAAGATATTGATGAATGGTGATTAAATAAAATACAAACTACGATTTTGACGATAATTAAATTTGTGTGAGATATTTATGTTGGATAGTACTGGATAATCCACAAGACTCACATACACAAATAGTAAGAATGTAGTGAGTCCTTTCGACTATGATGCATGTAGAGGTGTCAAATGGGCCGGACAGCCCGAGCACGTCCCAACATGGCATTGTTTGGAACCATGCCTCGGGTCAAGTTTGGCAACCCTTGGCATAGTTCATGTCGTGCCGGGCCGGCACAAGCCATAACTTGTGCTAGGCTAGGCATGACCAGTGTGCTTGGCCCAAAGGCATGATAAACTAGCCCGTGGACCCATATCCACATTTAAAAAAACTAGAAAAACTAGGTATGACCTGGCCTGAACTAGGTACGAGCTAGGTTGGCAGGACATATTGGGCCGGAAGTTCTCAAGTCATGCTCATGTCGTGCATGGCATGACACGATTACTGTACTGAGACGTGTCGGGCATGGCAGGATGGCCCAATGGGGCCACCAAAATATGGTCCGGGCCATGCCAACGGCCAACCTGGCCCGTTTGACACCTCTAGATGCATAAGATAAGCTTATACATTGAAACATAAAATTTGGGTATATTAGTCATTGGGATTATGGTACTTACAAAATAAAAAGTACAAATATTTTTTACATTCCAATCCATTGATCTTAAAAGAACTAATTCCTGATTAGATGGACTTTATATAGAATATTATTCTAAGGGGTTTACCCATGGTGTGGGAAGCTCATCGTCACCGAGGAGGATGATGATAAGTAATCCTTGGAATATAAGTGAGTATATTGTGACTCGTAAGGTGGTAAAAATGCTTGTTAGTTACTTTTACTCATATATTTCCCTCTAGCAAAACTTGAAAAAAATATATGTTAATTATGTGAGTATGATGGTTACAGAGTCAAAAGTATAAGTTCTTACAAACCATATTAATCTTTGATTTTTATAACATTTGAGGCTAAAGAGTAAGAGTGTATATATAAAGTAACCATCAAGGATAATTAACAAAATTACTTAAAAAGTATGAGATTATGAATAACTCTCGAGAATAAATAATTTGTTGTCTCAGTAATGATGTGACGATGAGATAGCAATTAGGTGAAGTCCTTTGGGATGGATTTAATGGTGATAATTACCTTGCATGTCATTATGGTAAGAAGTGATTGCATAATACCTCAATATTAATTTTATGCCTAGACATAGCCTAAGTCAATATAATATAAACATGTATCAAGTAGATCAAATGAACAAACTCATGGATCTAAGATTATTTCACAATCCAAATATCTATTCTACTAAAAATGAGTTGTCCAACTATTTGATTATAGAACTATCGATATAATCCCCATGAGATTAATATTTGAACAAAAATTATTTTTACTACTTAAATGACTAATGCACTTGAGGATCTCTATTGATGTGATATTTTCATTGAAAAACTTTTGTGATATTACCTAACCAATAAAATTAGTTGGCATAACAAAATCATAATAACAATCATCACACCTCTTGCCTCAAAAATGAAATCAAAGCCATGGCCATCACTCGGCACCATGACAACCCATTATAGAGACTAAATGCATAAATCATTGCTATATTCTATTGTTATGACTATGTTAAAGAGACTAAATGCACAAGTCACGAGCACATTCCAACACCATGACTTTGTTTTATAAGGACTAAATGAGTCATCACAACTTTTCTAAGTATCGCAACCATCAAGTAGATAAAAGAGACCAGGGCCATAACTTGTATCCAGTATCACAACTATGTTACATAAACTAAATGAGCTATTATGAGTTTTTTTAACGTCATGACCATCAAATAGAGGACATTAACCAAAGTTGTGGCTCATACCCAAAACCTCGACATTGTGTTACAGACCTAAAAGACTAAAGTTGTGTTGTTTATTTAGTGTCATGACTTCCAATTACAGAAACTCATACTAGACACTAAAGTATATATTGAAAACTCAAAAAAAAATCTACAAGTTACACGAGGAAGATAGCCCAAGGGCTCTATAACTATATTTTTGGGGTGATCAATGAGCAACAAGGATAATAAAAAGACATGTGGGGGCCACAGAAAATGGACATGCATTCTAACACCCTCTTAGGGGCAAATCAAAGTAAATTGAGTAGGTTATGAGAGATTTAGCTTTTGAAATTTAAATTCTCATGGGTAGACATAGAGCACCTAGATTTATAAGACACAAATTTTCACTTGTCTTATTTGTTATTCTCCATAATTTCAAGTTAAAAATGAATCTAGAGATTGTCTAATATATTTATTATGAAAGAAGCTTAATTAGATGTAGTAAGGTGAACTTTTGTCATGATATTATTTGATTATGAATAGTCTCTGATAATTAAGTAGAACTAAAAAAAGAGTCTTGATTATTGATGAGTTTGTAGATGATTAAAATGATGGAATATGATAGATAATCCTTGAAATACACCATACATAAGTTAGGAAAGAAGTGAAGACTCTTCCAATCATGATGTGGAGGATAAACTCATATGGAAAAACTTGAAATTGAGGTATAATTAATTATTTCTAGTATGACACTTACAAAACAAAAAACATGAATACTTTTATAGGCCAATCATTATGCATGTCTTAAAGAAACTGGACCTCAATTAATGATGTGTGTCAAAATAAACTATTCTCACAAGGGTTTTATCTTTAATGTGAGAGTTACATATCATAGTAGATGATGGTGAAAAGTAAGCCACATGATAAGCATGGATGAATGTGATTCATATGGTAGTGATAGTCCTACAAGTTATATTATCTTGTATTGCTTCTATTAGTAAAACATGGAGAAAAACATTATTAATTGTGTTAATTTGGTACTAATAAAGCTGAAAGTGCAAATTTTTTTATTACCAATTAATTCTCATTAAGAAAGACACTAAAGGTTAGAGAATAATAATACATATTCGAAGTAACATTTAAGGATAATTATTGAGTTGCCTAAAAGATGAAGACTTGTGAATAATATCTAAGCAGAAATGTGTATTATCTTAGTGATAAAGTACTGAGGAGATTATCATTGAGAAGGGGTCAATAATTGATAACTATTTCGTATATTTTTAATATTCAATACCAATCATTTTTGAATATTTTTGATACTATTAGATGAGTTTTAAGCATAAAATTAAGATATGATTGAATCAATTTCTTGACTTTAAAGTTGTGGTGAATTTTAATGAATAATCATAAAATTAATGTGTTTTTAGTAACTTTTGACTACTTAGTAGATTATAGATTATCGAGAATTTTTAGCATTCATTTTTTACTGAAACTCTATCTAATTAGTCATGGTAATCTTTGTACACCATGACTCAACCACCTCATTAGCATAATATTTTAACTGTGCATCATATTTTTGTGGTTGTAATATTATCATGGAGTCTTAGCTATACTTTTCTTATAATAATTAATTGAATGTAATATTAAGTTCATGTCATAATAACCAAGTTGCCAACTAATACTAAAAGTCACAACCCCTTACTAGCACCGTTACTTTAATTTTAACAAGGTCTTGTAGTTTAAGTAAAAGTCATGGCCTTTACACAAAGATGTGATTTTTGAGATATAAAAGTTAAAAAGATAAAACTACTAAGGCTAAAGTCATAACAATTATCTAGTACCATGACATTTAGATATACAATATTATAGATGGCATTTACTTGAGAATGATTATTCTCCAAGGCCATAACTCATGTTATCAATAGAAGGAAAAAGTATAACTTTTATATTTAGGCTAGCTGACAATGTCACGCCTTTTAGTAGCATTGTGACTTTTAGCAGCACTATGACCAAGTGATATATAAGAAATTTCAAGGCTAGCATCATGGTAATTACTAGTTCCATGACCATTTGATGCACAAAAGAGGTCATTCTTTGCATCATGTCCATCCTCAACATCATGATCATTTTATACCCAGAAAGACCATTTTTAGTACCACAACCATTACCATTCCCAACACAATTTCATATTATACACATAAAAGGCCATTTTCAACATCACGACTATTCCTAGTTCAACGGCCATATCATGAATGAAAGAGATTAACACTAAAGTCATGATCAATCCAGCATCATGACTTTTTGTTACTGAGACAATAAATCCAAGTTGTAGACACTTCCTAGTGTAGTGACTTATTGTTAAAAAAATGATTAACAAACATTCTAAATGCATGATAACTTTGTAGAGTCATAACCTCAAACTCAAAAGATAAAGGCTAGAGTAATGAAATCTTTCGACAACCATGACTTTTCAACTAAAATAAATTTAAAAATATCAAAGTATAAAAAAGGAAAGAGAATGAATTCAAATGGGTCTTATAATCTTTTTTTCTCCACACACCAAGACAAAGTCAAAGCACAACAAATGACTATATAGGTTATTTTCATCTTCTTTATGAGATCCACAAGAAAACAAGGAATTTAATACCTAAATTAAATCATAAAGTTGATGTGTATGACTTAAAAAACCCCCTCTTTAGGATAAATTAAAAAAATCAATCATAATAGAATGGGATAAGGGTTTGTGGCTTAGATTGTCATAAGTGATGTCATTGTGAATTTAAATTTCATAAAACTTTTTCTCTTGTATCTCATGAATTCCTGCACAATTTCAAGCTAAATTGAAATCCAGAATTCATGTAATTTGATTATGTAATTTATTGATGATTTTTATATTAAAAAATATGTTTGATTTATGTTATGGAATATAAATTGAAAGAATTTGTGATTAAATAGGTCATAAATTAGAGATTTGATCATTGGTAGAATTATATGTGTTGTCATGGTAGTTGGTAATATATAAATGATGATACTCACTCATACATATAGTAGGAATAAAGTGAAAACTTTTCTGACTATGATGCAAAAGACAAACATATATATTAAAACTCAAAACTTTGGTATGGTAATTATTATGTGTATAATATTAATGAAGCCAAAAGCACGGATAATTTTACATGTCAATCCATTTTACATATCTTAGAAAAACTTATTCTCAATTGAGATGAACATTTAATTGAAAACTTTCCTAAATGTTTCACCTTTAGTGTGAGAGTTATATCAACACTAAAGGATGATGGTGATAGGCAATCCATATATATATATGAGGATATTATTTACTCATAAGATGGTAAAATGCCTTTGAGTTGCTTTTATTTGTATACTTCTCAATGATAAAAATTAAGGGAAATATATGATAGTTGTGCAAATGTGGTACTTAAAAGCTAAAAATGCAAATACTTGTAAACTATATCAATTTTTGATCTTTATGAAACACGAGACTAGAAATAAAAATATATATACAAAGTAATTATTAAAAATAGTTGATGAGTTATCTAAAAGATATAGTCTAATGCATGACTCTCAAACAAAGATAATTTATTATATTGATGATAAAGTAGGGAAAGAATAATTATGAAGAGACCATCATTAGTATGAGATCAATGGTGATAACCATCTTGTATGCCTTTAAAATAAAAAGTTATTACACAACAACTCAACTTTCATTCTATATCCAAATCCAAGATAACTCGAACTATTTAAATATGTATCATATAAATTAAGTTAACAAACCCTATGATCTAAGAATCATATCAAAATCCATAATAATTTTTGTATTAGTATTGTATTCTATTTGTTGGTTATCAATATTGTTGATACAATCACTATGATATTGATATCTAAAAAAATTCTATTTCTTTGTACGACTTTTATAGTTATAGATATTTATTGATAAGATACTTTTACCGATGAGCTTTTATGATACTATCTAACCAATATAATTGATCAGTATAAAAAAGTCAAAATGGTATGGTAATAGAGAAATAGGTCATTCCAAAATTATCTATTCTTCATTATATGATTGAGCATAATCACAATTAGACTATGTATGAATTCACTACAACAAAACTTCAAATTTATGATGTTTTGTTCCTTGACGTTTTCAGAAAATATCATTATTTTATTTATAATTAGACATGTCATGCCATTTTTCTAAAAACATCATTATTTGGAACATGTTTTCTGTTTTTATGGCACTTACTAAAAGTGTCATTATTAAGACTAATAGGTTAGGAAATTTCTTGACTCCTTAAAAAATGCCAAGGAATAATGGGCTGAAAATTAAAAACCTTGTCACTTTTATAAGTGTCATGGATATGAAAATATTAATTTTGAATTTATTGATTTGGAACTAATTAGTTTTGTATTTTTTATTTTTAAAATAAGCAATAGATTTTAAAATAGCGCTGGCAACAAACTGGAAGAGTTGAGTAGAAGAGTCTCGGTCTGCTTCTCTATAGCATCGTTTTCCATTTCTTAATTGATGGAATTCCCTTTGCTTATTTATATCCTTCATTCTCTAGGTTGTTGTTTTCTCGCACATGATCTCAGTGAATAGATTCTTATGCGTTGCACGATAGGTCCTCGGTGCCCTTTATTGTTAATTTAGTAGATATGTTACTAAAATGCATGATGCTTAATGGCTACCCTTGTTATATGAAAAATATTTGTAGCTTGGCAAGACTAAATAAAAAGCTGAAAAGGAGTGTACATTGGGATCGAAAGAGAGAAAATGCAGTTAATTACTTTTGTCATCAGTTTCTACAATGCTTATTTTAGGAACTATGGAAAGTGGAGTTGTACATGGCTTATGCAGCATATCTTCGGCATCGTGTGTTGTGTTGCTATTTTGTGAAGTTTAATTAGTAATGTTTCCTTGAAGCAATGGTGATTTTGTGATGTTGGTGCTGGGTTTATCAGTGATTTTTCCGTAGTTGAGTTATCTGCTTCCTATTTTCAGGTAACTATTCTTCCCAAGAGTAATAATGAATTCTTTTCCATATCCCATTTTCAGGCTCAGTTTGTAGTTCTTCTTGCAAGGTCCAATTTGTTCATTACAAGGGATATAGAGTGGACAAATCTTGTTGTTGGCTTTGAGGAGATGATTATCCATGCTATTTTTTGATCTCGTGTCATTTTATACATGTTGTTCTATTTGTTCTCTCCTCCTCTATTTTTCAGACTATGAAAGTATGGAAAAAAGGAGGCTATAATTCCTAAAAATGTGTGCTCTATAGTCATGCCATTTCAAAATCAATTAACCTAAGGACCTAGAGACATGTAATGTCATATTTATAAATTAGTCTAGCTCACGTATTTGTTTATTTTATGTTTGATATTACAGAAAAATCAAAATATATTATTATCTTGTATAGAAATAGATGATAGGTAAATTAATACTCACGTAATTAAATACTTTTACTATCTTCCTCACAAAAATTTACTCACATAATTAAATATTCTTGTTTTGTATAAAAATCAAAATTTATTTTTTAAATGATTTCTATTCATTGAGAAGTTTGAATAGAATATTACTATCTTCCTCACAAAAAGAAAAAAAAGAAAAGAGAGATATTATTATCAAAACAAGAAGATGTACCTTATATACCTGGGAATATTGATTATAAGAAATGAGAAATTAAACAAAGTATTTATAAAAATAAGCTACAAAATTAAGGATATTACTATCAAAAAGAGAATATATACGTTATATACCTTTTATACATGGGAATATTGATTATTGAAAATGAGAAATTAAGCAAAGTATTTGTTTAAATAAACTACACAAATAAGGAAAATAAGATTTGGGGGTCCAGTAAATATTATATAAAATTTTTAAGTAGCTAGAATTAAATAAAATAATATAGTTAAAAGGAAAATACATGGCCAATAAAAATTTACTTTTTCTCAAAACACTTTTTATTTTCTTTTTTTCTTAGACATGTTTGATAAAAAAAATCATCTTATTTTTATCTTTTCCCCAATGTCATGTCCTTTTTTCTTATAAATTAGAGAATTAACTTTTACCTCAAATATGATTTAAATAATTTTTCGTTAAAAAAATAACAAAAAAGGAATAAAAACCTATAATGCACTAGAATACATAATGGGAGGTTCTAGGATCGGATTAGGAGGAGAATAAAATATTTTTTTATTCATGAATTGAATTTTATCATATTTGACTTTTATATAAAGAATAATTAAATGATATATTTTTGTTTAAATATTTAATTTTCTAAGAATCATACTAATTGTGAGAAATAATTTCTCATGTTTTATTTCCTTCAAGAAATTGTGCACTTTGAAATAAATTAATAACTATTTATTGATTTATGGATTAATATTATTATTATTCTTATATTTGTTGTTTAAATATAAAGATAGAGACATGAAAATTAATAGTCATCCCAGATGACCTATTATTATCCTTCTCCAGTTTAATTCAAACACAAAGTCATTATATTTAAAGTAAAAAGTTAACCTTAGTTGGAATATATATAAGTAAAAAGTTATCCTTGGTTGGAATATATATATATATATATATATAAATAAATAAATAAATAAATAAATAATATATATATATATATATAATCATTTTTTTGTGAAAGATAATATTAAAATAATGATATAATTATAGTAAAAATAATAATAATCATCATCATTTAGCCTATTATGATACGTTAGATAATAATAAAAATTTTGGTTGCCTTATTGTTTATTTTGTGGGACAATTACTTATGTGCACTTTAAATAATCAAAATTAATTATTTTCATTCAATTTCCTTCATAGTATTTTGACTGCTTAGATGTTGCTATAAGTTGAAAGTTGATTCTTAGGCCTTCCTAATAAAAGTAATATATTTGAAATAAGCTTACGGTAGAATAAATGTAAGTTAATCTTGTAAATGATTCGAAAAAAGTTAATAATTTAAAATTAATGTGATATGTAATCAATTTTAAAAAATGAATCTAAGTACATTGGTGGTTGACACAGAAATTATATATTCCTATATGGGATAGGAACCACTCCCTAATTTATGAGGTTAGAAATGTTAGCATAAAATAAATAACATAACTTGATATTATATATGTTAATATTTATATACACTTGTTGTAATGTGATTATACATCCTTTTGAATTTACTACTCCTAGGCAATAATATAAATTTATATACATATATATATACATATACATATATATATATATATATATACATACAAACATATATATATATATACACATACATACATACATATATATATATACATACATATATATATATACACATACATACATACATATATATATACATACATACATATATATATATATATACACACACACACATATATATATAAGGGTAGATCTATGTAAACAAAGTCAACATGATTAGACTAGTAATGCTCATCCCTTCTATCTTATACCTGACATGCTTATAAATATTTTAATAAATTGATTATTGAATTTTCCTTTAACAGATAAAATAGAGGTTGCTAAACGAATAACATTGGAATGTTGATCTGTTCTTCCATTTGAAGTGTGATTACTATTGGAAATAATTTGTTCTTTAAAAATGGATCATTCATGGATCTCAAAGGATAGAAGATCGAAGGAATATGAAGATGGAGTTGAATATTTTGTTGCATTTGCAATACAAAATTATGCAAATAAAACATTCATTAAATGTCCATGCTTACAATGTGGTAATATGATATTCAATACTCCTCAAAAGATTCGAGACCATTTGTTTTTCTTTGAAATTGATCAAAGTTATCATACATGGTATTGGCATAGAGATGCAGCTCCAAATGGCCCACCTACCATAAGAGTAGAACATTATGATAGACTTTAATTTGATGGTCAACGTAGTACAATAAAAATGGTTCAAGCTGCACATGATGATTGTCAAAATGATCTTGAATTATTTGCAAGATTACTGTAAGATGTAGAAAACCCATTATATCATGGTTGCAGAAACTATACAAGATTATATGCCTTGATCAAATTATACAACTTGAAAGCACGTTTTGGGTGGTATGATAATAGCTTTTCAGAGCTTGTACAAATACTTAGAGATATGTTGCCTTTAAACAATGAATTGTCTTTGTCCATGTATGAAGCAAAAAAGATATTAAATTCTTTGGGAATGGAATATGAGAAAATACATGCATGTCCGAATGATTGTGTACTTTATCGGAAGGAGTTGAAAGATGCATCCTTATGTCCTACCTATGGAACTTTGAGGTGGAAGATAGATAACACAGGAACTAAGAGGAGAAAAGGAGTTCCTGTAAAAGTAATGTGGTATTTTCCTCCAATTCCAAGATTTAGAAAAATATTTCAATCATCAAAAATTGCAAAAGAGATTATATGGCATGTTGAAGAAAGCAATTTAGATGGGAAAATGTGTCATCCATCAGATTCACCATCATGGAAGCAAGTTGATCACATATGACCTAAGTTTTCTTTAGAACCTAGAAACTTGAGACTTATAATTTCTACAAATGGCATAAATCCTCACAGTTCATTTAATAGCAAACATAGTTGTTGGCTCATTCTCATGATAATTTACAACCTTCCTCCATGGTTGTGCATGAAAAGAAAATATATGATGTTATCTTTATTAATTTCAGGTCCACGACAACCTGGCAATGACATTGATGTCTATTTAGCACCGCTAATAGAAGATCTAATAACATTGTGGGAGGTTAGAGTTCATGTTTACGATGCACATCAACAAGAATTCTTTACATTAAGAGCCATTCTATTATTAATCAATGATTTTCCTGCATATGGAAACATGTTAGGCTGCACAGTTAAAAGATATTATGGTTATCCAATACGTGGAGAAGAAACATATTCTTGTAGGTTAAAGCATGGAAAAAAGAACTCTTATACTGGAAATAGATGATTTCTTCCAATAAACCATCCATATAGGAAACAAAAGAAAGCATTTGATGGAAAACAAGAGTTTCGGTCACCTCCACAAATATTGAATGGTGAGGAAATATTAAAAAAAATCAATGGAATTTGCAATTTTTGGGGGAAAATAAAGTTAATCTGGAAAAATTTGAAATCAACAATACAAATTATTGGAAAAAGAAGTACATATTCTTTGATCTTGACTATTGGAAATATCTTCATGTTCGTCATAATTTGGATGTGCTGCATATTGAAAAAAATATTTGTGAAAGCATTATTGGTACGTTACTCAATATTGTAGGTAAGACAAAAAATGGGCTTAATTCTCGCATAGATCTTGTAGAAATGGGCTTAAAGAGGTAATTGGCACCAAGGTTTGAATCGAAGAGAACATATCTCTCTCCTGCATGTTATACACTTTCTACAATAGAAAAGAAGGTGGTTTGCCAAACACTTTTGCAATTGAAGGTTCCATATGGATATTATTCTAACCTTCGAAACCTCATGTCAATGGAAGACTTGAAACTTTATGGATTAAAATTCCATGACTATCATGCATTAATGCAACAGTTTTTGCTGATTTTGTTACGTTCTTTCTTGCCCAAGCATGTGAGGAATGCCATTTCTAGATTGAGTTTCTTTTTCAATGCCTTCTGTAGTAAAGTCTTTGTTGTTCCTTCATTAGATGAGTTACAAAAATGAGATAATGGTGACATTATGCATGACCTTCATTCTTTGATATCACTGTGCATCTTACTGTGCATCTTGTAAGAGAAGTGAGACTTTGTGGACCAGTTTACTTTAGGTGGACGTACCCATTTGAAAGGTTTATGAAAGTGTTAAAAGGCTATGTATGAAATCATACTCAACCTGAAGGTTGTATTGCTGAATGCTATATTGCAGAAGAAGGAATCGAGTTTTGTACTGAGTACTTATCAAATGTGGATGCAATTAGAATTCCTAGTAGTTCAAACATTGACCAAAAAGTCAGGGCACCAATATTTGGAGGTCTTACTATGAAGGCCAATTCCAATTTATGGTTACAAGCACATTATTATGTATTGGAAAATACCTCAATTGTCCAACCTTATATTGAGTAAGCACCACTAACTTTTTATTTCTTTATTTATTGTACATATAATATATTACTCTAATTATTTAATTATTATACATGACTTCATAGAGAGCGTATGCAATGGCTGAAAGTGAAACATCCACGTCAATCAAAAAGGAAAAAGTGGTTACAGGATGAGCATGCTCATACTTTTACCTTTTGGTTACGACAAAAGGTACTACAATGGTTTCTTAAATTTTCAATATCTTTTACATTAATGGTTACATATAAATGATAACTGGAACTTATTTCTATAGGTTGAAGTTGCAATTAGAAATAATGAACCTGTATCTGAAACCCTTAATTGGATAGCTGATGGTCCAAGCCAGTATGTGATGAAGTATAATGGTTATGTCATCAATGGGTGTTAATATAATACCAAGGAGTGTGATGATTTACTAGCTACCCAAAATAGTGGAGTTAATATTGTAGCAACGACCATGCAAATTGCTAGTGCTAAGAATAAAAATCTTATTTTCGGGGAATTTTGTTTCTATGGAGTTATTATTGAGATTTGGGACCTTGATTATACTATGTTCAGAATTATAGACTTCAAGTGTGATTGGGTTGATAATAAGAATGGAATCAAAGTTGATGATCTTGGGTTTACCTTAGTTGACTTTAGTAGAGTAGCTCATAAGTCAGATCCATTCATATGAGCCTCCCAAGCTAAGAAAGTCTTCTATGTACAAGATGAGCTTAATCCAAGATGGTCAATTGTTTTGTCAACTCCTCAACAAGACTTCACAGAAAGAGCAAATGATGATGATCCTATGTACATTTCTATCGAACACAATCCAATCATATCTTCTTTGCCACACGTTGAATTATTTGATGCGATGGATGACTCTGATCAAATTTGTATTCGAGATGATTGTGAGGGAATTTGGGTTGAGAACAAATCATATATGTAACCAAATTGTAGCTTTGTTATGGTATTGTGAATTGATATGCTACTATAGTTTTTTGTAGTATAAATGTATACTTACTAGTTAATGTATTCATCTTTGTTATTAGATAATTATTATGCTTTCAATTTTAGTTAATGTCAAGTTGACATTATTCAAAATATTGATAGTATTATGTTTTATGCAAAGTAACTGATTAGGTAATGCCTTTAATTAGTTAATTTTTTATTCTTTAAATTTTTGTTAGATATTTTAGTACTTTTATTAAAACATTATAATTATTTTTATGATAGGCATGGATACAGAACAACAAGATAAAGTAACTATAAGAAATAGATGTAGAGGGATAACAAGAAAGTCTATGATTATCAAGAATAGGAGCAAAAGAATAAAACTTGCAGTAAAGTATAATGTTGATGGTGTTTATGTCGGACAAGCTGCTGTACATCTCACAAGTTATTTAGGCGTATTAGCACGTACCATGGTCCCACTTAGATATAACACTTGGCACCATGTACCCAAGCAATTGAAGAATAAATTGTGGGACTCTATTGAGGTAAACTAGTATTTTTTTTTCTATCTATAACTTTTTCTAATTCTATTTGTAAATTTTTTTAATAACTAATAACTATGTTTATTACTTCTAGACTGCATTTACATTGGATTGTGAAAGTAGAAAGAATTGTATGAAATCGATGGGCAAGTGCTTTAGATCTTTCAAGAACAAGTTGACTGCAAAGTATATCATTCCTTTCAAAGACCAACTAGAGCTTCTTAAAAAACCACATGTAATATACAGTTTTATTGAAGATGAAGATTAGACAATTTTTGTCAAAGAAAGATTGGCTCAAAGATCTCAAGTAAATTTCTAATTATTTTCATGTCATATACTCATTTCTTCTTTACTTAATATAAAATAAAATTTGTAGGAGTTTAGAGGAGTTCAAAAAGAAAGAAGGAAAAAACATATTTATAATCATCTTAGTAGGAAGGGATATGCTGGTCTTGAAGAAGAGATGGTAAGTTAAAGATGTTAATTTACATTTTATTTTATGTTGAATTTGACTAGAGACTCATTATATTACATTTCAATATTTTAAAAGTTGGTAGAAACCGGCTTTACTAGTCATTGATAAAAGTGTATTATGGAAGAAAGTAATGGAGAAAAAAGATGGCACATATGATAAAGTGGTCATTCCAGTAGTGGAGAAGATTGTAAGTATAAGTTATGTAATATATATTTCATTTACATTAATAACTTATTTATATTAACAAATATGACATTTAATTTTATAACATCATTGTGTATCCGGATAAGATGTTGCAACAGTCACAAAAAAGTAGTTTGAGTTTCAATGGAAATGACATACTTACTGAAGCATTGGGAACTCTTGAATATAGTGGTGGAGTACGAGCTAAAGGAAAGCATTATACACCAAGACAATATTTTCATTCTATGGCAGTTCGTGCTTTGCGGGAATTTATGAAAGAATCGCAAGAGCGACAATCAAAGTTTGAGGCAAAGATTTTATTCCAACTCTTTCAGATGGTACCCACCGCACCTTAATCTGATGTTGGTAGCTCTAACATGCTCCAAAAATATATTATCCTTCCTGAAAGTGTTGAGCAACCAAAACGTCGAGTAGATGACCACACTCCTCCAACGCTACAAGCAAACAAGGTAAGTTGTAATTAATATTATGTTCTATAATAAAAATGTGTTAACACAAACTCATAATTTTTATATCAAATTACCTAGTTGATTAATTCCTATATAGAAGTAATGTTACAATATAAGTTTGTATAATAAATTATATTAATATGCTCATTAAGTTATGATAACTCAATTTTGTCTAACTAATTCTTTCCTACTTGGAAATTATCAACTTTAGATGATTGCATATAACTAAACAATATTGTTTCATTTTACAGGTTAGGAATTGTCAATTGGCTATAGGGGCAAAATAAAATATAGTTGCAGCTGGAACAATGGTACTTGAATGTGGTGCTAACTTCCTTGTTGCTGTGGATGTTTCTTATGATCCAAATACATTACTTCCTGTACCTATTCCAAGCCAAATTACCACTATTGGAGATGCTATTGGGCATCAAATTTTATGGTCTGCCCAATTAGTCATTCTTACTACTCATCGCATCCATGTATGTGCTTTTTTTTAAAATAAAAAATTTCTTGTTACTAATAAAAAAACTATATTATTTAGGACAATTCTTATATATACAATCATATTTTATGTTTGATTGGATTCAAATAAATTTAAGAAACAGAGGAATAAAGAGAGAACATTGAGTTTTAAGGATGAGAACCCTGTAGATATCAAGAACTTTGCTACATTTGTTGGGCTATTGTTAAAGGATGAGAAGGTACATACAGTAGAAATCATAGAGGATGTTTTTGGAGAGTCTTTTAAGACCTTCCTCATGAAAGAAGATATGGATATCATAATTTTATCAACAGATGTGTCATCTAATTGCCTTATGTTCTATATATGGTAAGAGAAACATTTAATATGTTTTTCATATATTTTAACTATCTTATTTATGCTTTAATTTTTCATAATGAGAATTGTAATTAATTTCAGTTACATTAAAATATTAAAACTTTTAAATATTGTGTGAAATTAAATTAGGCACTTACATAAAAAGATGGTTGATGCTAAAGAGGCAGAGCGATTTATTTTTGTAAATCCAACCTTGGTTTCCAAAGCTGGAATGGGAGAAGCAAGCAAGAAAAATATGTCAAGGGTTATAGCTAATCGGTTGATGAATGCAAATAATGTTGATTTTGTTTTTATTTCATATAACCCAATGTAAGTTATTAAACATAAGTAAGCTTATAAGTATGCATATTTATCAAATTATAATTGATATGTAGTTACACTAATGTTAATTTTGTAGTTGTCATTGGGTTTTGGTGGTACTTAACATAAGGACTTTGATTGCCTATTACCTTGATTCCTTGCATCATCAACCTTCAGATGATCTTAAAGGCATTGTTAATATGTAAGTTTTTCCCTTAATATTATAGAATGAAGCATTGTTGGTAACAAAAATTTATTTTCTTCATGCAGGGCTCTAAGAATTCATCCACTTAAAAAACATAAATCGTCAAAAAGAGAGCCTAATTGGGTTGTATTAGGGGTAAATAACTCATATAAACTGAGTAATAAAATATTTAGTGTCTTCTTCTTAATTTTAAACTTAGTACAATATGACTTGCAAGTAACTCCATATATATATAATGATTTTTTTTATCCATTTAGTGCCTGAGACAACCAGGTAGTGTTGAATGTGGATACGATGTGATGAGATATACGAGAGATATCATTCTCGATCAAGGATATCTTATAACAAAGGTATGTGTTGATTTGTTAGTTCTCAATATATAAATGTTTATTTTATTTTCCAATGTAATTGATGAAACTATTACTTTACTTTTCAATAGTTTAATGGGATAAAATCATACAACAAAGATGAGTTGGATGAAATATGATCTGAATGGGTGATGTTGGTGACTCAATTAATACTTTACTCGGTTTGAAAAGCTTTGGGGATACCTTTTTGTATTGAAGCATGAACAAATTTTGGCATATCCAACTATAAATTTTGATGAGGTTCATACTTTATCTCTCTTTTGAACCAAACTATGACTGAAAATAAATTATTTGACATAATCATTTGAAGACATTTTAGTATTTTCCTTTCACATTCATGATATTTCTCTAATTTCCAATAGTTGAATTACGTTAGTATCTTGTATGCATGATTCATAGGTGTCTAAAGGGAAACTTTTTTTCGGTGAAGTTAGAAGATCTTGCAACTTTGGAATGGTCCATGAACTATTGTGATAATAAAGGTATTTTTCATAATGATATCAAGTTTATTACTTCTTTCTTTCTATTAAATATTTTAAAATGGAATATGCAATTGGAACTTCATTGTTATCATATTATCTTTTGTTTTCGTTGTTAACTATAGATTTTTTTTGTTGATTGGCTATGGAAAAAATAAAGATTTCGACTTTTGGCTTCAATACTTTACCACAACATTGTAAATTATATTTTCACCCTTATAAAACACACTGATTTTTTCAAGGCACAATTTTTTTTTATTATATACCCTTTTATTTTATTAATGAATCTAAAACTATAAGTTGATGGATTACTATATATGTTTAATCAATATAACTTGAAATTACATTACATAGCATCTAATCGAGTTTTTTTATTGTATTGGGAAGATGGCTTGTAATATAACTTTTCATTTTATTAAATTTAATTAGTTTTTATAGTGTTTCTTCAAGTAGTGTGTGAGATCTTTCAACTCACTACACACATATATGTTTTTAATGAATTATTATTATTTTGTATTTTAACATAATTGATCAACTTTTATGCCATAATTGATAAATTCTTGCTTTATATTTTACCCATTACTACTAACTTTGTTTTTGTTGTTGTTAAATTTTTTTAATCATATATGTCAATTGTTATATAAATTATTTTCATGATATGTTGTTATCATTCCTTCTTTTTTATTTTCCAATGCTCTATAATATTTTTTTTCTACAAGTGTAATTGATTATAATTCATCTTTTTGTATGTAGGTTTCCTTTTTTGAAAATTAACTTTCAACTTAGCCAAGCTAACATGAAGCAGTTTCTTGGAGATAATGCTCAATTGGGTTGCATATATAAGAAAATTTGAATTGAATTAAAGAAATGAATGTTGAAATTGTGATATATATATATTTTTGTTTATGAAATGTAAGAAGTACAAGTTCCCCATTGTAATTAAAAACTATAATCTTGGTATGGATTGGAATGTAAGTTTTTCTTATGTGCATGCAGTATTAAAATAACAGGTGAAAATATATATACAACAATTATTAAATTGATATTTAATTAAATCATTATCTTCCTTGACACTTTTACTGAGTTTCATTGTATTAAAATAATTTAAGATTGATACAACAAATAATGACATTTCTTTGAGTGTCAAGGTAGATTGGTATAATAAACAATGACATTTTTTTAACGTCAAGGTTTTTTTCAATGACACTTCTAAAAAATGACATTATAGGCAAATACTTATTATGACAGGCTAGCGGATGACACTTTCGATAAGCGACATGAATTATCATTAATGACGCTTTTTAAGCATCTTTAATTATGTTTTTTATTGTAGTGATTGTATCACATATAAAAATAAATCATCTATAGAATCTAGATGATTCTATAAATAATCTATGACTTGAATCATGTTTATTATATATACTAGAGTAGTTATTAATTATCATTGACTAATCTAATATTTCATGTGTAATCCTTATAAGATTGATATATAGGCTAAATATACACTTATTATTTGTATGATTTATATACTTACAGAATAATATTAGATAAGAGATCCTCACCCAACTCGCTTTTAGGATGCACCTAACTATAAATTAGGTATTATAACAAAGTTACAATAAGTTTTGATATTTTTACTAGGAAATACATTTTTTAATTTGGTTATTCAACTTTAATTGACATAAATATCCTTAAAAAAAGATAGTTCTATTTTTAGTTGTTTTAATAATATTATTATATCTTATTTTGCTAAGATTTATATTGCATCTCTTGTATTTATCTTGTAAGCATGATAATTTTATATTTTCAAATTTTTTTTCTTCTTTTCTTTTTTTTTTCAATTGCCACCCTTACATGAGTGAAATTCTAGGTCTAAGCTAATACCACCGAACCTAGAGAAAAGAAAGGGCCATGTTAAGTCAAATTTTCACTTTGATTGAGCACATTCTTACTACTATTGTTTTTTTTATTTCATGCCTAATGATAATGTTCAACACACTTATTTTTTGTTGGATGATTAAATGGATATTTTGAACATGAGAAATAAGAAGAAAAGTCTTGCCAAAATGGGCTCCCTAAAAACACAAATTCAAAAATTGATAATTTCTTGACTATATTGATTGCGAAGATGAAACAAAGTAATGGTATTAAAGAATCTCATAATAGAATGCTTAAAAATGACATGGGGGATCAAAGAATGATAATGATCGAGAATGATATGTCCAATTCAAAAAGTCATGTAGATGAGAAATTAAAAAAATTCATACAAATTTGAATCCAAAGCATTAAAGAATGGGATATCAATAAGATTAAAGTGAAAGATGCCGTAACTTTTCTTGTGGGGCCAAAAAGAACCCCAACCTTGGGATTGAATGAGGAGAAGCTTGATGTTGTGGATCATGACACAACCGTGAATCTGGAGATGAAAGTCACAACCAGTTGCAATGTCATGACTCTGGAAAAGAAAGTTGTGGCCGATGCTAGTGCCACAACCTTTTTAGGGGACTATCGATGTGCTAGCACCTTCTTAGAGAAAGAGTGCCAAGAAGATTGCACAACTCTAGATGGACTGATCCTGAATGCATTGTCAAATCATCTTCAATATGCTTTTCTATAGGAAACAAGATAAAATTGAATATAATTTCAATAACATTGATGAACGACATGGACGATACTTTGGTGAAGCTTATCAAGAAATTTGTGGTTAACTATTATTTACTTGTTATATGATATCGAAGAAAGTAGTCCATTAGTATGCATGCATATGAAACTACTGGACGAGTTTGTGAAGCTAACAATCAAGCACCAATGGAGCTTGAATCTAATAATGGAATGTGGTAAAAAGAAGATCATTAAATGATTGAAGGCGTGTATCATTTACACCATATTTGATAGTCCACGAGTGAGTACAATTTACTATCACCCCTTCTTTGATTACTAGATGACAAAATTGCTATTGAAGAAAATATTTCAACATGTACAACTACTGGATGGAAAACATGTATAAATTATTAGCAAATTAAACAAAGGAACACAAAATGATCACTATTCACTTCCATTCATGGATTAGATAATAAATAGAATATAATTCCATTCCTTTTATTGCTTTCTGGATGGATATTTGAGATACAACAAAACTTTGATTCACCCGAAAAATAAAAAAAAATGATATTAACTTGCCCCTATGAATGATCACTATTCATTTTATTGCTTAAATGAAGAGATCATGTAAGCATCCATGGATGCTTTTTTTATATACGGGATTCTTTTGAAGGATGCTTGTAGAACCTGAAGGTTATTTTGAAGTGATATAAAGAAAAGAATCTCATCCTCAATTGAAAGAAATATCACTTAATGGTTATCAAAGGAATTGTACTGGGACATGTAGTGTTTACTAATTATTGGAGGTGGATAATGCAAAGGTATTTGTGATCAAACCTTGCCACACCCCATAATAGTCAAGGGGTGAGGTGCTTCATTGGACATGTAGGATTTTACTTATGATTTATCAATAACTTTTCAAAAATAGTGAAACTATAATGTAAGCTATTGGAAGAAGATGTGACACTTGATTTTGACTAGGAATGTATTGATGCATTTGATAAGTTGAAAAGGAAGCTAGTAAAATGCCCTATTTTGATAGTGTTATAGTGGGTGGATCCATTTATTATCATTTGTGATGCAAATGCATTAGTTTGTGGAGTCCATGTTGAGATAGAAACATGACAATATTTTTAGAACAATTTCATAGACTAGTTCCCAAGTGAATTACACAACTATGAAAAAGAAAATGTTCATTATGGTTTCTTCTGTGACAAATTCTGACCATACATACTTGGAACAGAGATGATTGCTTACATTGTTCATGCAGCTATACATTACTTGATGATGAAAAAAAAGGCAGGGCCAAGGTTGGTTAGATTGATACTCCAACAAGAATTCAATTTGGAAATCTGAAAAAAATATGGGGAACAAAATGTGATAGTCAACCATTTGTCATAATGAGAATATATGAATAAAAGAGTAGTAAAAGCTGAAATTTCAAAGAGTTTATCAGATGAACACATTTTGATGGTGAAATCATAATTGCCCTAGTATGCTAACATTATCAATTATTTGGCTTATGATGTATTAATCTTATTTCTCATCATACACCTAAAAAAATTGTATGATATCAAAAACTATCTATGAAATGATCCACTGTTAATTTATGATGTATTAATCTTTAAATATCATTCATCACCATATGTGGGATATTTTGGAGGTAACAAAACTACCCAAAATGTATTGCAATCTAGTTTTTTTAGCCATCATTATCTTGATATAGTCAAAATATGTTAGAATAAAGCAATAAATTCTAATGATTGAGGAACATTTTTAGGAGACATGTAATTTCACTCAACTTTATCATAGAAATGAAAATATTTAATATATGAGAGATCAATTTTATCGGTTCCTTTCTAAAATATGGTTGGAATGTGTATATTTTAGTAGCAATAGACTATGTGTCTAAATGGGGGAAAGCCATAGAAGTAGTGAAAAATGATGCAAAAATAATTTTATGTTTCTTATGCAAGAATATTTTCTTTAGGTTTGGTACACCATGATATATCATGAGTGATGAAGGTTGTCATTTCTACAATTGATTATTTGGTGCATACTTGGATAAACTTGAAATTAGGCATAAGAAAAGACTTTCATATTATTCATATATGAATAGAAATATCAAGTAGAGAAATCAAAAAGATCTAGAAAAATATGGTTGATCTATCTAGTAAAGATTTATTTTAATGTTTGGAGGATGCACTGTGGGCTTACAGAATGGCATTTAAAACTTCAATAGGTATGTCTCCCAATTTATTGGTTATTGGAAAAGCTTATCATTTACCAATTGAATTATAACATTAAGCATGGTAGATCATCAATTAATTGAATTATGATACTAAAGATACAAAAGAAAGGAGATTGATACAAATTAGTGAACTTAAATAGTTGAGGAATGAGGCTTACAACAACTCACACTTTTATTAAGATAAAACTAAAAAATAGTATTACAAAAATCTACAAAGGAGGAAGTTCAAAATTGTGGAGAAAGTATGGGTTTCTAATTCTCATCTTAAGAAAATATAAAGGAAGCTGGAGTCTTAATGGTACGGACCCTTTGTAATTATGATGGTCACTACTTATTAAGTAGTACAATGAGAAAGGAATGTGGAGAGGAATTCAAAGAAAATGGGGAAAGAGTGAAACACTACATAATATAAATAAAAAATTCGGAGATTCCTAATGAAGATGAGAAAAATGAAATAGTGATAATAGTCACAACTTCTAATAGTGTCATGACTTTGAGGTTCTAGAAGCTAAAAATAGTAGTTGTGGCTCCAAACAACACAATAGTAATTGCATTAAAAAAACTAAATGATCAATATGCAACCCCTCACAGTGCTATGACACTTAAAAATTCATGGATTCCATGGAGAAGAAACCCAATGAAGGAAGTTCAAAAGAAGCAAGATGAAGGGATGATCCAATTTTGAAATAAAAACTAAAAATAAAAGTGGAAGTAATAATGATATTAATAACGTATGAACTCAATGATAATCTAGCTATGGATATTAAATGGTGTGCTACTTAGAAGGTAGCCCAAAAAATTATTTTTTCTATACTATCTGATGTAATAATGATATTTATGAAGTCATACAAAACATAGTGCACTATAAATTAATCCTAAAAATTAATCATGGAGCTCAAACCCCACTATGACTTATTAACTAATAACAAAAAGAAGTAACCCCAACATCTTAGTATACGATGATACTCTAACTTAGTTATAGAAAATACTTATTTAGAAAAAGAAAAGTCTATATAACTTTTAGTGAGGAGTGGATTGCTAGAGTACAAACAATAATTTTATTGTGCGAGTTTGTTTGGTATGCCAACTATAAAAAAATATTGACCATTTGGTAAGATTTTCATATTGTATTTTTCTTGAAAAAGAAGTATATTTATAACAATTTCACAAAAATTTAATTTTAAATAATGTTGACAAATAGTTATAAATTCATAAAGTTTTAGTATGAAATATATAACTTGGTAGAGTTGGTGACTAGAATAAGAGCAAAAAGTTATATAAGTCATAATATTTGACATGCTATGACTTAATTATTACTTTGAGTACATAAAAATTAGTTTTGGCATCCATTCTTTGCCAAAACTCTATACACATAGTCATGAAAATCTTTATATGTCATGATTCTACCTCCTTATTGACAACATTCTTTCACCATATAATACATTTTTTGGCTACAAATATTTCTTGGAGTTAGTTAAACTAGCTCAAAATAACTTTATGACTGACAATAATTTCATGTTGTAGTAATCAAATACCCTACTAGTGCTAAAAGCTACATAAGCCTCCAAATACCATGACTTTTCCTTTATCAGCCCATAGAATACTCAAGCCAATGCAACAATTCTAATCTAGGGTTGAAACTTTTAGTTACAAAATGTTAGTAAGTCAAACTCAAGCCAAGGCTAACACAAGTGTCACGTCTCTTGGCTCAAAAGAGCAACCAGGGCCGTGACCATCGCTCAATGCAACAACAATGGGTTATAAGACTAAATACACAAGTCGCGACTATAGTCCAACACCATAAATTTATGTTACAAAGACTAAATGCAAAAATGGAAGCTACATTCCAGCTCCATGATTTTGTGTTATAATAGATAAATGAGCTATTGTAAAGTTTCCCATCATTACAATCATCAAGTATAGAAAAAGACCAAAACTACAACTCATATCAAGTGCCATGACTATTTTATAGAGACTAAATGAACTATCAAGACTTTTCCTAGCATTATGACCATTAAGTAGAGAAAAAATTCCAAGGTCATGGCTCATATTTAGTATCTTGACTTTGTATTACAAAGACTAAATAAGCTATCATGATTTTTCTCAATATCATGACCATCAAGTAAAAAAAGAGATCAAGGTCATATCTCATACACAATGTTATGATTTTGTTTAAAAAAATAGAAAGAAATTAGCCATTATTTTTATTTAGTATCGAAACTTCCAATTATAAAATTTTGCACTAGATGCTAGGGTATGAAAAAAAATTCTAAGAAGTCAAAAAAAATACGAAAGTCATGAGGAAGATGGACTAAAAGGATCTACAACTCTAAGTTAGAGGCTATCCACAAGCAACACTGATGATATAAGGTACAAGCATAAACTCAAGGCGGTAGACACCCATTATGCCCCCCTATTAAGAAAAATTTGAAGTAGAATTGAGCAAGTTTTGAGGGATTTAAGTTTTCAAACCTAGATTCTTTCAAGAGCTAAAATTGAGCACTCAGATTCGTATGAGATGAATTTTTACTTATCTCTTATGCTATTCTCTCTAATTTTAGGCTAACAGAAGAATCTAGAGATGATGTAATATGTGTATTGTGATAGATAATTTATTTGATATTTTAATATGATGTTTTGTTATGATATTATTTGGTCATGAATAATTTTGTAATTAAATAGAACTGAGGTAAGAGTTTTAGCTAGTGTGGGTTGGTACAAGACAAGAGTAGTGGACGGTGACAAATAAGTCATGAAATACACTTATATGCATAGTAAGAGTGAATTGACAACCCTTTTGACCGTGATGTGAGAGAAAATGCAAATGCCAAAACCCAATTTTTTGGTATGTTTAATCATTAAGAGTATAAAAATTATAAATCCAAAAAACACAAACATATTTAAAACACACCATTATGCAAGTCTTAGTAAAACCAGCCCTCAATTAATATTGGGAGATAAATAAAATATTTTTCTAAGAGTTTTATCTTTCATATAGAAATCATCTATCATAGGGAATGGTAGTGATAGGTAAGTCACTTGGAAAGCATGAATAAATATGAATCATATGGTGGTGACAGTCCAATGAATTATATTATATCATATGGCATCCACCAGTGAAACATTAAAAACACATATATTAATTGTTTGAATATGATACTAATAAAACTAAAAGTGAAAATATTTAATTACCACATTAATTCTTATTTAGAAATATACTAGAGGTCAGATAATAAGTTTTCATATTTGAAATAACTATTAAGGGTAGTTAATGAGTTGCCTAAAAGATAAGGATTTGTGAATGACCTCTGAGTAGAGATAATATATTATCTCAATAGTAAAGTACTAAGGATATAGTTACAAGAGGATCATAATTAGGAAAATATCGATAGTAGATAATCACCTTGTATATTTTTAGGCTAAGAGGTCATTCCATAATAGCCTTCATTCCATGACCGAGCATAATCACAATAAAACTATTTAAAAATTTATCACAAATAAAAATATAAATCATCCATAGAATCTAAGATTTATGACTTGAATCATATTTGTTATGTCTACCCAGAACATCTATTAAGTATCATTGATTGATTTAATATTTTGTGTTTGATTTCTATGGATCAATATCGAGACTTAATGTCCATTTTATTACTTATATAACCTATATACTTGTTGAATAATGTTGAATGAGAGATCATTGCCCAACTAACTATTGGGATGCATCTAACCATAAAATTATGTGTTATAACAAAATCATAATACTACTACGACATGAAAATAATGGTAAGGCCATTAAGTAGTTTAGATCTAATGCGATCATGACTCCAAGAAATTATCATGACGTTGATGATTGTGTTACATAGTAAAATAATTGTATCAACTTGATAATATAGTGATGACATACAAAGAATATCATAACTATTTTGCTAGAGTTATAACTAAGAAATGATAATATAACTATATATTTAAGACTAATAGAGAGTATATAAGTCTTGATAAAAGAATTATTATGACTTTCTGTCATTTCTTCTCTTACAAGTGTTTCGCCACCGATTCCACCAATTTCATCTAAATTATGAGTTCAGTAACATTAATTACTTTTTCTTCAAAATAAGATTTTAGTAAATCTCTTTGATAACTACTAGTATTCAAGAAAATACTCCATATTTTACTCTTTAAATAATATTGTTTATTCAATATTTTGAGTGCTAAACAATGAGGACATTGTGTTGGACTTGTGTTTTAATAATAAAATATAGTTGTTTATAAAATATGTAGTTAACAAAAAATATAGTTTACAAAATAATTGTGAAATACATTTTAAAAAATATATAGTTTACAAAATGCTTGTAAAATACATGATTCAACATTGTCTTGAAGAATGTATTTCATAAAGAAGATTTTATAGCAGCTTTTCCATCTCATAAAAGCTTCTAGAAAATTAGAAAATTCTATTACACAAATAGAAACTTTTACAACTAAGAAAAGCCAAGGAAAAAAAATAGATGGAACATGTATTTCATTAGCATATGGTATTCAAGCATGTAATTGACAAGCATGTATTTGTAGCAAATTTTCCAACCCAACGAAACTATTGGAAAAATATAAAATGCATTATGTATAAAAATATTATATTACATAAATATATATGCAAAAAAAATTGAGATATCTTAAAAAACACAAAAATTTATAATTTTTCTCACATGATTAGCAAATGATATGGACCCATAGTCATATAGTGACATTCTAGATCCTAATCCTCTGGCCTTATGATATGTTTTCAGCTTCGTGAGTGTCATACTAGTAATGATTAATATACATTAACTTCAGGTTTTCACATATTGGTTTATCTCATGCATTAAGATAAGAAAAGCTATCACTTCCTTTTATTAAAATCTTATGAGTATGTATCATAACTTACGTATCAATATCTAACATGAATAAAATGAATAAATTGATGTATTTGTGAAAATGCTAATTTTTGATTCTAAATTTCATCCATATCTATCAATATTCAAATACAATATTAATACACATATATACTCATAAATTCAAACATTCATCACAATACAAATATATTATCAACCCTAGAATTAAGTTTAGCTGGACATTGGAGATAAGCTCATGCAATATGTGTTGGAAGGCATCTCGTGGATTCTAGGATTCCCAATGAATATTCAAACTAATTTCTAAGCATAAAATCCGAATTCCAATTGATATTCTTATTGTTCCCCTTGGATTTGCCCTTAATTTGGGTGGAAGAAGTGTCACTTAGGGCTTGCATGCATTATTTCTCCTTCTCTTTTCTCTTTTTTTTCTCTTTTCCAAGTATAGTTTTTATACATCAAGAATTCATGTGTTATTTTAAGTTGGAGATCATGACATAGAGATAGAATTAAGGTCTTGATTTTGTTATTTCTTTAGATCTCCTTTAATGTATAAATGTCATGGCATTAGGAATAGTTATAACTAATAATTAACACTATGTAATACAAAGTTGTAACATTAAGAATTGATAATTGTTTTGGTCATGGCTTATTGAACAAAATTTAATGGCATTTAGATTGTCATGATTGAGAAAAAATCTCAGTAACACAAAGTCATGATGCAAAAAAATTATTATCTTTGGTCTTGGTTTGGATAGAAAAGTGTCATGGTTTTGGGATTGCCCCAACTAAATCAAATACTTTTGTAGCATAAAGTGATGATTGCGGGAATTGGATGCAACTAAGTCAAATAATCTCTAGAATGAAAAATTACAATGAAAAATGATGTTTCAACCCACATCGCTTGATATTTTAGCTTTGTCTCGAATAAATTATGGCTATGAAATGTTTTACATCTAATTATGCTAGTGGGGTATCTAGCTACCTCCGCATGAAAATAATATCATGCCCATTAAGTAGTTTACAGCTACTACGGCAATGACTCTAAGATAATATCATGACTATAATAGTTATATTACACAATAAAATGATTATGTCAACTTAGTGATTGATTCATGATGTACAAAGAATGTCATATTAGTTTTGATATATTTTTTGACTAAGAAAAAATATTATAACTATTTAATATTATTATGGAAGGTATACATAAATAGTGACAAGAGAATTGTCATGACTCTCCATGGTTTCTCCCTCCTACAAGTTTTTGCTCCACTGAGTCCACCCATATTACTAGAATTAACTACAATTTTAATAATTTGACAAGAGAATTAGCAAATCCTCTCAAAATAGAAATTTACTGAAATATTTGATTCATATTGGTATACAAGCAAATACACCTAATTTAACTCTTCAAATGACATAATTTATTCAGTATTTTGAGTACCAAATAGTAACCTATTCCTATAGAATGAGATGATTTAGGTGGTTATGGTTGGAGGCCTAATCTTGGAGAGTGGGTTGTTTTAGGTGGTTGTGATTGGAAGTCTAATCCTGGAGATTGAGATGTTGGAGCTAATTTTGGTTGGAGGTTTAATCCTGGAGATTGAAATGTTGGAGTTGGTTGTGATTGGAGCTACAATCCTAGAGAGTTAGATATTTGAGTTGGTTGTGATTGGAGACCTAATCCAAGAGAATAGGATCTTTGAGGTGGTTGTGATTGGAGGCCTAATCCAAGAGAGTGGGATGTTTAAGGTGGTTTTGATTTGAGGCCTAATCCAAGAAAGTGGGATGTTTGAGATGGTAGTGATTGGAGATATAATCCTAGAGAGTAGAATGTTTCAGACATCTCTATGGATGGGCTAAGAAAGCTAAATAGATATGTTTGTGTACCATGGCCTCGACCTCAACTCCTCATTCTACAAAAAAAATTAAGCATAGTAGCTAATTAATAATTAAACACGTGTATGATAATACTATTCAACTTTAATACCTCTTTATTAACAATCAATTTTATTCATACTATGTACAAGATATTCATCCCCTAAATCAGATTAACGTTTTAATTGCAATTCTTTTTGTTTATCTTCTTTTTGATTTTCTTCTTCACCCCGTTCAACCCCACTATCACTTTCATAATATCTTCTAGCTGATCTACTAGATCATTTAATGTTTCTTGGTGATCTTTTTTAGTAATAACTATATAATGAATTTCAATTAATTCCTTTTGAAATGGAGAAGGTACTTGAACATTTGTTGTATTTGAAAATCTTCTTGGTATCACAACAAATCCTCTTGATTTGATTTTTGATATAACCTAACAATCAACAATCAACTTTTTCTTTTTTACAAACTTCATTATGAACAAAAATGTACTTGAGTTGCTTGAATTGGAGGAAAAAGGGTTCATACTTATCATATTGTCTTCTATGGTTTATCTTAACAATGTTGTATTTCTCATTATCTCTTATATTCATATTAGAAGTAGGATCAAACCAATTGTACATTAAAATAATTGTATGCTTTTCCTATTAAGATATTCCACTTTCTATTATTTCTATTAAGTAACCATACCAAAATTATTGCTATAATTTTGATCTTGGATGCAAACCCCACTTTTTATCACTATAATTTTGACCTTGGATACAAACCCCACTTTTTATTGATATTTTACTTGCACTATGTGCAAGTAAAAATTTTTGCAATATTTTGTGTAAAACTTGTATTCATTTACAAAACAGCTGTTATATAGTTTAATAGTTCACAATATTGCAAGATTTTGTTTTATGTTGTTATGGACAATAGAGTTTGGATCTTCTGCCTAGAATAATATATTACATGTTTGTCACACATGTCAATGATATTAATGTTAATTGATAAGATAAAAAAAAGAAGACTTACATATGCTTTGAATCAGATATCAAAGTCCATCTCATGTTTGGCATCAGTTTCTATATTTGTTATGTTTAGATTGAGGTTTTGCAATATTTTAGCATATATCATATTATTTGATTTTATTTCAATTAAACTATAATTGAGACATAAATAATATAATATATTCAATATGTTTTACTCATAAAAAGTGAACCTAACATATGATTCGACATAAATCATAGTTAAGTAAAATATAGGAATGGGCTGCTTTATATTCTCATTTTAGTCATATGTCTCATTGTGGAATGACCAAGTGATCTACCACTGTATAAGAAAATTGATTATAAAGAATAATTCGATGAAACATAGTTGTCACCACCTTCATAATTTAAACGAACAATTCTAGCTTTTGTTTATACAAGATCTTCAAAATAATATGAAGAGAATGTTGATGCTTCCTCTAAGTACATATGCATTGCTTATCGAGCTTTCCACGTGTACCTTATTTTTGATATTGAGTTTCAATTTCCAAAGATGCCTATAAAATGATATGTTAAGTAAGACATGCATTATTTCACGAAAATTGACCATTATGATTTGAAAGTTAGGTTTTAATTTTTAAATGGATACATCCATCATAATTATAATGGCCCTGCAATGCATGCCTTATATGAAAAGTGAACTAGAAGATGTTCCATAAAATAAAAAAAAACTAGGAAGGAATAATTTTTTCAACTTGCATAAAATAATTGAGATGTTGATTCAAGTCTGGCCATGTCTTCATTTGTAATTAATGTTGCTATTAGACTTTTAAAAAATAAACTAAGCTCGGTGATAGCCTTCCACACATTAGCAGAAAGTAGTTCCCAAAAAGTAATCGATATCAACCTCTACATAAAGATATGACAATCATGACTTTTCGATCCAAACAACCTCAAACTATATTTATCCACACATCTACCCATCTTAGATATGTAACTATCAGAAAATCTCAATTTTATTAACCAATCAAATGACTTCTTCTTAGCCCAAATGTCTAGGGTGTAGCAAGCCTTAGGGTATTCTCCTATTGAAATCAACTTATCAAGTTCTAATCTTTGACAATAGGGATTTAGTTCTTGCCTTGATTGAAGTGTGTCTTTTATTTTACTAGGTATATTCAAAACTATATTAAACATGTTATCGAACACATTATTCTTAATATACATGGCATTAGTGTTGTGTCGAATTTGAGCTCCATTATGGAAAATCCCAAAATATGATGCATTAATTTTTCTAAATACATGATTGACTAATCTTTCTATTAATTTTATAAGTTTTGACTTCGGTCACCTTCTTCAAACCCAAATCATCAATTATGTTGAGCATATCTGAACCTAATACATATAGAGGTGTGGCACTTTTATTTTTTTTATAAATGCACTCTTATTGTGCCTAAATTGATGATCAAGTTCCACAAATTTTCTATAATTATCAAACCAAGACTGTTTACTACTCCTATATAGTCTGAAGGAATTTGAGACCTCCATTAAAAAATGACAAGAAAACCATTTGCTATTGACCATCCAAACAATATTGAACATGTAGGAAAGTTATTAATAGTCCACATCAATGTTGCTCACAACTTAAAATTTTGATTCTAAGAAATGTCGAATGCTTCAACCCCATAATTCCATAATAGATTCAACTCATGTATTAGTGTCTATAAATACACACATAATTTTTCATTAGGATTTCAAGGATCTAGAACAAGAATAGTTAAAGACATGAATGTATCCTTCATACATAATCATGGAGATAGGTTATACACAGTCATAATAACATGCCAACATAAGTATTGATGCCCATATTTGTCAAAAGCTTGAAATCCATCAATGCACAAAGACCAAGATGTATATTTATAATTTCTATTGCAAAATTAAGGTGAACATCATTGAACTATTTTCAAACAATTGAATTGAAAGAATGTTCCATAACATCATCTTTGATCGCATGTTGTGCATGCCATCTCATATCATTAGTAGTGGTTTTAAATGAATATAATTTGAAAGTCAATCCTTCGATTGAAAGTAATACATTTTCTTGAAGGGTGTCTCACTTTTCTTTCTTCCTTTTTTAATAGTGTCATTTCTTTTCTTGAAACATGGATGACCACAACCTACACCGAGTCTTGTTTAAATTTTTTTTCCAAATAAATCTTGCATCTATTTCAACAATAATGTATCTTTTCCACTAGTAAACATAACTCACAAACCATATTATTTGTTTCATAAAATGTTTCAATGATTAGATTCTATTTGGGTACAATCTCTTTCATAAGTTTACCAATTACATCAAATGAGCATTTAGACAAATACTGCTTAGTCTTTATATTTAACATTCTAGCCACTACTAATAATATACATAATTATCACACCCTTTCCACGATTGATTATTAGTAGTATCAAGAAAATCATTAAATTGTTAGGCCATTGGATTAGGATTATCCTCATATTCATAATTTTGATTGAAAGAATGACAAGTAGCATCTATAACCATTGTATGATAATCATTAATTCGATTAAAAGACTAGTGGAATCCATATAATGATGACCATATATCACTTCATCTGCTTTCCCATGCCTATTCCACATAAAATAATTTGCTTTGAAACTAAATATGAGCAGATGGTATTTCACTATCTTTGTATCAAGAAACTAGTGATTCTAACACTTGGATTTCTGACATGGGCACTTTATTTTTTTCTCATCCATCTACTTTGAATGAGCTAACAAAATTTCATAATTTTCTCAACCCCATAAATAAAATTTGGATTAACAAAGCCATCTATGCACCTTTTGCTACATCAAGTTTCTATTGAAAGATATTATTGAGTGATGTGTGAATATGATACTACTAGGGGTGTAATCAATTCAAATCAAGCCGATACATAGTCAAACTTAACTATACAAACATTTATTTACATATATAGACAAGTACATACATATCTATTGTAGTATAAATATGTGTACATGTAGATACACACACACACACACACACATAGTACAACATATGCATATAGATTGATTTATATATTCATATATGTCTATATATATATATACAATTATATATAACTATATATAGGCATGCATACTTTTGTGTCTATGTGTACATACATGTACATACATGTACATACATGTCTATAATATATGTACACGTGTATATATACATAGTAAAATATATGCTTATATAGTGGGTTATATATCAATACATATGTTAATATTGATAGTAGTATATAACTACACACACACACACACACAAATCCACATTCATGTAAATACACACACACACACACACACATATAAAATAGTATGTATGGTATATATATTTATATACATGTAAATAAATATACAATTCTATAAATATAATTGTATAGTAGTGTGAAAGTTCATAATGTTGTACATGCATGCATATTAATATATAGATACAAGTACATACATGTCTACTATATACATATATACATAATTATATATACATAATTATATATATATACAAGTCTACAATATATATAGATACATATCTACTATATATTACTTCTACACACAAGTCCATTATGTATGTACATAAATATATATTATATTTATGTATATAATATATATAAATATATATTTATACATATATATATGTACATAAATATATATATAATATACAAGTCTACACACAAGTCCATTATGCATGTACATAAATATATATTTATATATATAATAAGTTTGTACCATATAAGTTGTACATAAATATATATTATATATAGATTATAGATACATGTGTACATAAGTCCATTGTTTATGTACATATATGTACATATATGTACATAAGTATCTATATATGTATATGCATATACAATAAGGTATATATTCATACATATGAAATATAAATATAAATACACACACACACACACACTCACTCACTCACTCACTCACACACATATATATATATATATGTAGATGTAAATATATGTTTATAGAGTGGGTTATACATCCAATACAGTGCAAAGTTGCAAAGAGATTGTTTATCAATATATAGGCATATATTCAAACATTTATTTATACATATAGACAAGTACATACATATCTATTGTAGTACAAATATATGTACATGTAAATACATATATATATCGTACAAAATATGCATATAGATGGTTTATATATCCTTACATGTCTCTATATATACAACAATACATAACTATATATAGGCATGCATACTTTTGTATTTGTGTACATACATGTAAATACATGTCTACAATATATGTACATGTGTGTGTGTGTGTGTGTATATATAGTAAAATATATGCTTATACAGTGGGTTATACACCCATACATATGTTAATATTGATAGTTGTACATAACTACATGCATAAACACACACATATATATACATGCACACACTCACACACATATCCACATACATGTAAATACATACATACATATATATATATATATATATAATAGTATGTATGGTATAATATGTATTTACATTCATGTAAATACATATATATTTTTATAAACATAAATTTATATATAATAGTATGTATGCACATTAATATGCAGATACAAGTACATACATGTCTACTACACACACACACACACACACACACACACACACACACACACATAATTATATATACTTACATGTCTGCAACACACACACACACACATGTCTACTATATATATAGACATGTACACACAAGTCCATTATATATGTACATAAATATATATTATATATAGATTATAGATACATGTGTACATAAGTCCATTTTGTATGTACATAAGTATCTGTATATGTATATGCATATAGAGTGAGGTATATATTCATACATATGAAAAATAAATAAATAAATAAATATAAATAAATAAATAAATAAATAAAAATATATATATATATATGTAGATATAAATCTATGCTTATATGATGGGTTATACATCCAATATAATGCAAAGTTGCAAAGAAATTGTTTATCAATATATAGGCATATATACAAACATTTATTTATATATAGAGACAAGTGCATATATATCTATTGTAGTACAAATATATGTACATGTAAATAAATACACACACACACACACAGTACAAAATATGCATATAGATGGTTTATATATTCATACATGTCTTTATATGTACACACAAGTCCATTGTATATGTACATATATGTACACACGTATCTTTATAAATATGCGTATATAGTGGTTATACTTTCATACATATGAAATATAACTTTATATATATGTGTATATATAATATATTATATATAAAGTTATTTTGCATTGTATATTTCAAAGCAATATATATTTATGTTTATATAGGTGTGTGTGTGTGTGTGTGTGTATATATCCACATTCATGCAAATATATATATACAATGATATCTATGGTATATATAATTATACATACATGACTACTATACACACACACACACACACACACACACACACACAATGTAATATATACATACATGTCTGTAGTATATGTACATACATATCTATTGCATTACAAATATATCTACATATAAATATATGTATATTGTTGTTATTATAAATATATAGTTGTATGTTCATGTATATGTATATACAAGTACATACATGTTTATTTTGTGTGTGTGTGTGTGTGTGTGTGTGTGTACATAATATAACATTTATCTACAAGTACATACATGTCTACTTTACATTTATATGCATTTACATACATGTCTACTATTGATATTCTACTTGCTAACATTTAAAAAGTTGAAATTAGAGAAAAATAGCAATCCAACTCTCACACTATTTTTATTTAATGATAATAATCAATTGAGCACATAATTTATTCATAAAATTAATAAACTAGTAGAATTCATTGATTCAAGTACTATTTTTTGTGAATAATTGCAGAGTCAAAGAAGATGATTTTATTAATGATGATGAATTTAATAATATATCAAAGAAATACAATGATAATTGACCAAGAATTTAAACACCATGGTATTGGCAACAATAGAGATGACAACCTCTTAAACTATAATTAGTTTAAAACATAGAAAAATATTTTCATTTATATTTTACATAATTTTACATGTCAAAACAACATGTTAAATAAAATCATATATAAAAAAACAAATGTTGTGTTCAAACATAAAAACACAATTAAATTGAAGAGTATCATTATAAACATGGTGGTTTGGGGACAAAATGTTCTTCGACGTGATTAAAAAATAATGAAATTAATAATGTATGAACATTTGAGGTTAGTTCACTATTAAATGAATGCTTATACAGAAATACTTCATATAATTTAAACCCAAATAAACATTAAAAACAAATATACTATGTGACATTCAACTTTTGCACAATATAACAAGTTATCCAGACAAATTGTTGTATCCCCAAGTATGCTGATCATGTTGAAAAATTTTGGTTCTCGACACACTAGGCCTGATCAACATTCTAGGATGATAGTCATATTTTGCACACACAAATTAATGTTTGAACTTTGAAACAAGCTGGTAAGCATTAGCTAATATTGAACAACAAAACCTTTTTGGTTTCACAACTTTCCTATCAAATATAATCTTGGGTTGAACTTGCACAGACACACATAGACACAAACACTCACACCCACACACGCACAGACACAAACAAACACACACACACACACACACACATACATATACATACACAAATGAATTCAAACATACAACATATGTGCAAATATAGAATTAAGTAACGAGAAGCAAAATATAATATTATGCGATAGAAACATGGGTAGTCATTTTAAAAATTATCAAGTATTGTCTGAGGCAATAACAATTATATTTAGGCGAAATCTAACAATTTAGACAACCTAATTATATTTACCCAAAATCTATGATTGGACATATGTTTTAAGTATAACCATCAAAGTTTTTAGACAAGACCATGAAAGAATGAAATCAAATGCAAGCATACCTTCAGTGTTTCATGAGGAAGATAAATTTGTAGAAATGATTTTGTGAGAGAAGTGAGAGAGTCGTGCTAACATTTGATGAACAAAATGTTGGGGTTAGAACATGGAATGGGCAAACAAGAAATGGAATATAAATGTAATTACAAAAAAAAAAATTATAACTATTAAAATGCAAATAATTTCAAAAATAATTTATACCTCGCCAATTTATCTTATTTTTAAATTTTAAGTAAAAATTATACAAATCGGTCTAATTTTGAAAATATTTAATGAAGCATCCCATTTATTAAAATTTTATATTAAAACATCACCAAAATAAAAAATATTTAAATGTTATTTCAAAAATATTGAAATATTAAAAACATATTCAAATTTGTTAATTGCCAACTCATTTCTTAAGATTAGTTATGTTATTATAGGCTAGCTAAATAATTTTTATTGGGATTTAAAACATTTCAAACTATTTTTTGATATAACTTGTTTATAAAATATAAATTAAATTATAATTATTATTGAGATTTAAAACTTATAAAACTTTTACAAATTATTTGAGAAATGAAAATTTGCTACAAGAGGAATATGTTCCTCGTATATTTTTCTCCATTCAGTCAAATTTTTAAAAGTAAAGAGAAGAAATCTAAAGCAAACAATGAAACTTGAAGAATTTTCCTCCTTTCAAAATTTATTTTTTCATTTTCTCTCTCGTTTTCCTTTGTTCTTGAGCATAAATATGATTTTCCTTTTTCTATACATCTACATTAGACAAAGAAAGTATTTTCTTCATATTGCAATTAATTATAATCATTTCATATAGCATTTCCCATGTAGAGGATATCTCCTCCTCTTCGGGTTTTTGCGAGCTATCCCTAAATATTCTAGCCTATGTCGATGATTTCTCCTTCTCCTCTTTGAGTTTTCACAAGTCATCCTAAATATTTAAAAAGCATTTATTAAAATTTATTTGTTTTTTATTTTTTAAGATTCTTTTTGTCACATGGTAACCACATGAATAGTAGTGGCTGAACATGCATAGTGGTTGCTGAACAAGAATAGTGGTTGTTGAACATGAACAACTGATAGTTTTGTCACCCTCTTCTATTCAATGACCACATAGTTGATGGTTGGTAATTCATGATCACAAATAGAGTGATCATAACTAAGAAAGAAGAAAGTGGTGACACTTATTATATTTATGTGGTCACTTATGTGACTAAAAAAATTAAAAAAAAACAACATACTTTTAGAATGGTAACTCTTTTCTGCCCATTAACCATAGATGTGTCAATTGAGTTTTCATGTGCTAGCATGACAACATGGGAGTAAACATAGCATGGTTCACTAGCCTGCCTTTTTCATCTGAGAATGTCGAGTCATACCAAGTTGGTCATGTGTCAAGTCATCATTGAGTTTAATTTTTTTTATAGTTTGGCCAACAGGATAGTGTCTTTCATTATTCTATCGATTGTATGGCATGAATAGCCATTGTAAAACAATGGTTGGTTTCCAAATTTTGAAATGTGGCATGGCTTTGAGCCCATTCCACTATTTTATGCTAGTGTGCCAAGCATGCGAGTCATGCATGACACTTTATTTTAGTATTAATTTTTAATCATATTAATTTTTATTAATTGGATAAATATAAAATTAATACTAATAAATTATACTTTTATTTATTGATGTTATTGAGTGAATTGAAAAGATTATCTATTAATATTTATTTATTTATGATTTTTTTTTAAAATATGATAAAATGATTGTGACCACACCATAATAGTAGTATGCTCACTTTATTGTACCTAGTGACCATAGATAATATGGTTATTGAACAATGGAGACTTTTTAGTGGCCAGTATGTGGACATAATATTGACAAATTCTTATGCTAAAGTTTGGTATTAATTTTTCTTCCCACTCGATTAAGATGGTTGTAATGTGGTCACAACATGGTCTCAATGGTGTGGTTATTGTAATGATTTATCTTTAGTCTTCTGTGCTTGCATTGTGGTTGTAATGTGTTTATTAAGTTTTGACCACTTTATTGTGAATATAATACATGCTCGTAATTTTGTGGCTTTTTGTATGATCATTAATCTACATAGACTAACACATGTTTTACTTAGAGATATCAAATGAGTAATGTATTATCGACATGGCCTGCTATTTTAAGGCCTAGTTGAGCCATAGTGTCAAGTCTGACATGGAATGAAATGGGTTCTCATTTTGTGCCTAACATGACACAAGATGGGTTTTTGTATTGTGTCATGTCTAACATGGCATGAGATGGGTTCTCTGCCATGCCAGACTGGCATAGGTTCATTATAGGGCATTCCAGCATAACAAGATTGGCCTGCATTCTAGCACTTCTATGTCGGTTAATACCAAGTCAGTTCTAGGTCATAGTTTTGGGTGGTTAAATTTGAAAGGGTCAATCAAAAGTTTTGAATTATTAATTTCATCTTTAATACTTTATTAGAAAAATTAAATATCAAAATAATAAAATTTAAAACTACACTAAATTATAAATCTAAATGAAAGAAATTCATTAATTAAAAAAATATTTTATATTTGACTCAAGATATCAGATGAAAAAAAAATAATACAATTTGAAATTCTTAATGACAAGCTAAAAAAACTCCAAATATATAAATAATAACAAATAAATCATGAACATATAAAATCATAAATATAATACATAAGCATAAGTAAAGTAAAAAATAATATGCATAGCATGAGTCATCATTTCAAGCTAATATTATGGTTGTGTGGATATAGATCATCATCATCATGTTTGATTTTCAAGGTCATGCTAGTGGTGGACTCAATATATTCGATGTCCCATGAGCCATCATATGTCAGTAACTCTTTTGCTTCCATCCTAAATGTCCAACATTAAATCTTCCCAATCCTTGAAGCATACATGTATTTTTACAATATCTTGTCATAATCTAGATCTCTTATCTAAAATAGTATTAGTAGCCATATAAAAAGCAAACTTCGATGCTACTCTAGACACTATAGGGATCATTAAATCATGTGACATGTAAGATAACACATGATAGGTGGATTCATATGATTTTTACCAACTCAAGATATCTAAATTTTTCTTATTATTATGTGATAAGATAAAGCATATATAGTGCTCATATCCATACTCAGAGCCTCACTACAATTATCATATATAGTGTCATAAAATATAAATATGTTAGTTAATTTTTTGTGAATCAAACTTTCATGTTACTTTGCTTGGTTAAGACAAGTGGATATATATCATAATATATTTTCTACTCCTTTCACCTTAAGCCTTAGTATAAGCACCTATGAACAAATCAAGTAGTGGGAGTATATACAAATAAATATATGTTCATCGTTTCATAAAAAATCTTAAGAAATTTGATAAAAGAAATTTCTGTATCCTAGTCTAAATTATCAATAATAAGTTTATCACTCTTACTATTGATATTGTTTATTCATCATACATAGATAATATATGACTCTATCATCAAGTAGGTATAATTCTAATGATGTCTTACATCTATTTTAAATTTTTTCTTTTTTAGGCCCACTAACAAACATAGATTTTTAAACTCTTGTTATCTACTAAATGTTTTAAGATATTTTAGTGAATTTCTTATTTTTTTAAATTCATGAAAAAAAATAGTTATATAGAAATCCATGGTGATTGTGAGGTCAAAAAATTAAATCAATATTACTCTGATGAGAATTACTTATGACAATAATCTATGTAGTATTCTCATAGTGGGTCAATCTAGTATATCATTTCTTAAATAAGTACCTATGAGTAGACTTAATATCTCATATTCAAGATTAGATAAACATAATCATCAATCAACACCATACTAGCCTTAATTCATTATTAGTTTAATAATAATAATAAATGACTGGGGATAATATGAATAGAACTCATATTTAATTTAAGGGTTTTACTATCAAGTCACATACTTGATGGCCTTAGAATGAATTTAACTATTCAAATGATTATTATAATATAAAATGATAATAAAAATGTCTCTTTTGGTAAAATGATAAAGTCAAAACATGGTCATACTTGATTGACCTAGAGCATATCACTAATAGTTTCTACTTAGAATCGACATAGTAGATGAGAAATGTGAATGATGCATCATCATGACTAGTTTAGATGTTGATCTTCACCAACACCACTCTAATAAATTTCTTAAATTTTTTAATTATTTATTATTTTTCTAACATATAATATTTTATTATATTATTCTTACTAGTGGACCTTTGAATTCTACAATAAGCAAGTTGGAAGTATGAAAAATTTTGACTACTTTATGATCCTCTACAAATCTAATTCTAAGTCATATGATAGTTATCAATTTGGTCATATCTTCTCTCCCAAAGTTATTACAGTAAATAAAGAGAGTTAATGAAGCTAAAATCGATCCAATTTCAAATATCCTACCACATAACTAGGTTTGCATGGGATCTAATCTAACATGTTTTTTCGATATATTGATTGTCATAAGTATTAAAGTAGAGAGTACCACTAGTAACACCACTATGATGATTATTCTTTGATACTCTTAAATTTTTTATTCTAATTATGTTAAAGTGAGTCCATAATATTGAAGTTCACCATATTTTTGAATTTATAGGTGAATGGTTTGAGGCCAAAGAAGAGAAAATAGTTTCAACCACGTACTTTTTAGCTAGGTTATCGCTATTATCTATATCTAGGTCATAATGATTATCATTAAAATCATTATATGTCATTTTTTTAATATTATTTATCATTTTAACTTTAAAAATTTTATAATTTACAATTTTCTAAATTATAAAATTATAATACAAACTAATAAATAGAAATTAAATATGTATCATAATAGTATAATTTTATTTGTGTAGTAGTCAACCTTTTTTTTCTAAACTAGTGAGCCAAGAGCCAATAATAGATAGCACATCAAAGCATCAAACCATCAAAGCATGAGAGGACATTAGGAAAATAGAAAATGAGATAGAGGAGAGGGGAGGAAATGAATTTATTAAATTTCAAGAAATGATAATTATATATTTATAAAAAATGTTTACATTAAAATAATATATAATTTAATTTTTTGATTTTTTTTAATGTCCAAAAATTTAATAGCCATCATATTTGTGCCTAGTAGTCATTGGAAACAAATATGAGGGCTACAAAATATAACATAAAAAGACTAATTTTTTTATTTTTTATAAACAATAACAACATGTCATGGACTTAGAATTTCTATTAAGCTTCCTTGTACTACTTAGACAACTTACCGATCAGATATTGCTAAGTCAGCCTCTTGCTTGCCTTGTAAGTTATACTTAGCTTCTACTAATTTTTAGAAGCAAAGAGAATGCAAAAGAACATTAGAAAAAAAAGGAAATTACATGTTAGAGAAAGAAAATTATTACAACTTGTTGGGTTGTAAATAAAAACACATCCTCTTTTATTCATGCCAATAAAAATGTATAAAACCTTGGAAGCTTCTAGATACTTTATAATCCTATAGAGCCTTAAAGGATATAGACACTTTAATTCTTTATAACTTTCCACACTTCACTTGAAAAGAAAGATTTCTCCATGTTACTAGAAGCTTCTCAAACTCTTCATAGGTGGTTGCCTCAATAATGATGTTGATATTCTCATTAATTATCCTACCTAAAATTGCTTGATCTATTTTTGGAACTGTCATAATGTTGTTACTGGCTCCCAATTAGTTTCTTTGATAGTCTCTTCTATTTCACTAAATATTTCTTATAAGATTAAAAGTTATTCTTTCTCTTATTTTGGTTGGTCATGATGTAGTCCACTTCATTGTCATTACCATTACTATTTTGGGTACTCTTTTAAAAATCTTTTGGTCTAGATCCTCATATTTATAATAGGGCTTGATATTACTAATATGAAAAACTAAATGAATCTTTAGCTTCGTTGGTAGCTCGACCTTGCCTGATATCTTACCAACCCATCTCAATTCTCAGTATAAAAAATGAGCCCTCATACTTTTTGACAAGTCCTTTATGCACCTTTTAAAAGGACATGAATTATTTTAGTATGAGCTTGATAAGCACCAAGTCTCCAACCTAGAATTTAGCATGGCTCCTTTTCTTGTCAGCCTTTTTTTTCATCTTTACAGAAGCCTTTTCCAAGTATAAGCATGTTATGTTAGCCTACTCATGTCATCTCATAGAAAATTTGTAGGCTACTAGACTCTTTTCTACGTACCCTCTAGCTAGGATATGAGTCATCAATTATTATTCCATGACTATCTCTAATGGACTGTTATTGGTTGCTTCACCCATTTGTAGGTTGTAAAAAAACTAAGCCACATCCAATAACTTCACCTAGCTGGTATAATTATCACTCACAAAATACATTAAATATAGCTCTAATAGTGCATTCACCCATTCTATCTTCCCATGAGTATGAGGGTAAAAACTAGTATAGAAGTAGAGAACTATACCCATGAGCTTGAAGCTCCTTACAAAATTTTCCAGTGAAGCATGGATCACGATCACTTATGATGAATTTTGTTAGCTCCTAATATTTAACAATATTCTTAAGGAATAGCTGGGTTGTCTCTTCTACTATGCAATTCTTAGGGACTTCCATGAAAGTATAATACTTTGAGAAATGATATACCGCCACTATAATTGATCCATGTTCCTCAGATTTGGGTATATCAATAATGGAGTCCATGATGATTCTTTCCCAAAGTCATTCTGTTATAGGTAGTGTCTCTAATAATCCCCTAGGATAATATTATTTCTCTTTTATCTTGTTGGAATATAATACAAGTCTTCACATGTTTTAATATCATCTCATATTTTTGGTCAATTGTAGATAAACTTTAGTAAGACTCTCATGTATTATTACCTTGGATGACTAGTCTATTTGGAGTCATAACATTTCTTGATGAGATTCCTATTAATGCTTCCCGACTTAGATATGTAAAGTCACTTTCCTTTTGTACAATAGGCCATTCTCCATTCAAATTTACTTTATCTTTTCCTCATGAGCTAGAGAAATAAGACAATTTGCTACTAGATCATGTGGAAACCCCTTCTTTATGAGATCCATCATCTCTCCTTAAGGTTGACTAGTCATGGATGCTAGCTTTGATTTGCAACTTAAGTCACTATTCACTTGAATATCAACACCTAGCTTGTACTCCAATGTCTAGTCAAACTATGTTAGGATTGCTTGCTTGTGGCTTAGCTTCTTCTGGGAATGAAAGTACCTAGTAACAATGTTGTCTGTCTTTACTCTGAAATATGACCCTAGCAGATAGTTTCTCCATGACTGTAAGTAATAGATGATTATTTCCATCTCGTTCTCTTGGACAATATACAACTTCTCCATATCATTGAGTTTGTGATGTTCACCAGTTATGGGGTGTCTATCCTGCATTAGAACCCCTTCAATATCAAAGTCAAAGGTATTAATGTGTACTTCAAATACCTTGATGTGGTCAGGTAATGCAAATGCTAGCTCCTCCATTACCACCTTCTTCAAGTCATAAAAGACTTGCTGGCACTTCTCATCACTTGTCCATGCACTACTGTTCTCAAGAAGATCTATCAATGAAGTTACTCTTTTTGAATATCTCTTGATGAATCAATGATAATAGTTAACTAGGCCCAAGACATACCTTAATTGTGATACCTTAGTTAGGGGATCCCATTCTTGGATAGTCTTGATCTTGTTCTCATTCATTGGTTCTATGAGTATAAGAATCATGATGGAGATGTGATTTTAAAAAATTCTTTTCTAGTAAAAATAATTGGCCTTAGGATGATCAAACTAAAAATGCATAATTTGAAGATTAAACTCCTCTATGGTCTATTACACCTTTTTGGTTTTAGTAGGAACCTCATATCTGGTAGTGCCATGATAGATTTTGAGGTCCATTTTAACTGGGACAAGTGGACTTGCAAGATAACTAGAGGTGGGAAATTGATAGCTCATAGAACAAGGTGTGAAAACTTGTATAAGTTGCAAAAAACCACCATCAAGGTATTTAACAAGGTCTCCTTTACTTCATAAAAGGAGCAAGGCATGGACAACAACATATAGTTCATGATTTATTTATTCAAAAAAAAAAACCTATAGTTCATGGTTGGTATCAAAGGCTTTGGCACATCAATAAAAAGGAATGGGAAGCCATGACATTGAATAAAATGATGAAAGGCATGTCAAAGAGTAGTGATTATTATGGTTTTTGTGAATATTGTGTTTATGGGAAACCAAAATGTTTTAAGTTCAAGTCCACGGCTATAAGATCTCTAGTTGTGTTGGACTTGATTCACAATGATCTATTTTATTCAGAGGAAGTTGAGGTGCTACAAAAATTCAAAGAATATTTGGCCTTGTGAAGAATCAGTTTTAATAGAAAGACAAATGTTTCTTATCTCAAGATATTTGTGTGTGATGCTATGTTCATATGCCTAGAGAGAAGGGAAACAAGTTTGACTTCAGGTCTATGAAGTGTAAATTTAGTAGTTACAAAGATTGTGTCAATGGCTACAAGTTGTGGAATGTGAGAATAAGGCCTATCATCTATAGTAGAAATGTGGAATTTAAAGAATTCAAGAAGTTATCTATTGGATGTTGCAATCTTCAGAGTTGTGACATGGTAATTCAAAGTCATGACTCTCCTTGTGAAGATCAAAGTTCCAACTTGGAAAATCAAATCCATACCTTTTTCTCGTGAAGACCAGTTTGCAACATAAAAAATTTAAGTCACAACTCTCCTTATGAAGACTGGAGTCCTAACATGGAAATCAAAGATGCAATCTTTTTGTGAAGACATGAATTGCAACATTGAAAATCAAAATCATGACACTGTTAGGTCTTTTCGGCAAAACCTAGAGTCATGATATGGATTCCTTGATAAGTTGTGAATGGAAAATGTATACGAAGTAAAAATAACAAAGGTATGTAGAAGAGGTAGAAGTTGTATTTATTATGAGGAGGTCTACATGAGTTACAAGGCCATCTAAGAGGTATGAAGATAGTACTTTCCATGCCCTTACAATCACTAGTGATGAACCCAGCATTGTGGATTAGACCAAGGCTTCCGGGGAATCTAAATAGTGGGAACAAGCCATATAAGAGGATATATTTTTCTTGGAAATGAACCAAACATGAAAATTTGTGAAGTTGCCTTCAAAAATAAAAGTCAATAGAATGTAAAAGGGTATTCAAGAAAAAATTGAAGGCTGATGGACAACTTGAAAAGTACAAGGTAAGGCTAATTTCAAAAGGCTACTCACAAGTTTAAGATCTAACTAAGAGAAATTTTTTTCACGCATAATAAATTTACATCAATTCAGATGGTACTAGTTCTTGTAGCTATGCATGACCTAGAGGTGGAACAGTTGGATGTGAATATTGTATTCGTTCATAGAGAATTAGTGGAAGAAATATACATGAAACAACATGAAGGCTTTCAAGTACTTGGAAAAGAAGATTTGGTGTACAAACTAGAAAGTAATTGCATAGCTTGAAGTAGTCACCAAAGATGTGGCATTTGAAGTTTGACTCATTTATCTTTAAGTTGGGTTCAGTACATGTGAAGTTGACCAAAGTGTTACACCAAGTATGTTAGGAATATATTTTATTATTCTAACACTCAATGTTGATATGTTTCTCATAGGTAATAGCATGAAAATGATCAACATTATGAAGGGACTACTAGCACACAAATTTGATAAGATAGATCTTGGGGAAAAAAGGAAGATTTTGGGCATGTAGATCGATAAAGATCAAGAAAATAGAAGACTTTCTTTGGGATAGTAAAGGTATGTAGAAGAGGAACTTGGAAAATTTAACATGGCTAAAAGTAAGCATGTTAATATCTCTACAATTGTTGGAATAGAGTTTTCAGTAGAATAATGTCTTATAACAAAAGTTGGATTTGAGCAAATGGCCCTTGTTCCTAATGTCAGTGTAGTTGGGAACTTTATGTATGCAATGATTTGTGAAAGATCTGACATCTCACATGTAGTGAGAGTTTTGAGCAGATTTATGTCTAAACCTAAAATAAAACATTATAATACTAAGAAAAGGATACTCATGTATATTTGTGGGACTAGTGATTATGTATTATAGTTTGATGGAAATAATAATGAATAGAGCTATGAAGTTCATGGAGCTATTGATGCTTATTAGGGAAAATAAGTGATTGCAAAAAATCCACAACTAGATATGTCTTCAATTTGCATGGTTAATTTGTGAGTTGGATGAGTAAGAAATAATTAGTTGTTTCCCTTTCATCTATATAAATGGAAAATATGGCTCTTACACAAGCGAGTAAGGAGGTTACATTAATTAGAATAATTGTTGGAGACATTGGCTTTGAGCAAAAGATATTGAAGCGTTATTATGATATTCAAAGTTTTATCCACCTAACAAAGAATCCAAAAATTCATGCATATACAAAGCACATTAAGATTCAATATCATTTTATTTGGGAACAAGTAGAATATAAGCTAGTTGAGTAGGAGAAAGTTGACATGAAGAAGAATAGTATCAATTATTTGACGAAAGTTGTTCCTATTGAAAATTTATAATGGTGTGTATATGAGGTAGGATTGCTGAAACATTCACCAAGTGAGAAAATATTATAAATGATGCATCCTTATACTAGGATCACAAGGAATCCCTGACAATAATAGAAGCAGCTTCTTGGTATTATGATGTGACTTCTATGTCGCGACCAGCTCATGGTGTCATAACATGTGTTTGAAGTCATGACTAGACCATGGAGTCATGAATTCTTTTATGATATCATGACTAGACAATGAAGTATTGACTTTTCTTTTGGTGTCATGACTTAGTTATGATATTGTGACTTCACACAAAATGGCATAACTATGCATTTGTGTTGCGGCACGTTTCATGTTGTGATGACACCCTTTTTTGTTTGTATTCAAATTTTTATAAATAGTTGGCTATTGTGATAAAGAAATGGAAGGGTGGGATATATGGTTTCTAGTATTTAGTTTAAGTGAAAACATTATGTGTGCTTGTAAATCCCTACCACCCAGTTTTACTAATTCTACTTTTTTCTAACTTTTTCATTTTCATGTTCACTTGATCTATTACCTATGTTCATCCAATAATTTTGATCTTTATAATTGGAGAGGATCTTTAAACCTATCCTTAGAACAAGTCATGCATGTTCTTGATAGTCATGTCAATGAGTCATGTCATGCTTCAGCATACAGCTAGTTTGTCTAGGCTCAGCATGGCATGATATTGCCATGGGCCGGTGTGTGCATAGTGCATGCATGGCTTCTACTCGTGCCAAGTCATGCTTGACATAGTTTTTTGGGTCATGTCATAGGCTGGCTTGAGATGCCCAATTCGTTTTACACCTCTATATGAGGGTGATAGAGAGAGAGTGTGTGGGGGGGGGGGGGGGGGAGGGGGAGGAAGAAAGAGGGAGAGGGAGGGAGAGAGGCAAGTTAAGAGAGACAGAGAGGGAGGGAGAAGTAGAGAACATGCAACTTTCTATATAATGTTAAAAAAAAGTTTCAAGTGTTCTAGAAAGAATAGCTAGATTTCTCTAATATGTTTAGAGGTTAATGTGTTTGAAAGGAGGGGGGAGAAAGAGAGTAAGAGAGAGAGAGAGAGAGAGATTGTGTGTGTGTGTGATAGTTAGAGAGAAGCATTTATGTTTTAAGAATCAAACATTTTATTGTGTGTGTGTGTGATAGTTAGAGAGAGATTGTGTGTGGAACAAAAAGAGAGAGGGAGAAAAAAGTTTTTTATTACGCCATATTTGTGTTTTAAGAATCAAACATTTTATGTTTGGCTCGATATGAACCAAACTCAAAAATATTTGAGTTTTGGTGCATTCAATTTTTTTTCTGACCCCAAAATACATCTAAACCTAATACATCATCATGCTACATAAGAAAAAAGAATTTAAAAATTCAAAAAGCTTATATATATGAAGTGGAGTATGTGTTTATATATCTACACACACACACACATAATATATACATACATACATATATACAGACACACACACACACACACACACATATATATATTATGTTTAAAATTATTTGAAAATATTTTCAGATGTATGCAAGATTATGTAAGTGTTATGTATTTATATTGTTATATATAAATAACATTTTCAACAAATATATAAAGATATATGTACATATATGCATTTGGTATGCACATATATACAACATATATAGCACATATACATACATATATATATATAATAGTATATATCATGACATAAACTATAGATACATTATATATATATCACAATATATATGCACTTGAAAAAGCTTTTATTTGGTTTTTTTAATATTATGTATCATGATGTGTGTCAAGCTAATGGTATATTGGGGGATGGGTTAAATGAGTACACTAAAACTCAAATATTTCCGAGCTTGGTGCACCATGTGTCAAACTTGTGTTGGCAAATAGGTTAGGGCAATTGATTGTTCGGTGTTGAAATTTTCAAATATTTTTGAATTTTTAGGTGCTATTAGATGATGTGTACGTACAATAATGAGACATAATTGGATCAATTTTATGACTTTATAATTTTAGTTGATTTTGATAAAAAGTCATAAAATTGTTAGGCTTTTTATGGCTTTTGACTATTTGGTAATTTCTAGATCATCAAGTAGTTTTGATATCTATTTTTTGTCAAAACTATGTCTGATTAGTCATGCCAATATTTGTGCACTATGATTATACCACTTTATTAGCATAATCATTCAACTATGTAATATATTCTTTGTGGTTATAATATGATTATGAAGTCATAGTCGTACTTATCTCATAATAATTAAATAGCTATGACATTAATTTTATGTTGTAGTAACCAACTATCCTGCTTGTACTAAAAGTCATAGCAACTTCTTATTGCTATAACTTTATATTTAATAATACTTTATAGTCTAAAGTTAGAATCATGGTCTTTATACAAAGTCATGACTTCTGAGATACAAAATATTACAAAGCCAAAACTATTAAGACCAAAGTCATAGTAATTATCCAGTTTCATCCCATTTAAACATAAAATATTACATATAGCATTTACATGAGTATGATTTTTCCCCAAAATTATGACTATAGTTTTCAAGAGAAGGCAAAGCAAAAAAAAAAAAAAAAAAGAAATTAGAAAAAAATGGGTTAATGTTTCAAATATTACTTATTCTATGAAAAGTAGACATGTTTTTTAAAAATCATATGCAATTTCGGAAATCTCTCCCATGCTCTTTCTCCCTTTCCTTTCCTTAGCAATTTTTCATGAAATCTACCCACAATCTACTCAGAATTAAGATTCAGCTTGGTAGAATTTATTATAATGTTAGGTTAGAATAGTAATCTAGTGACTGGGTTAATTATGCATGATATTTATCAAAAGTTATAATGAGATAGTGGTCTCAAACAGACAATTTCAGAAAACTAAGTCCATGTGCTACCTTAAGAAGTGTTGTGGTTGTTCCATCATTTCTATCACAATCAAAAGAGTTTTGAAGGAGTTTAGGTGATTTCTCTTCCCTTTGCTGAAGATAATGCCTAACAATTTGTGCTAATAAATATTTAGATGCAATGGAATTCATAATTGATGATGGTGGCACACAAAGGGTTATCTATGATAAGATTTATTTTGAATCAAACCAAAGCCCTACAAATATTATGTGCTCTAGATCATAGAACCCAAAAATCATGGATTCCAAGAATGTGATCAACAAATTTTGATGGTTCCAACAAAGGTTATTGTTAATATTATTCTAGATTTTGAACTACCCCCTTCATTTTCGGAATTGCCTAGCTCAGTTGAGCATTCCGTTGTTAATGGCATGTTATCTACATAAAAATGAACCCCATGTACAACATTATTTGATATTAATTTGATAAATAACACTGCTCTAAATTTAAAGGGTTTTGTAGCCAAAGAAGAAAGTTCTCCTTCTTTTAAGGCAAGAACTCTTGGGAAAAATAAAACCTTATGGAGCAATACTTTTTCAGGGAATAGGATACTTGCTAAAACTACAAAGCTACCCTTCTTCCCAATAGTAATACCTTTTATTGCATTCTATGAATAAACAGATCTAGAACAAAGTTTGGACTTTTGGGGAAATTTTTTGGTTGGATACTTTGTCTCTAGGCATCTGAGACAATCCCTCTTGAAAGATTTCATTGAAAAATAATGAAAATTTGAAGTGCAAGCCACCCAACACCCTAGCGGGTGGATATTCTTCAAGTTTAAAAATTTAAAGGAAATGGAAAATATTATGAATTCAGAACCATATCTTGCTTTTGGCATACTCCTAAATATGAAATTACTTCCAATGGGTTTCCATTATGGAATTAAGGGGATGGTCAAGATTCTAATTTGGGTCAAAATAACTAACTTTCCTATTCATTTATGAAATTTTTATTCCTAGGAAAAGATGCAAGCTACATAAGCAAATCTCTAGATATGGACAAATTAACCACAAATATTTCAAGAATATTTTATACTAGAGTTTTTTTTTTGATAGAAGTATATATAAATGAGAAGTTGCCTAAAAAAATCATTCTAAAATTTTCGGACGGTTCTAAAATAATATCAATTGATTATACATGAATATCTTCCAAAATTTTGTAGAATTTGTTTTTTTTTTTGGATATGACTTTGATGGTTGCAAAAGGAAAAATGCAGACAACTCAAATGATGATTCCTACTCCCCCTAGAGTGTAAGTGAGGAAATTTTCGGCTCCATTCTACTAGAAATGGAGAGGAATTGGGAGAAAAATATTCTTCATACAAAAGAATGGAACTACTGAGTGATGAAGGCCAAGTACAAACTATTCAGAATGATGAAGGCACTCCACCAATGGTAAATGGTAAGAACAGACAAGAAAATGTAGTTTCACCCTTAGAAAAAACTGAAGGCCAATGCCCTAAATAAGTTGATAATTTTATAACAATTAAAAGCAAGAATAAAAGGAAAGAAAAAAAGAGTCTCAGATAAGGCCCTCCTTGAATACCATAAACAAATGCAAGCTAAAAGCAAGATATCATAAGGCCTTTCCCCCCCAATGGTTCCTCATTATACTAATATGAAAGATCCTCGCTCATCACAAACCAAGAATCTACTGTTATCTCTATTTTTAATTTTAATTTCATGCATGGAGGAACTAATATGTTGGAGTTTTGGAGGTAGTTTCAAAGTGTGTCAAGATGGGTATTCTCATTAAAACTAATGTAAGATATATTGTGGGAGAGGCGTGAGTACCTTCAAAGGATGGTCTTACATGGATGCATGTATATATGGATGATGATGAATGATGTTGATGGAGCACATAAATATGTGGTCTTCAATGATATATATGGATATGTGATTCGTAGGGTTTCTAGTGAAAGCTTTTAAATTCTATGGATATGAAGATATAACATGATCATGTCATTCCTTCATATCCTCATTGAAGCTTCTCTTGAGAAAATCAAATGGTATATACTCATAAATGAATTGGAGTTGTATGAATGTATGGAACATGATAGCATATGTATGAATAAAAATAATATGTGATGTATGAATGAATTGGTATGCTCATATTGGTTGTTCTTTGGAATCCATATAACTAGTTGGAATGGTAGAGGCTTTAATTGCCCTATAAAATAAAAAGAAGTCTTGTGACTAATTAACAGCCACATAATTGATATTTTCAAATAATTGGGGCAAAATTAAATTCTAGCAAACTAGCCTAAAAAATGAAGGCTAATTTTAGAAATTTCAAATCTTTCATTAACTTTTCATACCAAGAAAATGGAAGAATTCTTGTGATGTGGAGTGAAATTTCGATAATTTGAAATGGTATCAGCCTTTCTCAATCACATAAGGTGCCATGTATTTTATAAGGATAAGCATCATGAATACCATCTTACTTTTGTATATGGAATTCATTCAACTGTTACTAGAAGACTTCTTTGGGAAATCTTATTATTAGATGAAATTTCTGAAATCTCCTCATGGACAGTCTTATGAGACTTTAATTTCCTTCTTTGTGGCCTAGATAAGTTAGGGGGTTGTATTTTCACTAATTATGGATGCTCGGACTTTATAAATTGTTGTTTTTCTATAAGTTAATAGGACCCTTCCATCTTCTGGTTCATACTTCACATTGATTAATCGAAATGTTTCAAGCAAACTAGACAAATCTTTTATGAATCATTAATGGGTAAATCTCTATCTAGATAGACATGGCCACTTTTTCCTCCTTGGATATTTTTATCATTGCCTCATGATCATGTCTACCGAAATAGAAGAGAAGAACCTCATAACATCTTTTAAGTTCTATAATATGTGGCACTCATATTCAGACTTCTTGTTGAGCCCTTAAAAAATCATGGAGAATAATAACCTTTGGGTCGATTATGTTCCATTTGTTAACAAGACTTAAAGAGCCACTCAAAAGATTGAATGAACATCATTTTTGTCACATTAGTTCAAGAGTGGCTCTCACAAGAAAGGATCTTCATCTTGTTCTGAAGAAAATTCTTTCTTCCCCAAATTCTTTATCTTTACTAGATGAAGAAAAATCATTAAAATTGAAGGTATGGAGATTGGAGTAGATTGAACTATAATTCTTAAGACAAAAATAAAAAAATTAGATACTTGAAGAATAGTAACTGGTGCACTAAATTCTTCCTTTCATTAATAAATTTTAGATTCTAGAAAAATACAATTGTGTCTATAGTCAAAGATGATGAGCTTTGCACTAATTCCCATGAAAAAGTAATAATAGAATTCTTGAATTACTTCACAGGACTCCTTGCAACATCTAAGGAAAAAGTCCTTATAATAGAAGATGTTGTTTTTTTTTAAAAAATAGACTACATATAGATTATCAGAATAGGCTCTCATTACTTTTCACATCCAAGGAAATCAAGCACACCTTATTTGAAATGGGAAGTAAAAAATTGCCGATGCCAGATGGATACATAGTAGAATGTTTTAAGCATTCCCAAGATTACATTGGGAAAGATGTAAGCGTGGTATAGAGCTTCTTCCATAGTAGAAGAATGATAAAGTAAATTTGTTCTTATTTCCAAGCCTATATCACACTTATCCCAAAATCAACTCATACATTTTCGGTGAAGAAGTATATGCATATCTCGTGTTGTAATGTTATTTACAAATTGATATTAAAGCTTATTTTATCCATATTATAATTTGTTCTTATTCACATTATTGATCCAGCTCAGGCTACATATATTAAGGGTAGGCTAACATCAGATAATTTTCTACTAGTCCAATCCTTGATAAAGCAATATGATAAGAAAAGAATATCTCTAGATGTTTTTTTTAAATCGACCCACAAAAAACTTTTGACTAGGTTAGCCTCCATTTTCAAAAAGAATTCATGAAGGTGCTAAATTTCCCAACATGATTTATAAAAATAATATTAGAATGTATATCTATATCAAGCTATTCATTCGTTACAAATGGTCAAATGCATGAGTTTCTTAAAGAAAAAAGAGGCCTCCGACAAGGAGACCTTCTCTCTCCCTTATTTGTTTGCTATCTACATGGATTATCTATCAAGATTGCTCTTAAGAGTCATGATAGAAAATGAGTTTGCCTACCAGTTGGGTTGCTTAGTACTCATAATTACTCATTTAATATATGATGATGCTTTAATTATATTTTGTAAATGAAATATAAAGTCTACATAGATAATCATAGTTGTACATAGAAATATAAAGTCTACATAATTTCCAAAAGTACAAATATAATTATGACTAATCCATTATATATATTTTAGAAGAACTAGCCTTCTATTGATATGGGGGTTAAGTAGAATATCTAATATATGAGTTTTGTCATAATGTGGGATCCATGTATCAATAATGGCATATGATGATAGATATGTTACAAGACACGTATAAATGGAGGTGTCTCATATGGTGATGATAGCCTTGCAAGTTATTTTCTCTTACATGATTTCCAAATATGAGAATCATGAAAAGATATATGTTAATTGATACAAGTATGGAGATTATGAAGCTAAAACACAAATATATTTTTTATAAGATTATTTCACAATGTTAAGATACTATAGGTTAGAGAATATAAATACACACATGAAATAGTCATGCAAATGAATAGACATGCAAATGACTCATAAATAGAATAATGTGTGGTTTCAGTGGAAAAATAATGAGAGTACCATAATTAGAGGATCATAAATCCAAAAATAATAGCTACCTTGTATGCCAAGAGGGTATTAGTGTATTTCTACACTTATATATCCTTCATCAGATGATTAAATATTATATTTCCTAACTACTAAAAAATATCATCATGCACAAGAAAGTTAGTCAATCCTAGAGTCTAAGTATCTCTTCAAAAACTCAAGTCTATCTACTCAAATTGGATATTTGTTAGTTCATAGTTACATTGCAAAACTTCCTACACTTTTTTGTGGAATCAATATGTAGGCTCATGTTTATATTTACTACTTGTATAACTTATATACCTATAAAACTCTATAAGATGTAAGATAATAACTCAATGAGCTTTGGAGACCCTATCACAAATGATATGTTTTGGCATCATAATAAAGTCACATTAAATTTTTAGTACTATTACTAAGAATTAATTAGTTTTATTAGTCAACTTGAGTTGATATAATTATTCTTGCAAAAAGATAGTTATGTTTTTTGTTGTTTGGATAAAAATTATTCTTGAGTGTTTGTGTTGTATTTATTTATTTTTATTTCTTTGTTTTTTTGTTGTTTGTTTTGTTACTACTACACAACATGAGTCGAAGGTATGGAATTGATTTAACACTTATTGATCTAGAAATTGAGAAAAAAGAGAGGAAAATCATGAGATAATGAGATAAGAGAGAGAATATGAAAAGAATTAGTAGCAACGATCACCATGAAGGTGTTGAATGACAAGTTACCAAATACCTCAATCCCTATCATACAAAGGTGAAAATTGGTAGGCAACTATGATGTTAGCTACTATAGGATTCAAATCCAACCAATACAAGTGAACCACTTCACTTTCAAGCTAGTTTGATTGTCATTATGTAATAATATCAGTATGGTGGATATATTATAAAAGATCTAAATAGCCACATCACAACTTTCTTAGAATTAAGTCAAATGGTTAAGATGAATTGAATTAGTTCAGATACTATAAGGTTATGACACTTCTCTTTTTTTTTTTTGAAAAACAATGCCTAGAGCTATTTTCAGTGCTTATCTAGAGGATCAATTGATAGTTGGGATGAACTTATGCAAGCTTTCTTAACCAAGTTCTTCCCACCTCAAATCACCTCTTAATTAAGAGGAGTAGTAGACTTTATATGATGGTTCACGGAACTTTTGAGGAGGTTACCACAATATATATATATATATTTGAATTATAGTTCTAAGCTCAAGCCTATTATGATTGGCTGAATTACATGATAAGATACATGACTAGTGCTACATCATGTGGTTCTAACATGAATAAGTCTTTTGAGGAATGCTATTTTTTATTTGAAGGATTAGTAAAAAACAACTACCAAACTCTAAATGATGAAATATTTGGAAGGAAGCAAGCCATAGAATTAGAGTTGTCAAAGTCTAAAATGATAGTAATGGAGGAAAAAATAGACATATTTTTGAACAAAATTAAAGCCCAAAATGACAAACGACTAAGTGTTAGAAAAATTTTTATTTTACAATAAGAAATAGCAAATTTCAACCATGCGTATCAAGTGGAGGAAGCTAATCTTTTTAAAAACAAATGATATGTATTCAAACCTAACAATAATATCCTTACATCAAGATATAAGAAATTATAAAAGTTTGTTATATGAAAATCATGAGAATGCATAGTAGAATATGAGGTAATTCCAAAATAATTTGAGATTATCTAAATGAGATGCCTAATATAGGAGCCTCAAACTCTAATTATAAGCACCCGAAAAAAGTAGAAAAGTTAATACTTGAAGACAACTTTCTTTTCATACTCATGGAGATAAAGAAAAGGAATAATCTACAAGAAAACTAGATTGAATGGATGGAAATGACTCTAGAACACATGAATGCAATGATGCAAATTTTGGAGATTGGAAAATTAGCACTATCATAGAAGAAGAAGAGCATAAATGAACTTTGAAATACTAAGACAAATCCATATAGGTTCATATCCATTATACTCAAATGTAGTAAAGAATTATTGGGGCAGCAAGCAAAAGAGAAAGCCTAAAGGGATGCTAAAATAGAGAAAAAAGTTGTGACAGATGAAGCCACAACTTTTCCCAAGAATTGATGCTCATCATCATGACATAAGATATTTTGATATTTTCCAAAGTCATGTCATCTAATGTTGTGATATTTTTGAAAGTCATGGCATCCATAGAACCAACTTCCAAACCCATGTCCCTAGTCATGATGCATGACTAGGGACATGGGTTTGGTTATGAAGGATATCATGAGTATGAATAAAAAGTTATAGATATATGAAATAGAGAACATGACCAAGATGTGTAGTATAATAATTCACCATAAACTTCCAAAAAAGTTGAAAGATCTGGAATTTTTTATAATTTCATGTAATATTAATGAGTACACTTTCTTAAAGGTACTATGTGACTTGGAATCAAGTATTAATTTGATGTCATTGTCTATATTATAGAGATTGAACCTATGTATAATTACTTCAACCTCTCTCTTATTTTAGATAATTAACCGATCAATTATGTTTATGAGGGGCATTATTAAATATGTGTCTATCAAGATTTTGATCAAAAATAGATAGCTTCCAGCACTTTGACATTAGGCAAAATAAAGATTTCAAATAGAAGGACTTCTTAGAAGATTGTTGGCACAAATAAAATGAGAAGATGATAAACTTGAAGAACTTTGGAGTGAAAAAAAATAATGCAAGTAATATTGAAGAAAAAAATTTTTATGAAGTTGTGATATTTTTTAAAGTCATGACTTTTGGGGGATCAAATTCAAACTACTCTAAGATGTGAGGGGAGAGGTAGAAATGATATAATTATCAATTCAATAACACAAAGAAATTACCAGACAAATTTTGAGATTGTAAAAGTAGTACAAGAAAATGAAAGTACATAGCTAATAATTAATTTATCAAAAACAAATTATGAGACATATAAAAAACATTGAACATCCAAAGAAATATGAGGAGATGGTTACCATAACAAAAAAAGTACAACTTTTGAAAAAGATGAGACTTTACTTGCTAAATCATAAAAGAAAGTTATGATAGGAGACAAAGAGACAACGTTGGAGAAATTAAAGATTAAGAAAGTCATGACTTTTACAAAGTTATGATGAATAAGATCAAAGTAATTATTGATGCCATGACTTAATAATAAGTTGTGGCCCTATCAAAGGTGATCGCAAGCAATGATGACATGACTTTTTACAAACTCATAGTTTTCATTAGGAAGTATTTCAAAGAAAAGAGTTTGAAAGATGACTCGACGTTAAAAATGAATTTAAAAAGATGGGTAAAGAGAAAGAGTATGCTAAGAAGCTTGCCTAGGCTACTAAAATTATCAACTGAATTGGATATTTGATAATGGTATAGCTATGGATATTAAACATAGTACTACTTGAAAGATAACCTAAGAATTTACCTTTTCTATTATGTGATATAATAAATAATTTTTTACATATACATACACTCAAACACTTCCACACATTATATACACCCAAAAAAGAACTTATGATACTCAAACTTAGCCATGACTTTCTCAAATGACAAATGAAGTCATGATACTCAAACACAACCATAATTTTCTTATAAGTCAAATGAAGTCATAACACTCAAATCCATCAGTGACTTTCTCATATGTCAAATAAAGTCATGGAACTCAATCCTATTCATGATTTATTTTTAAAACAAATGTCATGACATCCAAAAATTCATAATAACTTTTTTAATAGTCGTGACTTAATCCTAACCCTATATAAAATAGTAACCCTAATTTTTTGTGAATTCATTTCTTCTTCTTCTTCTCCACTATAAAGAAATTCACTATGATTCAAGATTTTAGAAGATTTGAGCTACCATGGAGGAAAATATATTACTTTCAAAGTTAAGAGTGAGAAGAAAGGAGACTGAGGTGAGTCACAAGGTCAAAGACAATGTCTAAAAGTAGGCAGACACTGTGACTTCTTTCAAAGTCACTGCACTTAATCTAATTTTTTTATTTAAGGGGGAAGATATAGATGACTTCTATCCTAGCCAAGACAAATTTTATGGTGGGTGAGAGTTTGGTGAGTTTATCCTACCTTTCTAGCTAGCAATTGAGAGTAGAAACTAGAATCGACTTTGAATACACATGGAAAGGGAGAATGTATTGATCATGAGTGAGTTTTACTCCAAACTAGAAAACGTGCAAGATATAAGATGCTACGCATGAAGAATTTGGGAGTATTTTTATAAGAAATTTATAATTGAAGTATTTGGATTACATGGGATTATGGATGGTATAACCTTCAAATTTCTAAAGATGTAACTAAACTACATGGAAATCACCAAGATATTGATGAATGCAAAAGGGACTTTGAGAGTTTCATCAAAAATTATTTATGGACAATTAGTACAAAAATAACTCACAAAGAAGAGCAAGGTTCAGTAATACTTTATGTGCTCTAATTTACAACTGATTCCCCCCATCTCTCTACCAAAATGCAAGATAGGGTGATCTTAACCATTGCTCTAGTGAGCGATATAAGATCCATGTAGGGAAGATCTTGAAGAAGACTATTCTTAATTTTCAAAAGGAGTAATTTTTAAGCCAAATAATTCATCTCTCTTTTATTATGATACTATGTCGAGCTAAAGGAGTTTTGATGAATGAAGACAGATATGAATTGTGACCACAAATATCCCCCTAAGATTGGTGGGTGTGAAGAGAGAGTTTGAAAAAGATAAAGAGAATAAGTTAGTTCTTGGAGGGGAAGAATCAACCACTATAAGCAAGAAGTACCACCCTTCTCCAAAATAGACTTAGAAGTAATGAAAAGAAATCAAAATAAAAATGATAAAGAATTACCACTTTGATTTGATTTTTTTTGACTAGATAAGAAGGTGACTTGGGAGAGGTCCTCAATCTTTTGAAAAATATGAAGTTTGAGGCTAAATATATGAAGATGTACTTGAAGGTGGAGCTAAAGTCTATGCATAGTTTCTTAGAATTTGAATTGGAGAAGAGATATCTAGTAGGAAGAGTAAGTGAGGAGAAAGAAAGAAAAAGACATTAGGAAAAAAAATTTTAAAAATGTTTGGAGTGGTACATCACTAAATCAAGGGTTCCCATTAATATCCCTAGTGAGGATCTAAGTCTCAAAACATTTTCATAACCTTTTTTTTTTGCATGTGTTTGCCTTGGATTTGCAGCCTGATTGGAAGTTGGAACTCATGTCGCCTAGGGTTTTACATGTTATTGGCTCGAAATTTGATTCCTCATCTCTCTTCTTTTTATGAAAAACTATAAGTGTTACTTTTATACTTAAAGGTTCCATTTTATTTTTTAAGACAAAAGTCACGATGTTATCTTGAGGTCGCAACTTTATTATCTAATTGAAGTAAAATATTTTTGTGAATGAATCCTTTAGGTTGGTATTCACGGTTCATGCATGTGAATATGTATGAAATTATTTTCAACTCCTACCACCTTAATCCTAGGATTCATAAGGCAACCAAGCAATAAAGAGATATAATAAAGGACCAGTATTTTAGATACTTAGTTTCTATCTCAATAGTCATGACACATTAATATAGGATGATCTCTATACTTGCTAAATATACTAATAATATTGCATATACACTTAAGTATAATATAAGTGGTATAAGTATACACATATGAACACTTATTTATCATGTCATAAAAAATCACCGAGAATTTCATAAAAGAAATGATTGAATCTCAATCTGAATCATCAATAGTAGGTTCATTGCTCTCACTATTAATGTAGTCAGATATCATGTGTTGGTAGCCAAGACATGACTCTAGCATCAAGTCTGTATAATTCCAATGGTGTCTCACCTCCATTTAGAATTTTTTATTTTTAGGCCCATTGACAAATATAGAATATTAAACTCCTATTGTCTCTTAGATATCCTAAGATAATTTAGTAAATTTCTTATTTTTTCTAATACATGAAAAAGAACATTCATTCCTACTTAAGCTATGGTTAATTATGTAACACATATATCAAATATGAAAAATCTAACCTAATGGTCAATATATAATGGTTCTGACAAATATACTAATAGCGACTCCATTATTAGAAGCATTATCGAATTTGATATTAAAAAATTTATTTTGAATGTCATATTCCTTAAAGATCCTTATTATACACATATTTATGGAATGGTCATCATAAGGATGAAATATCTCAAAAAATCCTAAAATTTTATATTAAGTTTTCATATTGAATCTACATAGTAGACATTGAAGCATGCAAATGATACTTCATCATAACCAGTTTAGATATCAGATATCATGAACACCACTCAACTATATTTTCTAAATTCATTAATTATTAATTATTTTTTTAACTTATAATATTTTAATATGACATTCCTACATGTGGACCTAGGAATACTAAGATAAGTAGGATAGAAGTAGGTTTGAATAATACTAATTATCCTAGGATCCTCTAAAAATCTACTTAGAAGACTCATGATAATAAGTAGTTTGGTAATGTCTTCCCTCTCAGAATCAATATGATATATGAAAGTAATCAATAAAGCTGAACTAGATACAACCCAAAAGACCTTGTTTCTCAATTGGGGTTTCCTATGGTCTAATGCAACATATTTTTTTTGATGAATTGATTAACTTTCCTTTTAAGGTGACCAATATTACATGCATTCTGACATGTTTATATCTTTTTAAATATAAACATCATGTCGATTCTTCTTCAATATCCCAAATATTTTTGTATTTTTTATTATCTTAAAGTGAGTCCATACTATTAAAGTTCACTTAGTTTTTTATTTTTTAGGTGACAAATATATCAAGTCAATGTCATTAGAGAGAACCTAGTTTTAGCCTAGGACCCCCTGGTGGATTGTCATTGTTATCTGTGTCTACAACAAATTCATTATCATTAAATTCACAATTTTTATTTTTTCTTAATTTTTCTAATTTAAAAAATCTAATAAAAAGCTTACAAACAAATAAAAAAATATGTACCATAATTTACAACCATTTTGTTATAGACAACTTTCCTTTATACCACCTCTACTAAAATTTTAGTTGCACCATACATGCATTCATATAATAATAGTAAAAAGATAGTAAGAGCAGGAGCATATGAGGAGGAGAGAAGAAGGGGAGGGGGATGAGAGAGGAAAGAATCAAATAAATAGAGAATGAAATTCAAAAAATTTATATTTTCTATTTATAAAAATTCTTTATATTAAAGATAAATATTTTTTTTAATCTTTTTTAAATTTTTTTAAATTTTTTAATTTTTTTTAAATTTTTTAAATTTTTTAAATTTTTTAAATTTTTTAAATTTTTTTATAAATATATATGGGCACAAATCTGATAGTCATTGGATATTTTCCTATTGCCATTGGAAACACATAATATGGCTACACTTTTTTTAAAAAATTGTTTTTTAAAAGATAGTGGAAGTGATAGGTCATGCCTATCACATTCATTGTTGGCACTAGTTATGTGAAAACACAACTAGTAGCCGAAGCTCAAACATGAAGGCCAAGTAAATCAAGTTAAAAAAACATAGCCCCATTAGCTGGTTAACTAGAAGGCTGTGACTCATGACCCATGACTCACTCATGCCTGATCATGGATCACCATGCATGTGGAGCATGCATGGGGATCATTCCTAGCCTGACACGAGGCATGGTTGGCTCTAGTTGAAAATTGCACATGCAATGCATCTAGCCAGCATGATCTAGGTTTAGATATGATTTTGGATCATGCCATTCTAGGCTTGGCATGTCTAATTCATGTTGTGCCTCATGTCATGCTTGAGCTTCCTAGTCCACTTGACACCTCTATCTTTAATGTGTCATGATAGTTTCAAGTTAGAGTTGTGAAGTTTTTATAAACCATAATTTTTGAGCCATAAAAAATTATAGACCTACAACTACTTGTGCCAAAGGTATAGTAATTATTTAGAGCTATGACTTTTGGGACACTAAAATTTACAAAGAATATTACCCAAGTAATGTCATTTCCAATTTCATGACTCTTGTCCTCAAAAGAAAAGATTTCCATGACCTATATGTTCAAGCTTATCACTAGTTTCATGGCATCCTTTCAGAACTATGACAACATGATATATGAGAGAAAAGAATACAAGTACCATGACATTATGGTGTTGTGAATACTTGAGAGATATGATAATGAAATTGTGTTTTGTGTCCATTTCTTAGTAATGTAGTAACGACCAACATGAGAAAGACCTTTTCAATACTACAACTATTTTTCAGCACCAAAGCCATATATAACTCAACTAAGACCATGAATGTCATAGCTTTTACACAATGTCTTGATTATATAACAAAATGAGAAGTCATTCACCATGCTAAAACTAAGCCCCAACATTGCAGTCCTTTATGGATGATAATATGACAAAGGCATGAAGTTATGGCCACTTCAAAATATCATGACTTTGTGTTATATATATATTAAACCCAAGTCATATTAATTACTAGTATTATGACTTTATGTTATAGTAAGATTAAGATGCAGACTAGAGTCATGACCATTTTTTAGAGTCATGAACTATAGCTGAAAGGATAAAGGCTTAAGTTGCAACCTTTTTTTGAAAGTCACGATTTCATACTTAGACTAATGTAAGGTCACCCGAGTTTAAATGTGAAAATACAAAATTGTAGGAAATCTCTCTTTTTTTTTCTTCTCCCTCACGCAACAAGTAAAGCCATAAAAATTATCAAACCCTAGAAGTGAATTTCATACTTTTTAGATATTCCAAAAACAAGCAAGGGATGCAAGATTAATATTAATCATTAGAGTTGGGATCATGACTCTCAGACCTCCTTTCTCTAGGTTGGATTTGGAAATTTGTACCAAAATAACATTGGTATAGGGTTTGTGTGAATTGAGATATGTGATGTGACATTGGTTTTTAATTAATGAATGAGTATTTTTAATTTATTTTATGTTATGGATATTGATGGATGGTGATTAAATAGAACTTGAACTAAGGTTTTGACTGCTAGTATGTTTGTGCATGATTCTTGAGGTAGATAGTGATAGGTAAACTATGAGGCTCACTCATGAATATAGTAGGAAGGAATTGATATCCTTTATACTGATATCCCTTGTGGATTATGTGATGTGTGAGATAAACCTTTATGTTGAAATCTAAAATTTGGGTATGTTAATCATCATGAGTATGACACTTATGAAGCCAAAAAATACATATATTTTATATGCTAATTCATTATATATTTTTTAAAAGAATTAGTTATTGATTGGGATGGATACTATATAGAATATTCTCCTATGGTGTTCATTCACCTTTAGTGCAGGAGTCATATCATCATCTAGAAGGATTGTGATAAGAAATCTTTGGGATATGTGTGAGTATTATGACTCACAAGATGGTGATAGCCCTTGTGAGTTACTTTTATATGTATGGATCCCATTGGTGAATTTTGAGAGAAGTGTATACTAATTATTTGTGTATGGTGCTTACAAAGCTAAAAATACAAACACTTACAAATCAAATTAATCTAAGGTAAATATGATGTTTGAGGCCAAAGGATAAAAGTATACATATCAATAAATTATCAAGGATAACTAAAAAAGTTGCCTAAAAAGTATGAGATTATAAATGGCTCTCAAGAAAAGATGAATTATTTTCTCAATAGTGATAATTACCATGTATATTATCAGGGAAATGAGTCATTACACAACACCCCAACCTTTATTCTATGTCCGACATATTATAAGTCAAACAACTTAAATATCATCACATAGAATAATTGAATAAACCATAGATATAAGATTGTCTAATAATCCAAATATCTATTTTACTTAAAATGGGTTGTCTCATTATTGAATAATCAAATTGATGGAATAATCCATATGGGGATCGATATATAAATGAAAGTATACTTTACTAATTGTTTGACATATGAACTTGTAGATCTCTATTGATTAGATATTCTCATTAATGAGTTTTTTGGATATTTCCTAACTAATAAAATTTTGCATCATAATAAATTCACACAAGTTTTTGGAACCTATTATCAATGATTATTTAGTTTGGGTAGTCAACATAAGTTGACATAATTATTCTTGTAAAAGGATAATTCATTTTTAGTAGTTTAGTTAACATTGAGTTTGATAAATATTCCCATATCTAAAAGTTAAATCTTATTAACTTGCTTTAACGTTGATGGTTGTATTTTGGGTTTTCTTGTGTTCTTTGCATTTTGTTTTATATTTTTAGCACTCTTTTATAACTTAAAGCTCTAGGATAAACCTAACTCCTTTGGACATAGATATCAAAAAAACTAGATAAATTATTATCTAGATGAAAAGTTGTTAAAGAGCTTATAGAGGACACTTGCAATAATAGAGAGCTCTAAGGTAGTAATGTAAAAGTTATCTAAAAGCTCATCCACTATTATACCTTGGGAAATTATTGGAGGCTCGTGATGATGGGTAATTATTCATGAATTTGTTTGTAACCAATCAAAAATAATACTTTAAATTGAAGTTGAGTATTATAGTTATGGTTCAACAATACTAATATAGTATAAAAACATTGAAGGACCCTAGTAGATATATTACAATGTTTTTGAAGCTATGCGACACTATAAAAAAATGATTGGTGTTAGTCATAGCACAAAAAAGTTATGTTTATTTTCATTGTTATTAATTGATAAGGCATGAAGTTGTTTCTAATATTTACCATATGGTTCATTTGAGAGTTGAGATAAATTAGTGAGGGCCTTGCTCACTAAACTATTTCCAACTTAAATTATATCTCAACTATAGAGTAGGATAAGTCAATTCTTGAAATATGAGCTTAATAATTTATACAAATGCTTGAGACCAATTTAAGGAGTTATTGACATCTCCATGAATTAGTGGACTCAGATCTCATTAACAAATAGAAGAAGCCAACCAAATACAAATCAAAAGATATGTGTTTCGAATCAAAAATAATGTCATAATGTATTTTCATCTTAATGTGAGAAATCATGAGAATTTTTTATGTGGAGGCTATGTGAGTTGATTTTAGCATATTGGACAATCCTATATAAATATTAGGAACAATACGATGAGCTACACTAACCAAAGAGGCTCAAGTTTTAATTTTCAGCCATCATGAAGATAAGAGAAACCATGTTTGTAAGAAAGGATACAAGATATCCTAGTAGAATTGAAAAAGAATAATGATGTCCAAGATATTCAGATAGGGGTGCTAGAAGTGAGAATGAATGAAACAAGTTCAGTAATGAGGAATAAAGAGCATCACCTTGCTCAAATGATTATCAATGAAGGAAGAAGAGTTAAATAAACTTCTATGTGATACAAAAGTAAATCCAAAGAATTACTTCTCAATATTGCTTAGAAGTACAAAGGAGTTACTTAGTCATTTTGAACATAAACATTATGAAACTTTTAGGGGTGAAAGGGTTGTGATTTTCCCAAAAATCATGGCTTTGGATCTACAAATGTACTTTGAATAAGATGGTTCTAGAGCTTTTGAGGGTAACAAGGCCATTCCTTTCTAAAAAGTTTGTCTCAAACAAAAATTCTTCAATAAGCCATTACCGTGACCAGAGAGAACTAGAACTATTATAGTTATGATACCGTATCACCTAACAAAGTCAAAACTCTAAAAAAATAGTAAACCCAAGTTTCACATAAAAATGAGAAAATATGAAATGAAGAAATAGATGAGTGAATAAAGATTTCCTGGAGCCATTGAGAAAAAGTAATGGATCGAGGTGGAGCTAAAGGTAAATTTTTGATGAATATTCAATTTCTTCAATGATTTAGGAAGGAGATATTGATCGAGCACTTTAAAAGTTTCTTCATATATTTTGAAAATTAAAAGTGAATATTTTATGTATTGAAGCTCTAGCCAAATCACCAAATTATATTAAGTTTATGAAAGATATAATGAGTAGAAAGAAAAAGTTTGAGATATACGAGATCATTAATATGATCGATACATATAGTTCATTTATTCAAAGTAAACTTCTGAAACTTTACTATATATTATAGTATTAGAGATCATAGCTTTTAGAAGGTATTATGCAACCTATGATCAAATATCAACTTAATGTCCATGTCAATTGCATGAAGATGAATCTTGACAAAATTATTCAAATCTCTCTCACTCTAAATATTAGATATGACTATCAAATACCCTGATAAAATCATTGAAAACATATTAGTTAAGGTGGATATATTTATTTTCTAGCAAAATTTATTGTATTTAATACGGAGAAAGATAACTATGTACCATTAATATTTGGATGACTATTTTTGGTATGGGATAAGCCCTTATCGATGTCAAGAAATGAGAGTTCACTCTTTGTGTTGGTGGAAAAAAAAACTAAAGTTTAATCTTTATAATGGCACATGAGGTATAGACAATGATGAAACAAAGTGTTAGAAAATTGACAATCTCATCTGTATCACAATGCAACAAAGAGCAGATTTCCAGCGGAAAAATTTTGTAGAAGACTAGTGGCCAAATGATGATAAAGAGTATGAAATAGAAAAACAACTTTAGAGTTGTGATAATGATGAAAACAAGGAATATGAAAAGGTAAAATTATATTGGAGTTACAAAAACGAGGAAATAATGGAAAATTACTTGCTACGAGGTCGTGATATTCTTCGAAGTTGCAATCTCTGAAAAGTCTTATGTTGACAACTCTAAGAAAGATGAGATATCAATGGAGAAAGATAAGACTAAGATAAAAATCAAGCAGGATAAAATCATAGACAAGGCCTTGAATGTGCATAACACCATGACATTGGTATTATAGATTGAAAATAGCCAACACTTGAAGAAAAAGTTGTAGATATGCCTAACACTTTGAATTTTGGGATTTATATAAAATTAGTCTATTTGAAGCTTAAGGACAATGCCACAATTATTCATAATACTGACTTTGGAGATTCAAAAATAAAAGGGCAAGGAAAGCTTCAAAACAAAGCTATGGCATCAATTATAGCCATGGCTTTGGAGTTACAAAAAAAAATAGCAAGGAAAGGCTTCAAGGCAAGGCCACAACAATACTTAGTGCCATGACTTTGGATATCCAAGATAAAAAATGGACAATATAATGGAGAAGAAGGAGTCATGACATTTACTAAACACTTATATCTACCACATAAATAATTATATACATCCAATATAGAGGTGTCGAATGGACCATGCCAGCTAGGGCCCAGCCCAGGCCCGACATGATTTAGTCATGCCTGGGCCAGCACGACACACTACAGTGCTGTGCTAGGGCACATGTCTGGCGCACCCTCATCACCAGTCGTGCTGTGTCATGCCAAGGGATTGGCCCATCGTGCCATGCATGCCTAGAACGTGGGTGTGGCACATGTAACCATGCACCGAGAGTGGTCACGATGAGTTGAAACCCAACGGGCAAGGCTCACCGAGCCCCAAAAGGGTGATGACATTTTGGTAGTGTAGCGGCGTAATGTCGAAACCCTAATTTTTTTAAAAATCTAGGGTTTTGGCCTAACTCGAACTGGGTAGAACCCGATGGATTTTGGGTCACGAGCCCATGTCGGGCCTAACCTCCACAAAACCATACCAAGCATATGCACGACATGCCAGCCCAGGTGGGCCCAAAAAAAATAGGCCGGGCTGACCCAGCCATGCCTATTTGACTTCTATAATCCAATGATCCACAAGTATAGTTACAAAACACAAACCCCTCCATGACTATAAATATATCTATGTAAAGTTGATTCTCTATTCTTAGACCCTAAGAGACTTAAAATCTACTCATGTAATTTATATTGATGATAGAGATTTTTCATCATAGGAAGGGTAAGTTATTACTTGGGGGTGAGATATTATTTTAATATGTGAGTTTATTTAGTATTTAAAATAATATTTTTTATGTATTTTAGCAGTTTATGATGATGTGTATACATGAAAATAAAGGTATTATGAGTTAATTTCATGAATTTTGTATTTTAGAGTGTTTTAGATAAATAATCATAAAATTATAAAGTTTTTGGAGGTATTTAGCAGAGGAGGTAGAATATTAAGTCTCACATAGTTTTGACGTTCTTGGAAAAAACTCTACTTAATTGGTTGGAATAATTCTTTTACACTATAACCCTAGTAATTCATTAACAGAATCCTTCCTCTATGTGTGAAATATTCATAGTGACTATGATATAATCATGGAATCATAGTCATACTTAATATTAATTATTATACACTATAACCCTAGTCTCAAGTTAGAGTCATGACCTTTTTATACAATGACTTTTGAGCAATAAAAAATTATAGAGACATGACTATTCAAGCCGAAGCCATGATAATTATTCAAATATATGAATTTTGGGATAGTAAAATTATAGAAGATATTACTCGAGTATGACCATTTCCAAGGCTATGATTCTCATCCTCTAAAATAGCATAACTATGACTTGTATGATTGAGATAATTGCTAGTGTCATGGTATCTTGTAGCATCATAGAGATATGATATATGAGAGAAGATAAAGCTATTGTCATGGTCACACATAGGACCATGGACACTTGAGACATATGAAGGGATAATTATGTGCCATTACCATTTTCCAAAGTCATGGTCACTGTCATTACATGAGAGATCATCTCAATATCACAACTATTTCTCAGTACCATGAGTCCACAACCATATAAAACTCAAGAAATACTAATCTAATATTCTGACTTCTATATAGCATCATCGCTATATAATAAAATGAGAAGTTATTTAGCAAGACACAGACATGTCCCAGTGTTATGACAATCTATGGATGACAAGATGACAAATACATGAAGCCAAAACTACTTTACAATACTATGACTTTGTATTACATAGATATTAGGCTCAAGTTATCATCATTACTAGCACCAAAACTTTATGTTATAGAAAGATTAAGATGAAAACCATAGGCATGATAATTTTTTAGAGTAACAACCTCAAACCAAAGAGATGAAGGATGCAATTATGACTTTCTTCTAAAAGCTATAACTTTCTACTTAGAGTAATGCAAGGTTTCCCAAGTATAAATGTGAAAGATAGTGAAATTCTAGAATATCTTTTATTTTCTTCTTCTTTTTTCTCATAAAACTAGCAAAGTCATAACAAATACCAAACCTAGGGGTTAATTTCATAATTCCTAAGTGTTCCAAAAGTAAGTAAGTAATGCAAGATTAATTATAATCCTAGAGTTTGGAGGCATGACTTTCAAACCCCCCCTTCTCTAGGGTGTATTCATAAATTTATACCAAAAAAACATGGGTCTAGGATTTGTGTAAATTGAGATGTGTATTGTGAATTTCGTTTTTTAAATATTTAATAAATGTGTTTGATTTATTTTATGTTATGGATATTGATGGATTTGTTTAAATAAAACTTGAACTAGTATTTTAACTATTAGTAGATTTATGTGAGATTTTAATGATGGATAGAGATATATAAATCATGAGGCTTACTTATGCATATGGTAATAAGAAAGTAATAGCCCATTTGTATATGATACATGAGATAAACCTATACATAGAAACCCAAAATTTGGGTATGTTAATCATCACGAATTTGGTACTTCCAAAGCTGATAGTAAGAATATGTTTACACATCAATCTATTATGTGTATCTTAAAAGAACAATTTTTTGATTCTAATGGATGATATATAAAACTTTATTCCAATGGATTCACCTTTAGTGTACGAGTTGTATCATCACCAAGTAAGATGGTGACATACAAACCCCATGACATGCATGAGTATATTGTGACTTGAAAGGTGGTGACAACCCTTGTGAGTTACTTTTACATGTATGGTTCCCTTAGGTGAAACTTGTGAAAAGCATATATTAATTATGTGAGTCTAACACTTAATAATTTCAAAGTATAAATTTTTACAAATCATATCAATCTTTGGTTTTTATGATGTTTACGGCTGGAGAATAAGAGAATGCATATGAAACTACCATCAAAGGTAATTGATGAATTTGCCTAAAAGGTATGGGATTGTGAATGACTCTTAAGTATAGATAAATTGTTGTCTGGGTAGTGACATACTAAGGAGACAACAACGTGGGAACTACCATTAGAATGGGCTCAATAGTGACAAATACCAAATATATCATTAAGGCAATGAGTCTTTGGGACAAAAAGTCATTGTGTAATACCCTAACTTATGTCTAACATTATATAAGTCAAATAACTTAAATATTATCACATAAATTAAATGAATAAATTTTGGACCTAAGATTGTCTAACAATCTGAATATCTATTTTACTAAAAATGAGTTAATTATTGAATAATCAAATTGTCAATACAAGTCCTATAGGATTTATATCTAGACAAAATTTTATTTTACTACTTGTATGATCCATGTACTTGTAGATCTCTATTGATGAGATACTTTTGCTAATGAGTTTTTGGGATATCACCTAACCAATAAAATTAGGTGGAATAACAAAGTCATAACAAAGAATGTCTAACCTGAAGATTTTACCATAGTGTATGAGTCATGTGCTAGCTATGGTAGATGGTGATAAAGATGTCACCAAACACATGCAAGTAGGGGTGTCTTCTATGGTAGTGACACCCATGTGAGTTATTTTCTCTTATATGCTTTCTATAGGTTAGATTCATTGAAAGATGTATGTTAATTGATATGAGTATGATGTTTATAAATTTAAAAGTATAAATATATGTATTACCACATAATTTCACATCATTAAGATATTAGAGAGGTTGGAGAATAAAAATACATATACGATATAGTCATCAAATGCATTTATCCTTTTACCTGCAAGTAGTAGATATATAAATGACTCATGAATAGAATAATATGTGGTTATGGTAGTAAAATACTAATGACACAACTATGAAGCAATCATCCTTGCTTTTGATAATCCAAGAATGTTAACAACTTATATACCAAGAAAATACTAAGACATCTCTCCCCTAATTTACCCTTCATATGATGATCAAACATAATATTGCTCAAATGCTAAAGAAATATGAACATACATAATGAAGTTAGTCAACTGTAGAGTCTATATATCTTTTTGAAACCCAAGTCTATATACTCAATTAGGGTAGCCATTAGTTCACTATTGATTGATCAAACTATCTATATAATTTATATGAGATCGATATCTAGAGTAATGTTCAATTTTACTACTTATACGACTCGTATACTTGTGAATTTTTTTTGGATGTAATATAATCTTCCAATAAATTTTTGAGACCATATCATAAATAAAAAGTTTTGACATTATAATAAAGTCACAATAAGTAACTAGTATGTCGCTAGAGGAGATGGTACAACATGACCCAAAATGCATGCTCGGCCAAGTTGAATTTGGCATAAGTCCCCATTCATGCTTGGGTCATGCCTTGGGGCAGGATGAACTTGTAAGTTGAGTATGGAATATAACATTCACATGTAGAATTTTAATAAAATGATCGCATGTTGGGTCTATCCGAATGGAAGTGTCATATGTGCTCATCGGTCTAATCTAGCCCATGGTCTTTTCAATTGAATACACTTTTTTCTGTTAATTATTGTAATATCAAAAAAAAAATTAAAGTTTTGCCAATTTTTAATTTTATATAAATTGATTGCCATCCAATTCTTGTGAACAACTAAAGTGTTGTGTTGGTTGCTACATTATTTTGTAGAATCTAGATTTTTTTTGTTTGACAATATACTAGGATATTTTTTTATTCTACTCTTATCTTCCAAAATCTCAATAAAGTATAAAAATCAAATTATTCCTATTAGTCAATAGTCTAATATAATAGTTAAATAATTGTGATAGTGTTTTTCGATTACAAATGAATCATAATAAAATTAATCAAGATGATTTTAATATTTTTGGTGATATATAATAAAATAACTCGACTAGATCTGGTTTGCCTCCAAGTCCTAAGTTTCCCAACATATCTAAAAACCAAGGCTTAATAGATGAATTTCTATATTTTGATTTCACTATAATATAATTAAAAAGAAAAATATTAGAGGAGTAAAGAAAATTATGAGTATTGTAGATACTATTAAAAAACTTATAGGGGAAAAATAAGTATAGAGACTGGACATACAAGGTGACATATTGAATAATACATATTTAAATATGGTATATTGGATCCTATGAAACCTCAACCTAGTTATAAGATTATTGAAATTTGATCTACGTCAAACTCAATAATTTCCTTCATTAATAATCATGAGTTTTTAAGAGAATGGATACCGAGATTGATTACTTGTATGCATCTTCTGCTTAAATTTTGAAAGATCCTAGACTAGTATATTTTATATTAAAATATGGCGAACTAACATATCAAAGGATTCTAAGTTGACTTATCAAAATGATATTATAAAATCTTTTAAATTTGATGAAGACTTTATTCAAGATCTTATAAAAAATAGTGAAGTTTTGTCAGTGATGTCAAATATATAGAATATCTAAAATAATATGTATTTCACATATGTCATGGTCCACTATGATAATTCAGGCTAGGCCCTACAAAATTTTTTAGATTTCATCACATATTACATTTTCATGATGGATCTTCTATATATGAGTTCGACTTCATTAGAGAAAATGAATATCAAAATAAAATACTTGGTTTCAAATTTGATATAGATATAAATAATAATGTGATAATAAATTTATTTATAATAACTATTAGAGAGACTCTCCTAGTTGAGATATTTTATATTAGATGTATGATATAGATATCATAAACTTTATAGTACATGACAACTTAAAATTAGTTTTTCACTCATTAAAATCTATTTGTAATTCTATAAAATTTATTAACATATCTACAAACTACAAGAATATTATAATTATATAAGTCAATATATATATATGATGAAGAAAAATGTCTCATCTTGATTTCAACATCATTGAATTTTAACGACCTAATATTAGAATCATGTATTGGAAGCTAATATATTATATCCAATTTTTGGAAAAGTAAAGCTAGTGAATTCATAATAAATAAATATGATTGTGAAGTAATATTTTTAATATTAAATATTCTTGAAGATTTTTTATGGTATAACAAACTTTTATTCATCTGTATACACTCTTATGTTATGCATTTCACTTAGGTATAAATGTAATATTAGTTATATGTTTAAATAATATAATGAAAACAATATTTAGTTAAATATATATATAAATGAAAAAAAAATATTTAAATTTTATATGATAATTCTACTATATTATTGCTTTGTTTTCTGTATGAATCATGGAATTAAGTTTAAAGGACTAGAAAATATTTTAAAATTCAAATGCAATTACATGAAACAACCACAATAATAAGAGAGTAAACTATAAGAACAAATATATCACTTATATAATTATTATGAAAAAAAATATGATTACTATGATTGAAACCATATTTGGAGATTTAAAAAGTTTTATTCAATTAGCTAATGATAAATAACAAGGATGTCTATCTAATAAGTATGAGCTACCGAAGTTATTAGATATCTATTACTATTCATAATTTTCTTCAAATGATTTTATAATTTTTGACATATTGTGTTGATTAAAATCTAATGCTATCTAAAATAACATATAATCTACTAACCTATATGGTACTTATCATAAGATATGATATCATAGTTTATTTTTTCTATTATAGTGAATATAAATAAACAATAGGATAAATTTGACATTAGATATACTAAACGGATTGACATATTTGAAATATTTTGAAAATTCATGGATAACTATTTAAGTTCTAATAAATGAATTCTACAAAAAAAAATCTAAAATTTTAAACAGTCAAGATTAATACCAAAAAATTAGTGATCATTATTCATGAGCAAAAGATTAATACCAAAAAATTAGTGATCATTATCCATGAGCAAAAGCATAATTTAGAAAATAAATTTATTTGGAATTTCTTATTTCATTTTCATTGCAATTTTATTGCACATATTTTTTTGGATTTTCATACAATTATAGTATGTATAACATATTATTGTATAGTTTAAAATTAAAATAAAATTTTATGTCCTTTTAGTTGGTTAATTTTTAATTATTTTTTTTAAATTTGTTTGTTCCATCATTCTTTATAAGTTGTAGCCCGAACTAAGGCTAAGGCTAGTCAAGCACAACCCTCGAGCCTAACTAGGTAGGTAAGGGAGGTTGAGCATGAGTTGCTGATGCATATCAAGTTGGCCTAGGCAAGAGCCATTGTTACTTGGTCCATTGTTACTTGGTCCATTGTTACTTGGTCTGGACAATTCCAAATGGAAAGGATGCAGTGCGCATAATGACTCAATGCCAACTCTGAAGTCCGAGAATGCCATGTGATTTTAGTTGTATTCGTACGCTTGGAGGCATTATGTTTTTTTATGTATTTTATGCATAGAATCATTAAGGTGCATAGGATTTGGTGGGCTAGCCTAAATTAGTCAGCTTTTTAGTCTCTTGTAAGATGTGTACCTAAATGATAAATAAAGTGTGTATTTTCCACAAAAAAAACAAAAAAAAAAACCATAAACCCTACACTTTAAATCCTAAACCTTAAACCATAAACTATAACCATAATCCATAAACCCTAAATCCTAAATCTCATGCTTTGCACTTTTATAATCAAATGACTAAGTATTAAATTTAATTGAAATTCACAACTTTAAGGAATGTCACAGATTTATCATTTTGTATATGTAACACAAAGTCATTACTCATGGGGTGAGTTATGGATTTAGTCTCTTTCTTGCTTTAGATTATTGAAGCAGTAGCAATGATCATGATTGTATATTTTCTCTCTAGAACACAAAATCATATCGATGTGAATATGCCATAACTTGTGTCTCTCTGTTGAACATATTGTTATGGTACTAAGAATGATCATGAATACATATTTAATCACCATAATACTGGGCACAGTGTTGGATATGAACATAGCTTGTGCATTTTATCTTTATATTGCAAAGTCATTACACTAGGAATGACTGTAACTTTGGACATTCCTCGAGAGCAAAAGTCATGACCCTAGAAATAGTTAAAGCTCGAGTACTACTCATTTTAACCTTCTATAAATAAAATTATTGGGATTGGATATATCACTATGGCTTTTTTTTTGATTTGTGACCTCAAGTGTCAATATGCAAGACTAATATTTTCAGCAATGATTAAAACCTTTTATACATTTGAATGTGATTCATTTACACCTTTTTGCGTATTGTGAGCTTGTATCATAATTCATTTAATATAAAAAGAAAGAAATGATACTTTTCATATCCATGAGGATATAAAAAAAGGCTTAGACATGCCAATAAAATAAATTTTTTGATTCTTGATTGAAAGAGAGCCCATACTTCTTGCCCTGCTCAAACCACCCTGGGACTTATTTGTTCGAATAGGCTACAAGGTGGTTATTTTTTTAGAGGTGAACTATGTTTTAAAAAAATTGCTTTGAGTGTTTGCATGAGAGATATTTTAGAAAAAATTACAATAATTAATATAAATAGCCTCCTCAACAACTAGCTATTTCAACACATAGGGGTACAACGTTGGTTTAGTCTGTTAGCATACATGAGTCAATTACCTTTGATAGCCCAGTGATTCAACATCAAATAAGATGAAACATAATAGAGATAAAGTAAAAGCTTATATTATTTTGGTTAGAGCTTTAGCAATCATTCTAGATTTGAGAGGAACAAAATAAATTATTTTAATTATTCAATAAAATTTTAATTATTATTTTAATTATTTATCAGTTTATTTTTATAAAATTTTAATTATTCATTTTAATTATTTATTAGTTTATTTCTATCGAAATATTTATTATAAAATAAATTATGAGTGCGACAAATGTAATTAAAATAATTTATTTTTAATCAAAAAAAAATATGCTTATAAAAGAATTAAAAATTTAAAAATTAAAAATTATTATCCAAAAAATATTTTACTTTAATTTTGAATCAATTTGGGTTTTGTAAATATTTTTTAATTAATATCTATCTTAATATTATTAGTTTAGAAATTTAATTTTTGATCATTATTATAATATCTTTCAAAAAAATTCTTTATATTAAATTTATATGATATATAATTAATAATTTTATTATAACAAAAAATTGTATTAAAATTTCAAAAAATTTTAAATATTATTATATTTTCAAATGTTATAACCTATGAAAATGATAAAAAATTATAGAAATTTTTTTTGTTATTTTATTTTTTTAAATAAAACCTATAAACCACTAAAAGCATATAAACATAAATCTTTAAACTCTAAATGACAATGCCTCTAAATATTTAAATCATTAAACTAGCATACATTAATAATAAATCATAAATCTAATTTTAATTTTTATTCAGTATATTTTTAAATTAATATTTTAATTATTTATCAATTTATTTTATAGAAATATTAATTACAAAATAAATTATTAGTGAGACAGATGTAATTTAAATTAAACTAGTTTCCCTAAATAATAAATAATAAATCTAATTTTTTTTCATTATAATTTTAAATATTCATTTTAATAATTTATTTGTTTATTTATCTTTAAATATTAATTACAAAATAAATTGAGTTAGACAAATAAAAATTTATACAAATTATTTTTCATCAAAAAATTATTGATAAACTTTTTAAAAGAAAAAAAAATTCAAAACAAAAATTATTATATATTAATATATTTTGCTTTTCTTCTGAATCATTTTAGAATTTGTAATTATATTTTAATTGATATCTATCTTTTTAATAATAAATTATTAATTAATTTTTTGATCATTATTAGAATATTTATCAATAAAATTGTTTATATTAAATTTATATGATATATAAATATAATTATTATTATAACTAAATATTGTATTCACGTTTTAAAAAAATTTAAAAATTATTATATTTTCAAAGGTTATAACCTTTGAAAATATAAAAAAATAATAAAAATAATTTTTTTTTATTTTATTTTTTTAATAAAACCTATAAACCACTAAATGCATACACAGTTAATCAGTAAATTCCTAAACCTCATAAATCCTAAATACATAAACCATTAAACTGCTATATACTACATAATAATTAATAAATCTAATTTTTATTTCTATTTATTATAATTTTAAATATTCATTTTAATTATTTATTAGTTTATTTTTATAGTAATATTTATCACAAATTAAATTATGAGTGCGACATATAAATTTTAATTAATTTATTTTTAATCAAAAAAATATATGCTTATAAAAGAAGTAAAAATTTTAAAATTAAAAATTATTATCTAGTAATATATTTTACTTTAATTTTGAATCAATTTGGATTTTGTAAATATTTATTAATTAATATCTACCTTTTTATTAATAGTTTATTAATTTAAATTTTGATCATTATTACATTATCTATCAATAAAATTGTTTATATTGAATTTATATGATATATAATTATTAATATTATTATAACTAAATATTGTATTCACATTACAAAAAATTTTAAATATTATTATATTTTCAAAGGTTATAACCTATGAAAATTAGAAAAAATTACGAATTTTTTTTTGTTATATTATTAATATATATTATTATAACTCAATATATGTCTTACTCAAAATTTTTTTGTAATTAATTTTTCTAAATAATTAAACTATAAATAATTATAATGAATATTTAAAATTATAATAAATAGAAATAAAAATGAGATTTATTATTTATTAAGTAGTATATAGCTGCTAAATGGTTTATGTATTTAGGGGTTTCGGGGTCTATGAGCTTACTAATTTAAGTAAGTAAGCATTTAATATCTATAGGTTTTATTTTAAAAATGAAATAACATAAAATTTATTTTTATTATTTTTTCTCATTTTTTAAGGTTATAACCTTTGAAAATATAATAATTTTTAAATTTCTTTTCAAAAGTGAATACAATATATATTTATAATAATCATAATAATTATATATCATATAAATTCAATATAAACAATATTATTGATAGATATTCTAATAATTATCAAAAAATAAATTAAAAATCTATTATGAATAAGATTGATATTACTTAAAATACAATATCAAAACCGAAAATTCTTCAAAAGCAAAACAAAATATATCACTAAATTATAATTATTTGTTTTTAAATTTTTATGATTTTTATAAGCTTATCTATATTTTGATTAAAAATATTTTTATTAAATTATATTTATAACTCATAATTTATTTTATAATTAATATATATTAAAAAATAAAAAACTAAACAATCAAAATTAATTTTTTAAATTATAATGAAAATAATAAAAATGAGATTTATTAATTATTATTTAGGGTATACCGGTTTAAAGGATTATCTATCTAGGGGCATTAGGATTTTGTAGTTTAGTGATTTAAGTGCTTAGACATTTAGTGGTGTAAAGTATTTAAACAATGAAATAAAAAAAAATTATTTTTTTTTATTTTTTGACATTTTCAAATGTTATAATCTTTGAAAATATAAAAATTTTAAAATCTTTTTAAAAAGTCAATACTCTATTTAGTTCTAATAATATTTATATTTATATATCATATAAATTCAATATAAACATTTTTATTGAAATATATTCTAATAATGAACAAAAAATAAATTAATAATCTATAAATAATAAGATAGATATCAATTAAAATATAAATAAAAAACCTAATATGATTCAGAAGGAAAGCAAAATATATTACTATATAATAATTTTTTGTTTTGGAATAATTTTTCTTTTAAAAAGTCTATCTATATTTTTTTGATGAAAAATAATTTATATAAATTATATTTGTGTAACTCTAAATTATTTTTGTTATTAGTATTTATATAAAAAATAACAAATAAATATTAAAATGATTATTTAAAATTATAATGAAAAAAATGATATTTATTCTTTATTATTTAGGTTATACCAGTTTATTTTAATTATACTTGTTTTGCTAATAATCTATTTTGTAATTAATATTTCTAAAAAAATAATCTTTTAAATAATTAAAATACAAATTTAAAATTATACTGAATAAATATTAAAATGAGATTTATGAATTATAATTAATGTTTACAGTTTAATCATTTAAGTATTTAAAAGTTTTGTCATTTAAAAGTTTAGCAATTTATGTTTTTAGGTATTTAGTGGTTTATAGCATTTATTTAAACAATGAAATATTTAAAAATGTGGATACAATATTTAGAAATAATAATCATTATAATTATATATAATATAAACTAAATATAAACAATTTTATTGATAGATGTTATATCAATTATCAAAAAATAAATTAATATGCTATTATTAATTTGATAGAGATAAATTAAAATATAATTAAAAACCTAAAATGATTCAAAAACAATTTAAAATTTATTACTAAATAATAATTTTTGTTTTTTAGTTTTTGCTTCTTTTTATAAGCTTATATATTTTTTTGATGAAAAATAAATTATTTATATTATATTTGTATCACTCATAATTTATTTTGTAATTAATATTTCAATATATTATTTAAATTATATTTAAGGTTTACGAGTTTAAAGGTTTAAGTATTTAGGGGCTTCGGGGTTTAGGTGTTTAGAGATTTACGTGTTTAGGCATTTAATGGTTTATAAGTTTTATTTAAACAATGATATAACAAAAAAATTATTTTTGTTATTTTTTATCATTTTTGAAGGTTATAACCTTTAAAAATATAACAAATTTTTAATTTTTTTTTATATGTGAATACTATATTTAGTTTTGATGATCTTAATAATTATATATCATGTAAATTCAATATAAACAATTATATTGATAGATATTATATTAATGATAAAAAATAAATTAATAAACTATTATTAATAAAAAAGATTTTATTTAAAATATATTTGTAAAACGTAAATTTATTCAAAATCAAATTAAAATATATTACTAAATAATAATTTTTTTGATGTTTTGCTTCTTTTTATAAGTTTATATTTTTTTTATTAAAAGTAAATTATTTAAATTATAGTTGTCTTACTAATAATTTATTTTTAATTTATAATTCTATAAAAATAAACTAATAAATAATTAAAATAAATATTTAAAACTATATTGAATACAAATAAAATAAAGATTTATTATTTATTATTCAGGTTATACTAGTTTTATGGTTTAAGTATTTAAGTATTTTGGGGTTTAGTGATTTAAGTGTTTAGACCTTTACTGATTTATAGTTTTTATTTAAAGAATGAAAAAATCAAAAATTTTATTTTTTGATTTGTTTAAATTTTTGAAGGTTATAACCTTTGAAAATATAATAATTTTTAATTTTTTTAAAATGTGAATATAATATTCAGTAATAATAATCTTAATAATTATATATAATGTAAACTCAATATAAATAATTTTATTAATACATATTATAATAATGATCAATAAAAAATTAATATACTATTATTAAATACAATGATATAAATTAAAATATAATTACAATATCTAAAATGATTCAAAAAAAATAAAATATATTACTAAATAATAAATTTTTGTTTTTAAAATTTTGCCTCTTTTTATATGCATATATATTTTTTTTCATGAAAAATAAATTATTTAAAATAGATCCGTCTCACTAATAATTTATTCTGTAATTAATATTTCTATAAAAATAAACTGATAAATAATTAAAATAAAAATTTAAAATTATACTTAATAAAAATTAAAATGAGATTTATGATTTTTTATTAATGTACACATGTTTAATGGTTTAAGTATTTAGAGGTTTTGTCATTTAGAAGTTTAGCAATTTATGTTTTTATGCATTTAGTGGTTTATAGGTTTTATTTAAACAATAAGATAACAAAAAAAATTGTAATTTTTTCTCACTTTCATAGATTATAACCTTTGAAAATATAATAATATTTAAAATTTTTTGAAATGTGAATACAATATTTAGTTATTTTAATATTAATAATTATATATCATATAAATTCAATATAAAGAATTTTATTGATAGATAATATAATAATGATCAAAAATTAAATTAATAAACTATTATTAGTAAGATAGATATTAATTAAAAAATATTTACAATACCCAAATCGATTCAAGATTAAATTATAATATATTACGGTATAATAAATTTTAATTTTTAAATGTTTACTTCTTTTATAAGGGTATATTTTTTTTTTGATCAAAAATAAATTATTTAAATTATATTTGTCGCACTCATAATTTATTTTGTAATAAATATTTTATAAAAATAAACTAATAAATAATTAAAATCAATATTTAAAATTATAATAAATAAAATAAAAATTAGATATATTAATTATTAAGTAGTATATAGTGATTTAATGGTTTATGTATTTAGGAGTTTACTGATTTACCTATATATGCATTTAGTGGTTTATATGTTTTATTTAGAAAATAAAATAAAAAAAATTATTTTTGTTATTTTTTGATATTTTCAAAGGTTATAACCTTTTAAAATACAATAAATTTTAAATTTTTTTCTTAAGTGAATACAATCTGTAGTATAATAATAATTATATTTATATATCATATAAATTAAATATAAACAATTTTATCGATAAACATTCTAATAATGAACAAATAATTAATTAATAATCTATTATTAATAAGATAGATATCAATTTAAATATAATTACAAAACCTAAAATGATTCACAAACAAAGCAAAATATATTACAATATAATAATTTTTTGTTTTGAATTTTTTTTTTCTTTTAAAAATTTTATGTATATATTTTTGATTTAAAATAATTTATATAAATTATACTTGTCTAACACATAATTTATTCTCTAATTAATATATTTATAAAAATAAACAAATAAATAATTAAAATGAATATTTAAAATTATAATAAAAAATGAGATTTATTATTTATTATTTAGGGATGCCAATTTTTTTTAAATTAGATATTTCTCACTAATAATTTATTTTGTAATTAATATTTCTATAAAAATAAACTGATAAATATTTAAAATAGAAATTTTAAATTATACTGAATAAAATTTAAAATGAGATTTATGATTTATTATTACTGTATACCAATTTAATGGATTAAGAATTTAAAGGTTTTTTCATTTATGATTTTAGCGATTTATGTTTTTAGGCTTTTAGTGGTATATACGTTTTATTTAAAAAAATAAAATATCAAAAATATTTTTAATAATTTTTTCTAATTATATATAAATAAACAAAAAAATTAATATTTATATATAAATAAACAAATAAATAATTAAAATGGATATTTAAAATTATAATTAAAAAAATGAGATTTATTATTTATTATTTAGGGATACTATTTTAATTTAAATTAGATTGGTATCACTAATAATTTATTTTGTAATTAATATTTATATAAAAATAAACTGAAAATTAATTAAAATAAAAATTAAATTTATACCGAATACAAATTAAAATTATATTTATGATTTATTATTAATGTATACTAGTATAATGGTTTAAGTATTTAAAGGTTTTGTCTTTTAGAAGTTTAGCGATTTAGGTTTTTAGGTATTTAGTGGTTTATAGGTTTTATTTAAATAATAAAATAAAAAAAATTTGTAATTTTTTGTCATTTTCATAGGTTATAACCTTTGAAAATATAATAATATTTAAAATTTTTTCAAATGTGAATACAATACTTAGTTATAATAATATTAATAATTATATATCATATAAATTCAATATAAACAATTTTATTGAGATATATTATAATAATTATCAAAATTAAATTTATAAACTATTGATATTAAGATAGATATTAATTAATAAATAATTACAAAACCCAAATTGATTCAAAATTATAGTAAAATATATTTCTGGATAACAATTTTTAATTTTTAAATTTTTTATTCTTTTATAAGCATATATATTTTTTAAATTATATTTGTCGCACTCATAATTTATTATGTAATAAATATTTCTATAAAAATAAACTAATAAATAATTAAAATGAATATTTATAATTATAATAAATAAAATTAAAATTTAGATTTATTAATTATTAAATAGTATATAGCTGTTTAATTGTTTATGTATTTTGGCATTAAGGGGTTTAAAAGTTGACTGATTTAACTATGCATGCATTTAGTTGTTTATAGGTGATATTTTAAAAAAATATCAAAAAATTTATTTTTTTTATTTTTTGATATTTTCAAATGTTATAACCTTTGAAAATATAAAAATATTTAAATTTATTTAAAAGTGAATACAATATTTAGTTATAATAATCATTATATTTATATATCATATAAATTCAATATAAATATTTTTATTGATAAATATTCTAATAATGATCAAAGGATAAATTAATAATCTATCATTAATAAGATAGATATCAATTTAAATATAATTACAAAACCTAAAATGATTCAGAAACAAAGCAAAATATATTACTATATAATAATTTTTTGTTTTGAATTTGTTTTCTTTTAAAAAGTTTATCTATATTTTTTTGATTAAAAATAATTATATAAATTATATTTGTCTAACTCAATTTATTCTATAATTAATAATTATATAAAAATAAACGAATAAATAATTAAATTGAATATTTTAAATTATAATTAAAAAAATTATATTGAGATTTATTATTTATTATTTAGGGTATACGGGTTTAAAATGATTATCTATTTAGGGTTTTCGAGATTTAGGAGTTATTGATTTTAGTATTTAGGCATTTAGTGGTTTATTGGATTTATTTATATAATGAAATAACAAAAAAAATTATTTTTGTTATTTTTTCACATTTTCAAAGTTTATAACATTTGAAAATATAATAATTTTAAAATTTTTGTAAAATCTGAATAAAATATTCAGTAATTATAATCATTATAATTATATATAATATAAACTAATTAAAAATAATTTTATTGATAGATATGATATCAATTATCAAAAATAAATTAATAAACAATTATTAATATGATAAATATAAATTAAAATATAATCACAAAACCTAAAATGATTCAAAATAAATGAAAAATTTATTACTAAATAATAATTTTTTGTTTTTATTTTTTTACTTCTTTTTATAAGATTATATTTTTTTTTATTAAAAGTAAATTATTAATATTATATTTGTTTGACTAATTATTTATTTTGTAATAAATATTTATATAAAAAATAAACTAATAAATATTTAAAATGAATATTTAAAATTATAATGAATACAAATTAAAATGAGATTTAAGATTTATTATTGCTGTATATGTAATTTACTTTTTGATAATCTATTTGTATAACCAAATATTTTTTCTTTGTTAATATTTTCATGTAAGTGCAGGAAAGGATATATTAAGAGGCCGGGGATGCAGAGTAGCACAATAACGGAGGTCTCGCTGACCGGACAGCTGGCCGAAATTGGAGCAGAGCCCAACCCGTCTCATGATCCGACCAGCTCCGGTTAAATGAACCGAGAGAAATTTTAATATTAAATGTTTTGTAATTTTATTTTCGGGTGGCTATTTTTGGACCCGTAGAACTCTTCATCGTATCTCTCACTTCTCTATGTTCGATTTATCACGTCTATTCTGTGTGCTGCATACTGTAAGACATTTCTATTGCTTTAATCTGTAATGCAAAAGCATTTTGAGGTGGATTTAGCTAGTCGTACTGAGTGACTAGCGAACTACGTTATTTTAGGTGTTTATTTCTCGTTTTTTGATTCTATCATGGATGATTGGTGAATTAGGATATATATATATATTGCTTGTTTTCTGTTGTTTCTATATCTCAATCTCACTAACATGGAAGCACAATTGCCCAACAATTATATATGGTATACCAGTTTAATGGATCGATTATTTAGGGGTTTTGTCATTTAGGAGTTTAGCAAATTATATTTTTAGGCATTTAGTGGTATATAGGTTTTATTTATATAATAAAAATAATTTTTTTTGATTTTTTTAAAGACTTTCAAAGGTTATAACCTTTGAAAGTAAATAATTTTTAAAATCTTATTAATTAAATTAATGATCAAAAATTTTTAATGATAGATATTATAATTTTAATTATATTAATTATATTAATTATATTAATTATATTAATCTTATTATAATATTAAATCTTATTATAATTATATTAATTATATTATAATTTAAAAATAAATTTATTTTAATGATAAAAATAAATCTTATTAATTATATTAATCTTATTAATTATAAATCATATAAATTCAATATAATAAATTATAATGATAGATATTATAATATTGATCAAAAATTAAATTAATAAACTATTATTAATAATATAAATATTAATTAAAATATATTTACATAACAGAAAATGATTCAAAATCAAATAAAAATATATTACTAAATAATAATATTTAATTTTTAAAATTTTCCATCTTTTTATAAGCTTATATTTTTTTATGATTAAAAATAAATTATATAAATAATATCTGTCTCACTCGAAATTTATTTTGTAATTAATTTTTCTAAAAAATTAAAATATAAATAATTAAATTTAATATTTTAAATTATAATAAATAGAAATAAAAATGAGATTTATTTTTTATTAAGTAGTATACAGCTGTTATAAGGTTTATGTATTTAGGGGTTTCGGGTTTTATGAGCTACTGATTTAAGTAAGTAAACATTTAGTGGTCTATAGGTTTTAGTTAAAAAAGAAAAAACAAAAAAATATTATTTGTATTCTTTCTCATTTTTTAAGATTATAACCTTTGAAAATATAATAATTTTTAAATTTATTTCAAAAGTGAATACAATATATATTTATAATAATAATAATAATTATATATCATATAAATTCAATATAAACAATTTTATTCATAGATATTCTAATAATTATCAAAAAATAAATTAATATCTATTACGAATAAAATTGATATTACTTAAAATATAATATCAAAACCTAAAATTATTCAAAAGCAAAGCAAAATATATTACTAAATTATAATTATTTGTTTTTAAATTTTTATTCTTTTTATAAGCTTATATATTTTTTGATTAAAAATAATTTTAATAAATTATATTTTTAACTCAGTTTATTTTATAATTAATACAGATATACAAATAAAAAACTTAAAATCAAAATGATTTTTTTAAATTATAATCAAAACAAATAAAAATTATATTTATTAATTATTATTTAGTGTATACCGGGTTAAAGGATTATCTATATAGGGGTATCGGGATTTTGTAGTTTAGTGATTTAAGTGTTTAGACATTTAGTGGTGTATAGGTTTTATTTAAACAATGAAATAAAAAATATATTTTTTTTTATTTTTTCACACGTTCAAAGTTTATAATCTTTGAAAATATAAAAATTTTACTACTTTTTTTAAAAGTGAATACAATATTTAGTTATAATAATTATTAAATTTATATATCATATAAATTAAATATAATACATTTTTATTGATAAATATTCTAATAATGATC